>CM053792.1:663669558-664247058 GCA_028749045.1 Cupressus sempervirens | reverse complement strand
TTTAAATGGATTCTACAATTGGTTGTCTTCATATTTTCTAGGATCACACATAAATACATTTGATAATTTAGGCAAAGGTTGAGACCATTACAAAATAGTTGAACATAACATTATTCACTTTTGAAATAAGATGCTTAAAACTTATATGTAAGATTGAATTATACATTTTAGTATCTATTTGAATTATATGTTAAAGAAATATTTAACTAGAACTACCTCTTTCTTTGTTAGACATGCCTATCAAAGAAGAAGACAAACAATCTGAATTAAGCATCATTTTGGATGAAGTAGAAAGTGAGGAGGAGAGCCAAGCAGAAATAAAGGCTCAATATAATGGATTGCAGATAAGAGTGATGTAGATGCTAACACATGGAAATTGTTTTTTTAGAGCCCTAGCAGATCAAATTGAAGGTGACCAAGAGCAACACTCAAAGTATCATAATATGGTAGTGGAGTACATTATGGAGAATCGTTCATACTTTGAGCCTTTCTTTTCTTAGAAAGATGACATGAATTTTGAAGAATACTATGAAAAAATGGTTGAAGATGGAACTTGGATAGACCATTGTGAGATTTATGCAACCTCCACGCTGACTCAAACTAACATTCATGTGCACTATTTGAAGGGCCAAGAATCCCAAATCTACAATATTCATAGCTCAGAAACACCCACACTTCATCTCTCATATCATGATGGAAACCACTACAATAGTTTGTACTTCATTAACAACAATGCCAATGCTCTTGTAGCACCCATGCCTTTGGAGGAGGATAATCCATGTACATTCCATAATGACCAAGATCCTATCAAGTTTATGATAGATGAAAAAGGGTGCAAAGATACCAACAAAAGTTGCATAGAAGATAAATTACTGAAAAGAAAGGACAAATGCTGATGAAAGAAAGGTTTAATAGGGTGTATTCCATGGTTTGAAAGGAAGAAAAAATAATAAAGATTTTAAAATTATTTTTATAATGTTCTAGTATGTATAGAAAATCTTATTATAAATTTTTTTGTGACATTAGATACTAATGCATATGGAATAATGGACATAAATGAATAGGCCCAACAAGTATTGCATCACTAAATGACCTTGATATGCTTGGAAGATGTGAATTTGATAGAAACTATCAATGGGACCAAGTATCGTTGCACAAGATTTACATGAACTTGCTACAGATTTGATACATTTTTTAAAAAATAGATGGGTGAAGTGAACTACACCAACAATAACCAAGCATGATATGTTAATGTTATCACTAGAACAAAGACTAGAACTCAAAATTATTGAGGAGCATAAAAAATGTCAATCTAATAAACCATTGCACATGATCGTACAGGGCGCTACATGTACAGGAAGAAAGAGGAATCTCGCCTTGATCAACTAGCAGTAGAAACAAGATGTAACTATTTTGCATCCATGACGTAGAACTAAATAGATAAAACACCATCAACATAACCTTGTCGGTGTTAGTGAAAAATTACCCTACAGTCAAATACTATAACATCATCTCATATATCAAACTATCGGCATTATCCTTACACCCTTCAAAGATGCAAGTGCTAATAATGTATTTGAAAGACATCTATCGGATCTTAGGCAACAGATTGCATGTTTGGGGGTCTGAACTGAACATTGCCTACTCTACACTTGCTTCTAACTCTTACAAAAGAAATTTCAGGCACACCATTGTGTGACTATGATAATGATGGTCTACAGTATAGAAAGGATGAACGAATTATATGTGCCGAAGTTTTGATCCTTATGAGAAGAACCATTTGGAATGACCATATGCACGATTTACTAAGGGAATATCTGACAAATGTTTGACGAAATGAGAAACTGGAGTCAAAGAACTTCAAAACAGATCTACCAAAGGTGAGAGCATGCGACCCGCTGGATGTAATGACAGATGCAAGGGAATCGTCATCGATTGAGGACATATCAATATGTGCCTGTAACGAAGGATATGGTGCCCCTCCATTCATGGTAGAAATATGAATTTTCTTGGGAGTGAAATGTTCAACCAACTTTATCGTTGGAGTTAGTAAGATTAGTTGAACTTTGTAATTGTCGAAACATTTTGGGAGACAAAAATACCTAACATGGACGCATGGATAATGTGCGAGAATGGTTTGATCGTAGAGTTCTTAGACACACGATATCTTAGATAGACAGGTTCATCAGTATTCCATTATAAAATGCAAATCAATTGACAGATGCCTCAAAACTGATATCAAAATGTTGGTGATGTTCTAATATAAGCATACAGGAAAATGTGCTAATACAATGTGAAAGCATCGGAGAAGAAGGTGAATTGTTCGTCATAATGAATTTGTGAAAATCATCTCGTTGGCGGTTATCAAGGAATGTTGTGTAGCAGAAACTTTCAGAGTTTCTCTGTTGTTGTCAGATGTGAATCTCATCTCCAAGATTTGGGCATATTGTAAAAGTTTCTGAAGACATGCAGGTGCAGTGTTAATGATGGAAAAATGAGGATTCAAAGATGTTATAAATTTAAAAAATTCTAGCCCAAACCTGTGGCATTTCAATACGATATATCCAAGTTATTCATAGAAATTCCCCAAGAAAGTCCAGTGAAGGCAACAAAGAGATCTCGTGTCAAGGAGTTGGTTGGAGTGTACATCAGATAGCACCGATTCAAGCAAAGGAAAAAAGTTATTATAATATGTGCAAAGCATGTTCCATATGTGCTAAGAATCATTACAGGTGATAGAATGAATATAAGTGGTATAGCATAAGATGAGTTTCATCTACTCATCGCCTTTCTAATTAACCTCTCATCCTTTCGATATGTGAAGAATTTGGTTTCCCAAAAGAGGCACATGACTGGTTTGACAAAATAACTTGGAGATGTGAATAGTAAAACATGTTCATTGGTTTGGTGCAATGTGAAGCCCGCGACACGCTCCTTGCTCATGCCATATTGGGGGATTTATAATGGCTTACAAATGCTGACTGAAACAACAATGTCACTTCCACCTTTATTGACATCCTGTCCGCTTCATCAAAGGACTATACAAACTCTCTATTGCAGCAATGTCTCTATGAGACTAGTATATTTTATGACTTTTAAAAATTGTGAGAAAACATAAATGGTGTGTGAGGATTGGTGAGAAATCAAGTGTAGCTTTGGGATTAAAGAGCAGGAGATGTCAATGATCACACTTGAATGTTATAAGTAAGAGTATCTAAAGTTGTCTTGAGAGGATCTTCTACTTTTTTGTGTATAGTTTTTCGTCTGAACTTTCTCTCTGTTAGTTCCACTTGTCACACCGCATTTACTGTGAGATTTTTTTAGGCTAGGATATAATGGCTCTGGGCAGTGGTGAACCGATTATTTCTAGTGTTCATGCTACTGCTTCGGTCTGCCATGGCACCTCCACAGAACAAATATTCACGCAAGTTTGTCCCGAAGGTTTTTCACAAAGTAATCCTAACATTATCCTTCCTTTGCAAGAATTTGATGTTACATGTAATTGGTTAGAACAACACACCTTAATAGGTTATTTTTTGGGAATGACTCCCCTTGAAGCTATGCTCCGAGAATGGGTTAACAAGGGCTAGACTCCTCATGGAGTCTGCCTTAATGCTGTGCAAAACCTTACCAAAGGTCTTTTTAAAATTTCACTTCGCTAACCCCTCGTAGGAAGACGTGGTCTTTAGCAATAGACCATGGTCTATGCATTCTTCCTTACTTATTTTTCAAAAATGGTCACGACACTTCATAGTCTCGGATGATAAAAAGCTTAGGGTTCCTATCTGGGTTGAGTTCCCAGGTCTACCCCTACCTTGTTGGAATTTCATTGAGTCCATTGTCAAAGCCCTTGGCAAAGTTGTCACCAAGGAACCCAAGAAATTCTTCAATGTCTACCCGCAATGACATGTTTGCATAGAGGTGGATCTTTCCAAGGATCTCAAGGATTCTGTGGAAATTCAGATTGGGACCAAAACCTTCTCTCAGAAGGTTCTTTACTTGAACCTCCCCAACACCTGTTATAGGTACCAGTCTCCAAAACACAAGATCAAGGACTACCCTCTGGCTACACCTAGGGTTAAGCCCATGCCTATAGAGGCACTTGTCAAATAGGCCGAAGGAAAAAAAGAAGAACGGGTTACTGTTCGGTGTAAGGGCAAGGCTCCCTTGAATCCCTTGCCCCTCAAGCAATCTTATGTTGTAGTCACTGTGGTTCCTCCTATCCCTACAGGAGCATCAACTCCCGCCAAAGTAGGGATGTAAGTGGCGGACAAAGGACCTGCTTCCAGAGTTTCACAAGTCTCAAACCCTGCTAACTTGTAGGGGATTAAGGTAGTTGCCAGGGTTTCTGCCATGGCTAGGGTGCAAACTCCTCTTACTACCTCTTCCATAGCACCACCAGCAATGCGGCATTCTTGCAGTCCTCCTAGACGTGCGAAGATACCAAAGGTGAAACATGAAGCTATAAGTCCAAAGGATTTTCCATCTAACTTCAACCATATTTTTACCTTCTTCTAGAATAGCTACTCCTCTCTTGAGCATGAAGATGATGTGGAAGAGTTCTCATGAACTTCCTATCATGGAATGTGTGAGGTCTCACAGACCTCTCCAGAAAGTACTATGTTCAGGATGTCTGTCATAGACTTGATAATTTAGATTTTCTCTGTCTACAAGAAGTTAAAAAATTTGGTTTCATACTTGTTTTGGCATGTCGAATAATTTGGCAGGATGGTGTGATATTTACTTCTCAGCACAAAGCTAGCCGAGGCAGTGTAGTTACTCTCCTGTCACCTTGCCTTCATTTTGCTATTATTTTGCATGGTTCTGACCCCATGCATAGAGTTATTTGGCTTTTGCTTTCCATTAATAATCATTCTTTCAAAGTCAATAATGTTTATGCTTCCAATGATGTTGTGGAAAGATCCCAGATGTGGGCTTGGCTGGCTAACAACTTGCCTCTAGCTACTTGGGTTATGTGTGGAGATTTTAATATGGTTGAAGTGGTCTCTGACAAAGACAACATTCTACCTTTTTGCTAGACAACTAGGGAAGACAAGCCTACTATTACATGTGCAATAAATTGGGGCTTTTTGATCCCAATACCAACCACTGCTAGGATACTGGGGTTTGGCACACTTGGTCCAACTTTCGAACGGGCTCTGGCTGCATATTAAAATGCCTTGATCATGCTATGATCACTGTGCAATCTTTTTTCTCTTTTTCTGAGGATTGAGATTTGCCTATCATTCCCTTGCTAGATGTGATATTATCTAACCACTACCCCCATCTCTTTTTTCATTTCTTGGCAAATAGTTGTCCCAAAGGTGGCCAAGTCTTAGTTCTTCCTCAACACGTCTGAGTTGATGCATGCTTTCACCATTTTGCACATCCTATGTGTTTGGAACTTGGAGCCATGTCTGCATTCTCAAGGGGGTTGGATTCAATGCTGGAATGATGCCATTACCAGAACTGCTCAGTTCTTATGCATTTATGGGTGACAATTGGCTATGTTCCACAAATGGTCCTATGAAGCTAGCACACTTGCCCTCAAAAAAGCCTCTAAGGCCCTCACCCTCAATCCCTTTGATGTGGACTTTCAAATTCAACTTTCCAAGCTTCATCATGACAAGGAAATTGCTGATAATTATGTTGCGCAGGCAGCCCAAATCAAAGCTCGTCTCCACTGGTTGGAGGTTGGGAACAAAGCCTAGAAGGAATTTTTTTAGGCTCTTTGTCCTCATCATACCAATGTTAGGATTAAAAAAATCAAACAAGGAAATTCTATTCTGTCTAGTCTCCCCACCATCCTGCAAGCATTTGTTCATCACTATGAGAACATTTTTTCTTTGTAGGAAAATTCAGTTGCTCAAGAGGTAGCTTTGAGAAAGTGTATTTCTATTACTCCAAATCATCTAGTAGCTAAGCAATGTGCTTTCTGTGAGAAACTTCTTTCTCTTCATGACCTTAAAGAGGCAGTTTACTCCATGGCAGATGACAAGTCCCCTAGGTGCGATGGGTTCCCTTGTGAATTCTACAAACACCTCTGGGAGCATATAGGTCCTAACCTGCACAAAGTTTATCTTGAAGCCTATCACTCTAAAATCTTAGAATCCATTATAAACAAAGGAAATATCAAATTCATACCTAAAGCTGGTGATCCAGAGGATATATGCAATTGGAGACCCATTACTCTTCTGAATGTGTCATACAAGATCATTGCCAAGGCTCTCTCTCTCGAAATTAGGCACATGTTGCCCTTATCTGTGTGACTAGAGAAAACTAAATTCATCAAGTCCAGATATATTCTTGACAACATCATTGTTTTCTAGGAGGGAATGGAATGGGCTTGCAAGTCCAATCAGAAGGCCATCTTTTTAAAGATAGATTTTGCTAAAGCCTATGATCGCATTGAATGGCCCTTCATCTTGGCTATGCTCTAGGCTCTAGGTTTTTGCCTCAATTTCCTCTAGTCCATGGAGATGCTCTTTGGGGATGCTAATGCTTGCATTACCACCAACAACTTACAATTGGAGTCTTTTGGTCTTTTTCGTTCCATTAGACAAGGTTGTCCGCTAGCTCCGGTGCTTTATGTCCTTGCTGCGAAAGGTTTTGGTTATTTAGTTGTGCATTCTATCTCCTCAGGACTAGTTCGTGGTATTTCCTTGCTTGAATCATCCTCGCAATTAGTCAATGGAAACTTTGTTGATGATTCTTTTCTCACTCTTTTAGAGGATGAAGAAAACATCAATAATGCTTAAAGTTGTCTAGACACCTTTTCTCAAGCTTCTGGTTCTACTATTCAATGGCATAAAATGCTCTGCTTCTGCCAACTCCACCTTGGCTTAGCCAGTTTGAGTGGAAATGGGCTGCTCATGGAGAAATATTCTGCTTTCTTGGCATTTCTTTTGCATTTCAGGCATTTCCTGTGGAACTTTAGAATGTTGTGTTGGCTAAGATTAGCAAAAAGCTCGACTACTAGATCACAAAGTTGCTCTCCCTCATGAGAAAATTTTGGATTTTCTCTAAGATTCTTGTGGCCACTCATGTTTATTACTCACCCTATTGGGCTCCATCCAAAGCCTCTTACATGAAGCTAGAAAGATTGCTTAGGGATTTTCTCTAGGCCTCTAGTTCTGATCACCATGGCTTTCATAGAGTGGCCTGGGACTTTTGTTGTCTCCCAAAAGAGTATGGTGGTCTTGGGTTGCTTTCCACTTGGAGGCAAGGCCTTGCTCTGTGTCCAAAATGGATTATTAGGGCTCTCTTAGGAGATGAAGCTTGGAAGATTTTGGTTCGGCACTGCATTTCTTCCAGCTTCGCTGTCAACAGGCCTTCTTGGAAGGGGATTGGTTTCCAAACCCTTCTCATTATACATGAGCTCATGGTCATTTAGGGCTCCTTTTTCACCAAGAGCATCTGGAAAGCCTGGGAGGCTGTTAAGCCCTAGCTTCAATGGGCTGGAGATGAATTTCGCAATGGCCTCTCCTTGAATCAACATAACATATGGTGGTCTCCCCTATTTCCCATTCAGGGTACTACCCTCACCAAGACTCGAGGGGCTAGTGCTCTGCATTTTTTCAAATGTGGTATCACAACTTCAAAGGACCTCTTTTCATGGGTCACCATGAATTTTAGGACCTGGGAAGATATGCAAGTATAGTACCACCTTATCCATTCAGACCGACAGACTTTTGACCTTTTTCTTTCTTCCATCCTTGTTCACTTAGTTCATAAAGTGGGGATTCAATCTATTTGCCCTTGGTGGCTTGATTGGAGGTGGTTTCCTACCACTCCTTTTTCTAATTACAAGTCAAGTTTGGGCTACAGATGGCTTTTGCCTCATCTTCCCATGGTGGATACGCTAAACCACAATTGGCATTTGCAATCTTCCCTTTCTCAATGGAGAAAACACTTTGGCACCATATGGAATGCTATAATTGAACCCAAGATTGGGCATTTTTCTTGGTGCCTAGTCTTCCAAGGTCTTCTCCTAGGGCTTCAGCTCAAACACATTGGGGTTCTTGACCCTAGATGCCTCTTTTGTGGACAACCAGAGTCTTTCTTGCATATTTTTTGGTTCTACAAGTGCGCTCAGAATTATTGGCACTGGATTCATGATTTCTTCAAGCCATTCAGACTTGAGTTTTTCTCTTGGCATATGATTTCACTGGGTGACTCTCCTAGATTTCCTTAGAAGTTCACCCAAATTTGGCATACCTTCAAGTTGGAGATCCTGTTTTCTTTGTGGAAAGATAGGAATTTTATTATTTTCGCACACAGTTTTCTGAATGTTAACATTGCTATGTATACTAAGGCATGCATTTGTAATAATGTAATTATGCAGATATAGGTGCAAGAAAATAAAGTTGCACTCTAAGTTGCTCACCTACAAGAGCTACTCAATCACTAGGCAATGCCCCTTATACTATCGCTAGAGTTCCTCCATATGCCTTAGCGGAGACCTCGACACCCTGCGGCCACCATCCTTAGTGCCACTCCTTCGACCACCCCACTCGCACACCCCGCACTCCCAGGCTTCCTACCACCAGTCTCCTAGTGGTGGTGATGGCAGATGAAGGTGCCGCTCAGCTTCCCCACCCTGTGGTGGTTATGATTGGTCCCCAACTCCTCCTTTTGGTTCCCATCATGCGCACTCAAGGAAGTGGCCTCACTTGGACCTAGCAATTTCTCCTCCATGGCTAGAGATTAAAGATGTAGAGGCTGCCACTATTGATATTGCTGGTGATAATAGCTAGACTATTCCCAGGTCACCCCCTAATCTTAAAGATGATTAGGGTTTTCAAGATAAAGATGATCCACCACCCTCGGCTGGCGCTGCTTTGGCAGCCCAAGGTTGCCTTATTTGTATTTTTTTTTATGAATAGTTTTTTATTCTAGTTGCAGCCATGTTTTTTGTTTGGCTTCAGCCGTTTGAGCTCTTTCGTGGGGTGATCTTGCATCCCTCAACCCCTTTTTTGTGAATTGTAAATTGAGTATATTTTATTAATAGAAAAGGTAACTATTCATCAAAAAAAAAAAGTTGTCTTTGTTTGGCTTGAATATTTTGTAAAGAGGTCAATTTTAGGATTAATTTTGATTTTAGTCAATGCCTTTAACTTTTTTCAATTATGGTTTTGCATTGAAAGTTAGAGTTTGTCAAAGTTAGAATTAGTTATGGACCATCTTCAAAATTCTTCAAACTCACTTTTTGAGTGGTTATGAACATGAAATGTTGGTTATGCTAGAATAAATTATAAATTGATGAATAGAAGGTGTAAAAGGGAACTTTTTGGACTTTGGAAGGGGAACACTTATGCTATAATTTTAGTGATAAGATCATTTTTGGAAAGTGTGTACATATTTTTTATTTGTAATTGAAAAAAAGGAAAGTACATTTGGGTTATTTTTCTATCCTTTTTGAATTGTTGAAGCGTTGATTCTTTTTGCAATGGGTATTTTTATGGTATTGTGAAAATGTTCATGAATCCTGAATCAACCTTGTGTTAATGATTAGCTTCAAGCATAGTTCTTGATTGTTCTTTTTAGCAATTTACATTAATTTAGGGAAGCTTTGAAATTGTGTAGGGCATTCATCATCAATAGCTTTCTTTTGATCTTCTATATTTTTATACATCTTTATTTGAAAATTAAAAAATATATCTTACAATGCAGAGGAAGGCTGCATATCAATCAAGGGCCTATCATTGATTTGCCACACACATTCCATGGGGTCAAATCATGTAGTTTGTAACTGACAAATATGTTTACCAACAAGGCTACTCTAAAGAAATCGAAGGAAAAAAATGCCACCATCAAGCAATAAACAATAAACTATTATATGGTTATATTGCAAATATTGGAGATCACAGTGGATGCAAGGACAATAACATTGATGTGAAAATCTCTTGGCTACTCTCATCTTAGGAGATGTAGAGTTGAGAGAGAAACATGATGATGACGTGAAAATCTTTTCAACCATCTACTATACTAAGCTATTTTCTTTACAATAAACCTAAAAATTAGAACACTAATATAAAAAAATTCTTCAATGTGCCACTTAAAAAATTTAATAAGTTCATTAAGATTTTTTTTTATAACAACAGATTTAAGAATTTAAGTGGTTAAATATGTTTAAATATCTAGAGTACAATATAGACTAGGTTAAAAGAGTTGTGCAATGACAGTAACTTGGACATCTTAGTATAAAGGATCTACTTTTAGTACAATAGAAATAAGAATTGGGACAACGATGTGAAGAACATTTTTGAATGATCCACTAATAACTGATGAATTTATTGAGCAACTTTCATTAGAATAGATGTAAGTCAGGACAACGATGTGAGAATCTTTTCAACTCAGCAGCTAAAAAAATATGTGGTAGAATATACAATGGGTTAAAAGAGTTCTGCACCAGTAGTGATTTCGAGACATCTTCCTCTGTGATAGAAAGTACTGTAGAGTTTTGAAACCTAAAAATAGTACAGGCAGAAAATGGTAAAAAAAAAGTCCACTAAAGGGTCACACCTCTATTAGGCGACAAAGAGAATATATAATTTTGTTTGGCAGGTACAATACATCATTCAAATGACGACAGAAAACAATTGATTGATTAAACTGGATGTGGGTTTGGTCGTATGTAAAAGTGAACCGTTGTTTACAAAGGGGTTGCCCATGCTCTTCATTCTATAATTAATCTGATCTTGTGTTTAACTAAATAAGAAACATCAGCGTTCAAATATGTATGATTTCCACTATAAGTGTTCCCAGTGTTACCCCTGAAATCAGAAATGACTATCCAGTTATTAAATTGCATAATACGGTTTCGAGAAATCCAGTCAAAATATTCATGAAAAGTTGGTTTAAAAATTATGAAATTTAATATGAAAAATATATACCAAAATGCAAAGCTGAAATTTCTTATATATATTCTCTTTATTCTTGGTAGAGCACTATTCGTTGGTGGAATAAAATAATACCATATTAAGATCATGCATTGGCATCAACCTAATCGAGAAAGAGCTTTAGTTTTTATATTGAAACAACTATGGACGAAACTACAATTTTTTTAAGAACAGAAAAAATAATTAGAAAATCATTATAGAAGGTTGTTCAGACGGTGCACTATTGCATATGGAAATTGCCTGATTTACATGAACAAACAATATAAACAAGGCTACGTTTTATGTGCCTTGTGAATATATTCTGTTAATAGCTTATAAAACAATCAGTTGAAGTGAAGCAAAGAACTACAACATTGCATTATATAATATTACTCTTTCAGCAGCAGCATCTGCATGATGATAGATGAGAGAGGACCTGCAAAACAAAACAGTTTAAAACTGTAAATAAACCCACATGAAAATGTCATAGAAGTATTGATTTATAAACTTGATTTGAAGCCCCACTGAGATTGAAAGTGTTTATAGATCAACTGGGTCTCACATGAAGGGCAGGACATTCAATGTAGCCAAGGGCGACTCGCCAACACCCACAATGCATGAAACAAATAATCAAATTTTCATTCACACAAGGTGCTGGCGGCAAGTCATCCTTGGCTGCACCACATATTCTGACCTAGATGAAAGGTCCCAGAAGACTAAGACATTGGCTTGTGCAAGAATAGAAAGGATTTCCTAGTGTAGAAACGCAAACCACTAGCTTAAACATGGGCATTTATGAAGAACCGAAGGCACAAATGAGTTGTGAAAATAAACAAGAGAGTGGAAGAATATATAGTAGAGGGTGCATGATTGATGAGCAATGTGGGGCTGAATATATCAGATATTTTAACTCTAATGTGTACCATCCTGTCTCAACAGCTTTACAGCTCAGCCAGACCCATTTTGGCATTCATATGGTGGAAAAAAATGACCATGGCATTGCTTCTAGGCATTTACCCATACACTTAGTTTATGAATATATGTCTAATGACACAAGGTCCTTAAAGGGTAAGGCATGTACACATACCAAATATAAATCCCACTGAAATAGAGGAGTACTATTCTGAAAAACTACACCTAGAAATAACTGAAAATGGTTAACCTTAACAGCCAATTAGCCAATTGAATAATTAAATTTTCCAAATGATTAGCTCTAAAATAGTTATATTAATATACAACGAGAATGTTGCTGTTAAAATTGTATTAAAATTTTGTTTAGAGGACATAATCATAAGAGACTATTAACAAACTCTTGACCTCACTGGATTTATATTTACATCAACTTTGTGGCACTCATAATAACATGAAAGGAGAATTGAATTCCATTTAAATAACAAATATATTTAAAGTTGTAAAATAGATAGGATTGAAAAGTCTAATAACAATATATAAATTGAAAGTTGATCTTTAGCCAAACTATTTGAACTATTTGATTTAGCATGACTTTCAAAATTTACAAATATTGGTAAATGACATAATTTGGAAATTGAATTTAACTTAACCCAACTAAATCTACTATTCAAATATACAAGTTCTGAATCACTAAAGCAGTGGCACATGCACAAGTGCAGTGTACTTGTAAGTTTACTTATTGATCACTTTGACCAGAGATGTATACTACAACATGTTGCATAAATGTTGATCAACTAGCAAGGTTGTTTTCTTCTCTATATATTATATTCCATAAGTCAGACAATAGTTTTATAAAGATCCTGCACACTTGTCACTGGCATTCCCACTAGAAAGTATCATTTGCCAACATTACTAGTAAATATTTTCGTGTGGGAAATGATATAATCCCCTAATTTACTCATTTGAAAATCTTTCTTTCATAATATACCATGAAATGTTTCAACCTCTTATATCTCTTTGATGGGTGGGCAGAGGCACACACAAATAAAATGAAATGCAATGTGCTGCAATACAATAACTGATACTCTTTTTATTGACAAAATGGATACACAACACTCCCTTTCATAAGCAAGTTTACAATCTCTGAAAATTTCTGACATTTTCCGACAAGACAATTATCTACAAAATTCTAGAAACTACTACAACTGACACAACCTAAACCTAAACCTAAATTTCTAGAAACATTTATGATAGATATGATTGGAGTAGAAATTAATATTTCTAACATCCCCACCCCAACCCCCCCAAATTTCTACTGTCAACTATTACAAAACTCCTTTAATATTTACTACTCTTAGAGCCTCCTTCAAAATTTCAAACTATACTTGTGGTAAGGCCTTGGTGAAGATATCCTCAAGTCGCTCCTTTGATCTGCAATGTTGTAGATTAATTTCTCTACTATTAACCAGCTCTCTAATGAAGTGATACCTTGTGTCAATGTGCTTTGTCCTCTTGTGAAACACATGGTTCTTTGAAATTGCAATAGCAAACTTGTTATTGCAATAGATTGTAGTAGGTCCATCTTGAGCTTGCATTAAGTCTTTCAAAATCCTTTACATCGATATTGTTTGACATGCTGATGTTGTTCCTGTTACATACTCTGCTTTAGCTAATGAGAGAGTTACTGGAGGTTTCTTCTTTGATGCCTACGCTACAACACCTATCCCAAGATGAAATGCATATCCAGATGTGCTCCTTCTATCCTCGGTATTCTCTACAAAATCACTATCTGTATATCCAGTTAACTGAAAATCATCTAAAGTAGAATACAAAATGCCATGATTCATAGTTCTTACAATATATCTCAATATTCTTTTTCCTGCTTGCCAATGTGAGGTCTTTGGTGAATCCATGAATCTAGAGATTAAAATCACTGCATACATAATATTTGGTCTATTAGTAGTGAGATACATCAAACTACCAACCAATCTTCTAAATATATTTGAATCAAAACCTTTCTCAATATCTTCTCTATTTAGTTTGGTGCCTACTACCACTGGTGTAGAAATTGGACTTCAATTTATCAATCTAAATCTTTGCAAAAGATCTTTTGCATATTTACTTTGGCGAATAAAAAATCCTTTATCATTTTCCGTAACTTCAATGCCAAGAAAATATTTCATCAATCCTAGATCTATCATTTCAAATTCCCTTTCCATTGCTGATTTAAATATATCAATAGATAAATTTCTAGTGAAGATCAAATCATTAACATATAAACAAACAATCAAAATATTACCTTGTTCATTGATCTTGGTACATAATGTAGGTTCAATAGTGCTTCTCTTGAATCCATTCTCCATCATGTATGAATCTATTCTACTGGCTCTTGGAACTTGCTTCAATCCATAGAGTGCCTTCTTCAACTTATAAACTTTTTCTTCCTGTCTTCTTATTTCATATCCCGGTGGTTGTTGCACATAGACTTCTTCATCTAAATATCTATTCAAAAATGTTGAATTGACATCCATTTGGTGAACCATCCATTTGTTTTGAGTTACAATAGCTAATTTTATTCTGATAGTATCAAGTCTTCCTACAGGTGCAAATGTCTCATTATAGTCAACCCCATATTCTTCTGAAAATCCCTTAGAAGCTAACCATGCCTTATATTTGTCTACATCTCCATTAGCTTTAAACTTAGTCTTATCAACCCATTTTACACCAATGCAATCTTTGTTCTTAGGAAAATCAAGTAATTCCCATGTATGATTTCTCTCAATTGATTCTATTTTATTATTCATTGCATTAATCCAATGTTCTTCCTTAATTGCATCCTCAAAACATATAGGATCTTGAGCAAATAAAGAAAAAAATTTGATCGAAAATCTCATTCAAGATTCTAGTTTTATTGCTTGCAATCCTTGATCCTGTGCAAGTATAGGGTTTGAATTATTCCTTACTTGTGAATTCGAAGATTATCCATGCTCAACTTCATTTTCTAAGTGATCTCCTTGTGGACTTCATGGTGGAGTACCTTCTTGGTCACTTGGTTGATCTTCTTGACTTTCATGATCCTTTTTATACTTCTCATCATATGGTATTGTTGTAGCACCTATAACATTTGTATCTATATTTCCATCCCAAGATTTATCCTCTTTAAATACAACATCCCTACTAACAATGACTTTTCTAGTGATAGGAGTAAACAACCAATATGCATTTGATTCCTCATCATAGCCAATAAAAATGCATTTCTCACTCTTATCATCTAACTTACTTCTAGTTTCTTTAGGAAGATGTGCATATGCAATGGAGCCAAAAACTTTGAGATGAGAAACACTATGAATCTAGCCACTCCATGCTTGTTGTGGAACCATGTCCGTCACAATTTCTGTTGGACTCCTATTCAAAATATAAATAGCACAGGAAACTACCTTAGCCCAATATTCATTAAGAAGATTCTTTTACCTTTCAACATGCTCCTTGCCATCTCCATTATTGTCTTGTTCTTTCTCTTTGCAACACCATTTTGCTGTGGTGTGTAACTAGTAGTAAATTGTTTTTTGATTCCATGATCCTTGCAATAATCTAGAAATTCATTTGACTTATACTCTCCTCCTCTATCAGATCTTAATTCCTTGATAGGTAAACCACTTTGTTTCTCAACACAAGCCCTAAATTCTTTAAATTTTCCAAATGTTTCAGATTTGTATTTAAGAAAGTAAATCCATGTCTTTCTACTAAAGTCATCAATAAATGTTCAGAAATAAATGTTCTCCCCCGATGATGGCATTTTCATTGGACCACATTTATCTAAATGCACAGTTTCTAAAGGTACCCTTGCTCTATATGATATCCCTTTTGGAAAAATATTTGTATGATGTTTGACCAAAATATAACTTTCACATGGACTTAATGATGCTTCAATTGGGGGTAAGCCTCTTACTATTTCCTTTCTTTGCAATAAAGATAATCCTTTGAGATTTAGATGACCATAATTCAAGTGCCATATCCATGTTTGCTCTTGACTTGCTTCCTTGAAACTTGCTGAACTTCATCAGTCATATTGCTCTTCATCCAAAGTGGAAACATTTTGTTATTTTTCATTTCTACCCTTGAAATCATCATGTTACTAGGAGGCATATCAAATATACTGTACAAAATTTTCTCAAAAAATAATTCTATAACCTTTTTGACTAAGTTGCCCCACACCTATAAGATTATGTTTCAAACCAAGTACAAAGTATTCATCAGAAATAAATTTCTTACCATGTTTTGTTATAATATTAATTGTGCATTTTCTACTTACTTCCACTATCTCATTATTTCCCAATTTCACTTCTAATTTAATTGATCTGCCTAAACTTTCAAAAAAATCTTTATTGCTTGTCATATGATTACTGCAACCACTATCTAAAAACTAAAAATCATTTGTGCTCGCTTGAGCTTCATTGCAAGTAATAAACAATGTCTCAGAATTACTCTAAAAAAAAATTATATTTTTCTTACTCATATCTTCTTGTTTTTACCAAATTCATTTGCAAATTGTCCAAACTTCTTGTAGTAAAAAAATTGAATATTGTACTTATCATACCTTTGTGATATATGGTTGTTATAGCTTCCCCTTGAATAGGAGTATTGATTTCTTCTTCCTCCTAAACCTATACTCCTTTCTTCTTTTTAAAAGTTATTTCTACCTCTTCCTCTTCCTCTAAATCTAGCATTTCCTCTTCCTCTTCCTCTACCTCTACTAAATGTCATTTGTGTTTTAAATGCATTCTCCAGTGAATTAGCATTATGCTTATTCAACATGTCTTCATCCTTAGATTCTTAAATTGCTACCACAACATTATCAAATTTAGGAGGCAAACTTATTAAAATCTTTTCTACAACTTTCTAGTCAGAAAATTCATCACCATTCATCCTTACTTGATTAACCACATTCATAACATGATTTGAAATTCGCTCTACAAAGTCAGAATCCTTCATTTGTAAATTCTCAAATTCTCTTCTAAGTGCTTGCACCTTAACACTCTTTACCTTACTTGTACCTTGATATGCAGTCTCAAGAATGTTCAATAATTGAGTCATCCAGAGCTTGTCCAATAATTTGCAAAGCTTTTTGACTCTTCTGCCTATTTTCATCAAGCTTTTTTCTTTTGATGAGGATTTAAAGTAGACTCATCTACAGGTTCAACATAACCAGTTAAGATTATATCTAATAACTCATAGGAATCAAATATAAGCTACATTCTAAAAGCCTAGTCATCATAATTCTTTCCAGAAAACATTGGAATTGAAGCCTAAAAACTCGTTGAAGCCATGCCTGATAGAAACTTATCAACAAAATTCACAGATATAACAAACCGCAACTAGGGCAATAAAAAAACTTACAGATCTCACAATAATTTTATATCCCTTTTCTCCGCTACAATTCTCCTTATGCACAATCCTTCAAACTCCTCTTTTGAACTTGGCTCTGATAACACTCTGATGGGTGGGCATAGGCACACACAAATAAAATGAAACACAATGTGTTGTGGCACAATATTTGATTACAAAATGGATACACAACACTCCATTTTATAAGCAAGTTTACAATCTCTAGAAATTTCTAACATTTGCCAACAAGACAATTATCTATAGAATTCTAAAAACTACTACAGTGGACACAACCTAAACCTAAACTTGTAGAAACATTTATGACAGATAAGATCTTACCCGCTGATGTCATTAACATTATTCTTTAGAATTCAATATATGTTTTGTTCTGCCTTCCATTTAAAATATTCTAATATTATCTTAATTTTTTTACAATCTTGATTTATTTTAGATTTTATTTTCTTAAACCTTTTTTTAGTTATGATGTTCTTCATTCATATATGATATTATTTTTTAAATAATAAATTAGATATATTATTTTTCAAACAGTTTTAAAGAAGAGCACTACTAATCATTATAACTAACTTCTCACACTCTAAACTTCAAAATGACAATCTACTTTGTCCATTGCTCTCGAATACTCACATATTTATAATTATAATTATGCATTGTCCTATTTTACCAAAATAGAAATTATGAAATATGCAATTTCCTATGATTCGTGACTTGACTAATTGAGATCACAAGCCGTCATCTTTCTTAGTTTATTGAGGAAGCACGTTGAACGAGTAACTTCATGTCAATTGTCTTTATACTGAGTCACTGAGATAGAACAAAACAAATTGCAGTGAGCCAAACAGCTGAGATAATATTGTCCGAGGTGTGCTGTGGGTGTCATAATATATGAGATCCTTTTATGATTCTCCCAGACAAATAGTACGATTTGCCCTTCACACTTTCTGTATTTGACGGTCCATTTTTCAATCCAACTTAGATATTTTGGACTGCATACGCCTCCACCGCCAACACCGCTCAGTGCCACATTAATCGTGCAGAGCATTGAGATGATCAATCCTCTCAAAATTTGATCCTATTAGTACTTATTATAGGCATTGTACTATTTTAATCACTTTTTCCTAATATCTATTAATCAAAATTCATTATTTTTAAATAATATAATATAATAAATATTTTATATAATAAGATGCATACTTGTTACATTTATAAATCAATCAAATTAATTAGGAGTTATCTTTTTATGTTATACAAATTTAAATAAAAAATTAGTAAATCCTTCCTAAATGAATTATTTACACCTTATATTTGTTTCTATATATATAATTGTCATATATTGCATGACTTATGGTCACGTCCATGCATGCATAGTATAGATCTATGGCAAATGCACACAAGAATAAATTCATATTTAAAAGTGCAATATATTCAAAGTTAAAATTAAGTGAAATTCATCTATGTGTACATTACCATGTTTTATATTTTCTCTTTATAGTAAACTAATGGAAGCTTTGCACTTAAGTAAAAAGAAGAAATAAATTTTAAAAATAGAAAATCAAATTTATTTGAAATAGAATATTTAAAATAAAGCTAACCTATATTAAAAATTTCATTGTTAAATTTTAAGTTTTATACTACTATAATTGTAAGATGGGTCATTTCAAGACCTCTCCTTGCCATAAATTATATTATATTAGATTTTCTTTTGGAGGATTTAACTATTAGAAATAAAATATAGAGGGTTAGAATTGATGGAAATGATATAAAAATTTCTTACTTTAAATTAATTGATTAAGTAGAATCTAACTCTTAGGTTAAAAGTTATAAATTTTAAGAAAAATAATTAAGTTTAAAACAAAAGAACTATAAATAAAATAAAAAGAGTTAATATCTTTTTTAGCACTTTCTTTTTCTTTTAAAAAAATTCAACAAATTTGATCAAATGAAAATTAGTATTATATAATTAACTATTATGCTACAAAAAATAAATCAAATAAATTTTGTAATTATTACTTTATTTCTTTTAAGGCATCTACTAGCCACTACATCGCTAGTTATTATTGTTGGTACAATCATGTTTCTCATCAATCGTTATTCTTTCTATAATATAATAATGATTGGTGCAGTGACTAGTTTTCATTATTAGAGTTTTCAATAAGTAACTTATCTCTATTTCAATTTATCTAAATTGTAAAGTATAGATTCTTGAGTGTCTTCACAAATTTATTCTAAATTTGGACTTATAGACTATTAATGACTCGCTAATGCACATGCTTTACAAATATTTAGTGTTGAGACTAAAATTCTACATCAAATCACTCAATTTTTTTCATATAACTATAAAAACTAGGACTTTACCTGTATGGTGTGAATATCTCTATACAACTTGTAATAATATTTTTGAATGAAATGAATATAATAATAAATTATATAATTTTTTTAATAATAATATATCAATTTAAGAGAGATATTGTGGTTTCACAATGCACGCCCCATTTCCTATGAGGAAATGAGGACCCCCTACTTTATATTTTTTGGCTTTTGTACTCCTAAAATCAAGATTCAAGTCATTTTGAGGTTCCTAATAAGACCCTAGTTCATGTTTAGGTCCTATCGAAAAAAATTTGAGGGTCGTAAAATCAAAATATTCAAAAAATAAGCTAAGTCTTGAAAATTTTGGTGCACTAGATGCACCTCCCAAGGTGCACTAGATGCATCTCCCAACGTGCACTAGTGTGTCCAAAGTTCAAAGAAGAGTGTTTCTTATGCAACAGTGTAGTTGTGTAATTGCCACAACCTACACAACTATGCAGCTATGCCAAACATAATCTTTGTCTATATAAAGGGAGAGTACCTCTTCCCTCTTACCTTGTTCTCAGTTGTCGCCTCCTCTTTGCAAATCAAATCTCCATCTCCCCTTCGAACTGGTCTTTGAGTGCAACAGTGCACTTTGAGTAGGTGCACATTCTGATTCTTCCATGCCATTCTCCCCCCCTGTGTGAAAGCACACAAGTCATTGGTGCACACTAGTGCACCTAACTCGGTGCACTAGGGTACACCAATATATTGCATAAAAAAATTAAACAAAAAAGAAATAAAGCAAGCACAAGAAAACTCAAAGTCGAGTGCACATTAGTGCACCTGCTTAGGTGCGTTGATGCGCACCCAAATTTAACCAAAAATGCAAAACAAAAAAAAAACAAAAAATGAAAGGTCTAAGTGAGTTGCACATTAGCGCACTCCATGAGGTGCGCTAGTGCGCACATCACTATTAAAATTTTCTCACAAAATAAAGTGCACCAGACACACCTAACTTTTGCACCAGGTGCACTATTATTTTACCAAGCTTTTAAAAGGTTTTTATGGTGTTTACAGAATATTTTTTTCTATTTTTTCTCCATATTAGTATTAGGGTTCAATCAATTCATTTTTGTCCAACCTTGGGCTAATGGACGTCTTTTTATGTAGATATAATGGCATCCTTTTCATCTTCATTGGGTGAGAAAATGGCATTGAAATTTGCCATCTTCAAGGTCCAAGGTGTTCTAACAAAGTCGAGATTCTAGGATGACTACTCAAAGATCAAAGATATAGACTTGGGGTATACTAATTTGGGGGAATTCCTGAAGATTTATAACAAACCTACTTAGAGGTCTATTATGGTCTCTGCATTGATCCAATCAAGGCTGGTGAATGAAACTTCACACCTGATGTGAGTACAATCTTCAAAGCTCATAATGACACTTGCAAAACACTTTGTCCTTGAGGAGAGGGTTATGAACAGTATAACTAGATAAATCATCCTTGATCTCTGACCCGACAACATTGAGAAGGTATTCCATCTCCCACATGCAAATCAATTTATCAAGCTTATCTATGAACAAGAAAAAAGGCGGTATCAATAGCATATTGAGGAAGCCTCTAAGATTATTCAATCATCCTACCTTATAGAGAAGAATCCTTTGGGAAAGAAGATTTGTAAAGTTGACATGACCAGAGGATATATGAAAGAAGACATTGGATACTGAATTATATTTTTTAGTAGGGTTATGGGTCTACCAGCAGATGGACATTTGAACATCTTTATGGTCCATTTTATTGAGACTATCAAGATGACAAAGATGCCACTTGATTGAGCTTCTTCTTTGAGTAAAGAATTATGTGAAAAGTTGGAGGTTCTAAAGAACAAAAGGAAGTTCTATATGTCATCATATTTGGTGTACTTGTTAGCCGCAAGGGTGGAAAACTATTCAAGGTTGTACAAGATGGGTAGCATGCAAGATCCTAATACATGGCCATATATTGTCTACCCTCAATTGGTAAAGAAGAGACTCTCGGAGTAGAGCAAGGAGTATAAAATTGTTAATGATTCCTTCATATTCACCATAATCAGAATCATAGAAGGAGATTATGTAAAGAGAATATAAGATAATGCAGTGGTAGTACTTGGAGCATACTACATTCAATTCAAAACATTTACATATCTGAGGTTAGCTGCTACAACTGTCAACTCAAAGAAACTTCTGAGGTACCCTTGTGATAGACTCATGCTCTTGGAGATTTCTCACAAAATTGTGTTTGCATATGACAGAGTCAGAAAATAACATAAACATTGTTGGACATGGCCTTTGACCATAGGACCTTTTTGGATGCTTCAGAAAAAAGATATTTCATCTTTTGAATGTGAATGTGATCAATATCCCTTAGAAGTGTACAATTATCCAAGGCCATGTTTTGATAATATCGAGAGAGTGCAATATCTAGCAGGCAAGACATTCCAACATGAAGAAGTCATCGAGGATCACTAGATGAATGCTACAAATGACTACGACATCTGAATAAGGTGTTATTGTAGAATGACATTGCACCTGGAAAAAAAACCTTTAAAAATAAAGATTCCATTGAAGATATTGTAACAAGACTTAGGGGAGCTTCCTGATCCTTTGTTCAATGGAGATAAAATTGGGGAATGACCCATAGTGAATGTTGAGGTTGACAGAGAAGAGAATTCTAACATTAACCATAGGATTGGATCAATAAACCATTTAAACTTGATCTAATACGTAAAATAGTAATCTTTCATGCACAAGCCCACCCAACCAAAGGTAGAGGGAAGAAAGTCACCATCTCTACCTTCATAGCTCAGTCACCAATAAGGCCTAAAATGATGTACCAGCTTGACCAACTCGTTGGATACTATCACCCTTAGGAGAGAAGAGGAAAAGGAAAAAGAAAGAGGAATTCTCCTCAAAGAGTCAAGCCAGAAGAGGGTGAAATCTCAACACCTCCATAGCAAGGAGAATTAAATGTACAAGGTTCAGAGGATAGTAGGGCATCACAAGTTCAAGATGACTTGCAATTTCAACTAGCTATTGCACCCAACCAAATAGAGACAAAATTTGAGATTCAAGAGGTCTCTCCACCATGGCAAATGGAACAAGTATCCCCTTTTGTGCCTACTAAAAGAAGAAAGATCAAGACTCCAGTCAAGAAGAGGCAAAGGCTGATCTAGAAAGTAGTCCTTTTCCCATCAATACTAGAATCTATTCTTGAGGAAGGAGAAGAAGAAGATGATGATGACAATGTACCTTTGAATAGAAGAACCTAGCTAGAAAGAGCCATAGAATAGGAAAGGAGAAGAAGTTCCACTACTACACCACCACCAATCCCTAAAGAACCTCTACAAACAACCACATCAAAGGATGAAATGCAATAATGGACTGATGAGTAGGATGTAGAGGGCACTGATGTCTTAAGATGTCATATTTTGATTTCATGCCCATTGGAACTGAATTAGTTGGGGACAAGATATGGGATACACCAACTAATGAGCCCCAACAAGAAGATTAGATCCAAATGCCACCAAAGTCACAAGGTCCTAAGATAACTCTGTCATCCCCATTACAAGTCACAACTAATAAAGGCTCTTCTACTCCTTTGCCATTAGCTACAGAAGTAGAACAAGTTCAAAAGGAACAAGAGGAACAACCAGAACAAGTATCAATTGATGAAGTTTCTGGAGAAGAATGAATGGTTGAATATCCTAAACAAGCCTGCCAGGAAACAAAGGTAAGAATTGTGGGCTCTACTAAAACTGAGGCTACAAAAGGAGAGCCATCACAGAGAGAGAAAACCTAATAGAGGAGTGATAAGGGAAAGGGATAGTTGAGATAACTCCTTCATCATAAAAAGGTAGGCCTTCGACATAATGCATTCCAAGATGGTTGTGAAAAGAAATGATAAGGAGTAAAAGGCGTCAATTCAATGTTGATGAAGAAGATATGATAGAGTTGATTGAGGTTCTGAGGAAACCTGAGTCCCCATCAAAAGAAGCAAGATCATTAACATTTATTAATAGTGATTAGAACCAAGATTTATTTGCACAAGTGGCTATCCCTCCTCCTAATTCAAAAATAGAAGATTTGGGTCCACAAGATTACCAAATCAGAGAAATTATGCTTGGGAAACCCCTATTAGACATTGCCAATTTAATGGTTACAATGGGGATGAAGGAGGTACTTAGGAGTTTAGAATAGGAAATAGTAGAATTAATAACACTTCAAAGGAAAAATGAAATCCTAAAGGTATATTTAGCCAAAACTTGTTGGTCCCTTGGATCCTAAACAACTTGAGGAGACTCTGAATGCTGCACTTGAAAGAAGAGATTGAGGGGTTGTACAATTAGATCCATTTTTTAATGCCTATAAAAAATGGTGGGAAATTTTTGAGGAAAATGGTGTTCTAATCATCCAAGGAAATCTGAAGCTACTTCATGCTATGCAGGAAAATATAGATAAAATGGTAGCAATTTCGAAACAAGATTTCAGTATTATGGATGAGTTACATGCATGGGGAAAAGATTTATAGGTGGTACAAGCAATAAAGAGCTAGAGATATAGAATGCTCATGGATGTATATACTATAGAATAATTAGATTTAATTGATGATTGGATAGAAAAGATAATGGATAGTAATAAAGTAATGTAGTCATTACATGTGGAGACCCACTAGCTCAAGGACCAAGCCAGAGAGCAGATTTTGGAAGCAGAGAAACATTATAGTGATGCATGTCTCGACATTGTTGAAGATGATGCATGGGAAAAATTGATACCGATTGAGGTAGCAATGCAAAAAATTTAGGAAGATTTTGGATGAGGTTTCTAGTGATGAAGATATTCAGTAGGCACTCAGGAGAGAAGAAGCCTTGCTAGAGTTGGATACTAAACTCGAGGATTTTGCTGAGACCCATATTGAGGTAGACAACTACAAGCAGAAGGTCAAGGATAAGTATAATTCTTTAGATTTATTGGATGCAGAAAAAATCATTGAGATTATTAAGAAATTCAAGGGCAAGCATCCAAACATAGCTATGGTATGAAAGGGGACAAAATCCAGAAGCCAAAATTTTATTTTTGACGGTTAGTAAAATTTTGCAATTTTTGACCTTTGAGGTGTGTTGGTGCACTGCTATGCTAATTTTTTGGTGTGCTTTTTGGTTAAAAAGTGTTGGAAGAATTTTGAAGAAGTTAGAGGTACAGGTGTGCTGATGCACTTCTTCTAAGGTGTGCTTTTCTAGGAGTGCACTGATAGTTAACTGCTAGTTCCAAAATTAGAGCTTTCCATTTATCGAAAATGCATTCTGACATCAGTTTAACTCTGATAGATGCCTAGTGAAGGACTAGCTTCTATTTTTGACACCTCCAAACACTACCACATGGACTGAAGGCTCTTTTCCTCTTATTTTCTCATTATTTTCTTTTTTTATGACATGTGAAGGCTCATGCATCTAATTAATGAAATAAAAATGGATGGAGTCCTATTAAGCACCAGTTAGATGGTTAGTTTGTATATAATTAGTTTTTTTTAATTAAATTAAAAGCATACATGATTGTATGAAGATATCTCTCACTCTCAATACAAATTGAGGAGATGATTTCTTATAAATACGAGATTGTAATATATAATTGGGGTCGTTGTTATTTTGCAATAATATATGCTTTTGGTGCTCGCATTTGGAGTGCAATAATTCTTGCTTAAATGTGACATATTTTTGTGAATGTTTGTTCATGGAATTGTGATTGAGCCAAAAGTTTATTGCATTATTTTTGGTTGTGCAATCTTTTAATTATGGTGTTTGCTACAGTTTGATGAATTTTGCTGATGTATCTAGCTCAAGAAGAAATCACTAAATTGTGCCTGCATAACTTTTTGTTTCCATGAGTGCACTTTTTGTGGCCTTGCGATTTGATGAAGAGTGGAAAATCATATAGTTACTAAATTTCCCATTGATGATTGCATTAGTGGAATTAAGTGTGTGTTGCTCCTACTTTCATTATTTACCCACTGATTTCTTCAAAAGCTTAACTCCCAGATGTGTTGTTTTCGTAGCTCATGTCCATTAGGATTTTACTTTCACATTATTTTCTTTAAAATTTCTTGTCATTTTCTTTACTAACCCCTTGTGAAAATAGGAATTCATACTAGTTGCATTGTTAGAATGAATTCATATAAAAAATAGAAAAAATACAAAAACATAGTTCTATTGCATGTTTATTTTGAAGCAGTGAGAAGATTCTATATCTTATCTGAGATCATTCAAACTAGCAAAGGCCTCCTCGTGATAAAAAACATTTATCTTCAACTAAGAAAATTCTAGTAAGTCACAAAATCACTTGGAACCTTGGAGTTGATCCACAAAGATTGACTTTTCAAGAGAGGAGTTTGAAAGAATTCTTGTCATTTAGCATCATGCATAATGACAACTCAACAGAAGTGCTACTAGAAGGAGGGCTACCATTTTGATTTTTGGAATAGAAGAAAAGTCTACCAAAGTTTTGAAGTTCTCCACTTTTTACAATTTCAAATTTTTTTTTTTTGAGTTTTCAAGAAGTTCAGGTGCTTTGTTGTGCTAAATTTTGAGTTGTGCCTTATTTGTGACAAAGTGTGCTTCTATACAGGTGTGCTTTTTCTAGAATTGATGGAAACTAGAGGATCTTGATCCAAAATCCCCATTTTAGTGAGCTTTGAGATCTTCCCCAAGTACACACAAGTTTCTCAAGCTTAGCCAATTCTACAAGCCTCATAGTGATAAAGGAATACCTTGAATTCAACTACTTCCATTCAATGTTTCATCATCTTCTTCAACTCCACCTCCACAACAACCACCCTTAGGGCCATCAAACTGTCCAATGGACTTATTCACAAACATTATAGACTCACCAATCAACTTGAGAGGTGCACTCTATGACCTTCTTAAGAATCCTGAGAAGTTTTGTCCAAGGTTCATTTATGGAGAAAAAAAAATTGCCGAAGATTACGTTCAGGTATTCAAAGAAATTTGCAACTGAAAATAGATTGCTAATGAGGATGTGGTTCTTCATTTATTCCCTTACTCTTTGGGGAAAGCTTCCTTCAATTGGTATGTTAATTTTATACCTGGATGTATTGGAGATTAGGATACCTTTGAAAAATTGTTCCTAGAACAATTTAAAACTTTTATCAGCCCAACAGTGATGCATCAACAATTCATATCAATAAAAATGGACCTAGCTAAGATGGTTTCACACTTTAATCATCACTTTTACATGGCATATTGCAAATTGGAAACACCATATACTATACTAGTTGAAGCAACTATTCAGATGTACCTAAATGCTATGGACCCTCTTACTACTGTCTTTCAGAGAAGACTTCCTCTAGCAAATATCGATACATTGGAAGAGGTCTTCATAGAAACAATAACTTTTACTAAGCAAGCCAATCCTAATGGAGGAGGGTTGATGCTCGCAACTCAAGTTGTCATAGCAATGCTGTCATACCTTGTTAGAGTACCCACGATGCCTAGCCAATTCATGCCTATGGTTCTAGTTCCATTACAACATGCACCCACCCTGCAAAGCCTCACTCTAATATATCCAAGGTATGAGCCTCTGAAAGTTGCTTTCTTTGAACAAAAGCCAGTAGTTTCCTTAGAAGAAGACAAGAGCTTTATTTTCAAATTTAGTCAAATAAAAAAGACTCTATCAAAAGTGAACAACAAGTTGACTTGTCTAAGGTTTTCATAGCAACAAAATAAAAAATTTCAAAGGAACAATGTTGGCCCCTACAACAAAAATTATGGCCAAAATTATAACAGGAACTTTAGTGGGAACAACAATAGTGGAAACAACAATACATGAAAAAATAATGGAGGGAATAACTTCAATCCTCCTGACCATAATAATGGCTTTCGAAAACAAAATTTACAATTGAACGCTCATCTGAATAATGGAAGCATTCTTGCAGACAATAACAATAATAATGTTCAGTACAAATATCAATTAATACGATGATGGTCAAAGTGAATTTTAAAAAAATGATTCATATTATGATGGAAATCAAGAAATGACTCAAAATTTGCAAGTAAATAGCAATGCTCCTCCTATGCAATTTAATGCCATGTTGTTGCAGTCATATGATTCTACATAAAATGCATAGGTAGAATAGTCATTCAACAAAGAATTCCCATTTCCATTGAGCTAGGAACCTAACCTTCAACATGAAGAGGTGTTTTCCTTTTGCAATGACAATCGGAATACGTACAACTTGAAAGCAGCAAAGAACCTCTGATAGATGGAATTCTCCTAGCACTACAACCATCTCCTCCTAATCGGAGAGAAAGTAACAATTTGGTACTAGTTAAACTATTGAATGGAGGACAACAAAATTAGAACCAAGGAAATGTACCAACAATATTGAAAAATCCTTCTTGGTCTATTGAAAGGTATAGTGTCATAGAACATTTGAAGTGAACAAAGGCCAACATGTCCATGTTTGACATGTTGCAAAATTGTCCAAAACAATGAGAAACACTTATCAAGACTCTGGACCATATGAAGACTCCCCATAATATGAATCTTGACCCTCAAAAAATAGTATCTCAACAGGTTAATGTTGCAGAGGAATTGCCCACTATGTTTAAAGACAAGTTTGAAGTGCCCCCTTTTTTGCTCAGCATCAAGATATATGGAAAGAATCTTTATAATTTCCTTATTAATTCAAGAGCCTCTTGCAATGTCATGCCACTATCAATAGTGCAAAGGTTAGGAGTCAGCCCTCAACCTACCAACCAAATAGTGTTACAGTTGGACAAAATAGAAGTAAAAGTCATTGGCATATTAAAAGACATTTGAATACAATTAATAGTCGACCCACAGATTCAAGATGGCATTGATATACATGTGGTTGATATCCTATAAATGTATGGATTACTTCTAAGTAGAGAATGGACGAAATGCCTGAGGGGATTGTTTTCCATGGATTTTACTTAGCTTTTGATACCATGGAAAGGTTTGAACAATCAAATCAAAATATATGTAGAGCCAATGTTTAAAAAGATGACTAAAAAATACAATGCTCCTAATGAGGTAGCCTTATTACACACAAATTTGGGCTGCTACAAAGTAATGGTTTTTGATACAACTGTGGTCAAAATATCCGATGACCAAGACATGGACTCCATAATTTCAAACCTGAAAGATGAGGTTGTAACATAATTCATAGACCACTGATGGCTAATTTACAGTGTTTAGGATGGGAAGCTAACCCCAATATCCTCCTCCCTGGATTTTGTTGATTGCATAAAGTTAGCCATTCAGAGTTTGAATGTCCCTCATGTCAAGAGGCAGTTGTTAAGGTATTAAAACAAATGATGAGAGTAGAGAAAGTCAATGGTCTAGAAAATGAACCCACAAAAAACCAAAGTTCTACAAACATGTTTGACACTACTAAAGAGATTGAAGAGCAAATTGAAGATCTAAATGCATCGTATAGTGATACTTCTTCAGATGGTGGAGGTTTGTTCTCTCCTCCACCTAGAATGATCAAGGTTCAAAGAAGAAGACAATACATAAAAGGCCAAGGATGGACTTCAATAATCATTCATCTTAAACCTAAGGTGGATAAAATCAAAGAATTGATAGGAAAAAATCAAGAAAAACAAGAAAAACATACACTACCAATTTTGAGAGATGACAATGGAAAGTCAGTAAGCCACCCCGTGAAGGACTGCAATGGGTACCCAAGAGACAATCCTTCCAAGCTCAAGTAAAGGAAAAACTAAGGACAAATAAGCATAATGTTAGAAAACCCAAAGAAAACCCAATTTGGACACTTCTCTTCGATGGTTCCAAATACAAATCAGGAGCCAATTCAGGTATTGAGTTGATTAGTCCAAAAGGTAAGTCTTTCTATGCAACATATAAATTGCATTTTAGATGTACTAAAAATGTTCTAAAATATTCTTTTTCCACTTGAGAAAGGAGTTACAAGTCTCATAGTTGAAGGAGATTCTCAGTTGGTTATTTGACAAGTGAAATCATTATATTCCTATATTGAAAAGAGATTTCTTGCTTACAGGAAAAGGGTATGGGATCTACTAGATGATTTTGAAGCTTTGAAGATAAAATCTATTCCAAGAAAGAAAAACATGGTAGCATATGCTCTTGCTATTTTAGCAAGTGCATCATAACTAGTTGAAAGAATGAAATTAAAATGATTTTAGTCGAATTGGTTGCTAGTTTATCTATTATTGACAATATCAAAAAGTTTCATGTTTTTTAGGATGATCAACATATACTTTAATTTATTATGTGTAGCAGCCACTTTAAGGGACAAGAAATTGATGACACTCCAGATGACACACCTAAGGAGGAGAATGAGCTTCAAGATGAAGATGGAATCCTAAATTTGAAAACTAATACTATTCCCAAGGGAATCATCAAGTCAAAGAAAATTTTTGATCATGAAAAATCAACATTTAATAAAATAACCACTAAAGAGAAAGGGACTAAGGAATGTGATTCATACAATTTAGGTACATATGATGATCCTAAAATGGTAAGGATTGGGAAAGTGTGCAATCCACAAGAAAGGGAAGACATGCTCAAATTGCTTACAAAGTATAAGGATGTCATTTCTTGGAGCTATGACGAATTGAAGACATATGACCCATAAATTATTACACATGATATCCCACTCAAACTTGATGCCAAACCTTTCCGAAAAAGGCAAAGACTTTTCAATCCTATCCTTGAACATTTGATAATGAAGGAAGTCAAGAAGTTGTTGGATGCTAAGATTATTTTCCCTATGCACCACTCTATGTGAGTGACTAATCTAGTTCCTGTATGAAAGAAGAATGGGAAGATACAACTTTGCATAGATTTTTGTAACCTAAACCTGACATCTCAAAAGGACAAATATCCATTACCCTTACTAGATGAGGTCTTGCAAATTGTGAATGGTTCAAAGATGATGTCTTTCTTGGATGGATATTCAAGATATAATCAGGTAATGGTAGAAGAAGAGGATAGGCTAAAGAAAACCTTTACAACCAAATGGGGAACCTTCACCTACAGGAGAATTCTATTTGGATTGATTAATGCAGGGGCCACATTTTAGCAAGCCATGGATGAAGCTTTTAAAGGATTTATAAATAAGTGTATAGTTATCTACATGGATGACTTAACCATCTTTTCAAAGGATTGAAGTACTCACTTTGCTGATCTAAGACAAGTATTCAATCGATGTCACAACTACGACATATCTCTCAATCCCAAGAAATCTTCATTTTGGGTTACTAAGGGAAAACTCTTATATCATGTCATTTGTGAAGTTGGCATCTCCATTGATGTTGATAGGGTTGAAGCCATTTTGAAGTTATCACCTCCCCATAGTCAAAAGGAACTCAAGTCTTTCTTTGGAAAGATAAATTTTGTACTGAAATTCATAAGTGGATTTGTAGAGATAGTGCATCCGCTTAATGATTTACTAAAAAATGGGGCTGAAACAGAATGGGTTCTAGAGGTAAAGAAATCATTTGAGGATATCAAAGTAGCCATTTCCATGGCTCTGGTATTGTTAAGTCCTAATTAAAAGCTTCCCTTTAAGATACATTCCTTAACTTCAGAACATTCATGCACTGGGATCCTAACCTAGAAGAAGGAGAAGGAAGATGAAAGACCTATTACTTTTATGAGCTGCCCTCTAAGAAATGTTGAGTTGAACTATTCCAACCTTGATAAATAATATTTTTCTTTGATTAAAGTAGTAAAGAAGTTCCACAATTACATACTAAGAACCAAGGTGTATGTGATTGTACCTAATCTAGCAGTAAAGACATTATTGATGCAAAATGAACTTGCTAAAAGATGAGGTAAATTAATGGCGATATTGTAGGAATTTGATTTAGAGATCCAACCCATGAGGTTAGTTAGAGGTCAAGGATTATCAAGAATGATAGATGATAACCAAATTGGAGATAAAAAGAAATTCAAGTTTCACAATAAAACAAATGACAGTGACTAGAAGAAAATGATAGTATCTCAAGTTGATATTGGTCGAGGTGTAGTGACAAATCTCTAGTACTAGGATATCTATTATTAACTTCTATAGAACAATGCCCTAGTTGGATGAATAGTTCACAATGTAGAGGGCTTAAAATGAAGTGTGAATCCTATATGCTTCATGATAGAAATTTTTACAAAAGGAACTATGAAGGAATCTACCAAAAATGCTTAGGACATGAGGAAGCAAAGGAAGTTTTGAAACAGTTTCATGATAAGTATGGTATAGGGCATGGTTTGACAGAAGTAACTACTCATATGATTTTAAGATCAGATTATTTTTGACCCATGATATTCAAAGATACTTTTGAGCATGTATGTTCTTTTCATATTTGTCAAACCAATGCTAGTTGAAAGAGACACTCTGTAATGCCATTACAACCAGTGTACAAGTTCTACCCTTTCATAATGTTGGGGCTGGATTTCATTGGTCTAGTTAATCCACCATTATTAGCTAGACATACTTACATTCTCATAGCCATTGATTATTGTACACATGGGGAGAAGCCAAAACTTTTAGAAATTATACTGCTAAGGTGGTTACAAACCTTTTGAAGGAAAACATTGTTACTAGATTCGAGATGCCATTCACCTTAGTATGCGATAATAGATCAGCTTTTGCATTAGTATTCTTGACTCAATGAGCATTTGAAAACTAGGTTATTATCAATTTCTCTTTGAATTATGACCTGCAAGGAAATAGGATAGATGAATCTATAAACAAGAACTTGATCATAGTAATATGAAATTTATTGAAGGAGAACCCTAAAGATTGGCATATGCAACTCAAATATGCTCTATGGATAGATTGAGTGAGAGTCAAGGATGCTCTGGGTACCTCTCCATATTTTCTTGTTTATGGCCAGGAGCCAATCTTCCCACTCAATCTAAGATTCTAGTTTTCAAATTCATGAGTGGGTATGCTGAAGATGTTGATAGAGTGCAAATTAGATTGATGAATCTTTTGGAGATGGACAAGAAATGAATAGCTGTATTAGAGAAACATCAAGCTATCATGAAGAGGTAGTTCAACAAGAGGGCCACGATAAAATCCTTCAAAATTTTTGACCTTGTTCTACTTTGGGATAAGGTGAGAGAAAAGCCAAGCAACCACACCAAGTTTTAATGGCTGTGGATTGGTCCTTATTAGATTGCAAATATTCTTTAAGAAAATACTTTTAGGCTCAGTTCTTTACAAGGGGAATTAGTTTCATTGCTAATTAATTAGAAATTTTTGAAACATTATTTTGTAGCCTAAAAATCCCAAAAAAATAATATAAAAATATTTTTTAAAAAATAGTTAGATATCATTTTTGCAAGTATGTTTATTTTTTGTAAGAGTGTTTTTTTCTCAGTTACATGTTTTCTTTCAGACATGTGTCTATTTGCAAATTTGCATCAGTCCTGGGGGTAAGGTGCACTCGAGATCTTGACATATCCTATTAACTACTCTTTTGGTTCTAATTTTAGGAAGAGGTATTTCTTTGTCAAAGCACTTTGACAATTGTGTGTCTTATACTAACTAAGGAACAAATGCTATTTGCAATAATAGGGGGACTTTTAGTCTTGAATTCAGGATTGCAGACCAACAAGTTCTCAATACTTTGCAAATTTAAAGATTGGTTGTTTCAGATGTTGTCATATTAAGGTTGAAGACAACAAGGGATGGTCCAAACCCCAATTAGTTCAAATAGAAGGGTCTTCTAGAAGGGACTACTAAGATTTTTTTTGGCATGAGAGTTTCCAAAAGTTCCAAAAGAGGAATGCAAGGGATGTTCACAAAAGATCGAATCCAAGAAACAACATCGATGTCTTGGCCACACAGTCTAGGCATAGTTGGGATATAGAAATAAATATTTAGAAAAAAGAGAAAAAAAAGGGGGGGGGGAAAAGAGAAAGAAGAGGAATAGTGTTAAGACTGAAGGATTCTAAAAGATCTAAAAAGGTAATCTAATAAATGGATATGTACTCAAAATAAAGTATCCGATACTTCAAATATTGCTTTGTCAAAAACAATGAAATGTAGGCATTATGAGCTATACAGAGCAATTATTCAAAGGATTACCAAGAAAGTTAAAAGAAAAGTGACAATCCACTAAGAGCCCTCAAACTAATTCTCTCATTTGGTCAGGAAAAGGATTAATAAATGACCTTTGTGGAGATTCCCGATGGCTGAGCCAAATGGGGTGGAAGATTATTACCATGCTATCAATTTTTTTTGATAGACTACATCCTAAGATGTAAAAGGAAAAAAATGCATAGGGAACACACTAAGCTTGAGAGGTTCTGGATCCTGAAGTCTTCACTATGAAGTCATTCAAAATATGCTTGGAATGTTCGAAATTTAGTTGGTTTTTGATATATGTCAGAGAAATTTTTTTTGATGAGGAAATTCCTTTGTCATTTTTTCCTTTTCTCGGGGATATTTGTTGTGGTTCCACATTGCACTCCATATTTCCTATTAGGAAACAAAGACCCCCTACTTTAATTTTTTGGCTCTTGGACTCCTAAAATCAAAATTTGAGTCATTTTGAGTTTCCCCATAAGCCCCTAGTTCATGTCCAGGTCCTGTCAAAAAAAATTGAGGGTCAATAAATCAAAAGATCAAAACATAAGCTAAGTTTTGAAAATTTTGGCACACTAGGTGCACCTCCCAAGGTCTGCTACTGTGCCCAAGGTTCAAGGAAGAGTGTTTTTCTTGCATAACCACATAGATGCATAGTTGTCACAACTATGCCAAATGGAATCTTGGCCTATATAAAGGGAGAGTCCCTCTTTCCTCTTACCTTGTTCTCATTCATTGCCTCCACCATGCTGATCAAATTTCCATCTCCCCTCTACACTAGTCTTTGAGCACATCACCACACTTTGAGTAGGTGTGACTTTCAATTCCTCCATGCCATTCTCCCTCCCTATGCCAAAACACACAAGTCATTGGTGCACACTAGAGCACCTAACTAGGTGCACTAGGGTGCACCAATATACCACATAAAAGACTTAAACAAAAAAAATAAAAAAATAAACACAAGAAAACTTGAAGTCAGGTGTACATCAACGCACCTTCCCGGGTGCGCTAATGAACACCCAAATTTTACCGAAAGTGAGAAACAAAAACATTAAAAACAAAACAAAAGGTCTAAGTGAGGTGAGCATCTACACACCCCACAAGGTGTGCTACTGTACACATCACAATTAAAATTTTCTTATAAAATAAAGTGCATGGAACACACCTAATAGGTGGGCTAGGTGTGCTAGTATTTTCCCAAACTTTTAAAAGGGTTTTATGATGTTTACATAACATTTTTCTTCTACTTTTTCCCTATATTAGTATTAGGGTTCAATCAAGTCATTTTTATCCAACCTTGGACTAATGGACATCTTTTTATGTAGATATAATGGTATCCTCTTCATCTTCATTAGGTGAGAAAATGGCATTGAAACCCATCATCTTCCAGTTCTAAGGCATTTTGACAAAGTTGAGATTCTAGGATGACTACTCAAAGATCAAAGATACAGACTTGGGGCATATTAATTTTGGGAAATTCTAAAGATTTGTAACAAATCTATTGAGAGGTCTTCTATGGTATCTACATTGATCTGATTAGGGCTAGTGAATGTAGCTTCACACCCAATGTTGATAGAGTGTTTAGAGCTCATAATGACACATGCGAAACACTTTGTCCCTGACGAGAGGGTTGTGAAGAGCATAACTAGAGAAATTATCCTTGATCTCCAACTCGACAAAATTGAGAAGGTATTCCATCTCCCACATGCAAATCAATTTATCAAGCTTACCTATGAACAAGTAGAAAGGTGGTACCAGAAGCATATTGATGAAGCCTCCTAGATCATGCAATTATCCTACCTTATAGAGAAGACTCCTTTGGGAAAGAAGATTAGTAAAGTTGACATGACTAGAGGATATATGAAAGAAGACATTGGATACTCAATTATACTTTTGAGTAGGGTTATGGGTCTGCCAAAAGTCAGACATTTGAACATCTTTATAGTGCATTTTATTGAGACCATCAAGATGGAAAATATGCCACTTGATTGGGCTTCTACTTTGAGTGAAAATTTATGCGAATAGTTGGAGGCAGTAAAGAAAAAAAGGGATTTCTATATGACATCATATTTGGTGTACTTTTTAGCCACAAGGGTGACAAACTATCTAGGGTTGTACAAGAAGAGTAGCATGTAAGGTCCTAATGCATGGCCATATATCATCTACCCTCAATTGGTAAAGAAGAGACTCTCAAAGTAGAGCAAGGAGTATAGAATTGTTAATGATACCTTCATATTCACCATAATTAGATTCATAGAAGGAGATTATGTGAAGAGATTATTAGATGATGTAGTGGCATAGATAATAGTACTTAGAGAACACTACATTCAATTTAAAACATTTACATATCTGAGGGTAGTTGGTACCACTATCAACTCAAAGAAGCTTCTGAGGTGCCCTTGTGATAGACTCGTCCTCTTAGAGATTTCTCAGAAAATTATGTCTCCATATGATAGAGTATAGCAAGCAAGACATTCTAGCATGGAGAAGCCATTGAGGATTACTAGATGAACACTACAAATGACTACAATATTCAAATAAGGGATTACTTGGTGGAAAAGGCCTTAAAAATGAAGATTCCATTGATGATATTGCAACAAGACTCAAGGGAGTTGTTTGATCCTTTGTTCAACATAGATAAAATTGGGGAACAACCCATAGTGAATGTTGAGATTGATAGAGAAGAAAATTTTGATGTTAACCACAGGGCAAGGCACATTGTTAAAATGGTGTAGGATTATATCAAGAAACCATTTAAACTTGATCAAATACCTAAAAAAATAATCTTTCATGCACAAGCCCATCTGACCAAAGGTAGAGGGAAGAAATTCACCATCCCTATCTCTATAGCTCAGTCACTAATAAGGTTTGAAATGATGTACTAGCCTAATAGACTGGTTGGATACTATCACCCTCAGGAGAGAAGAGGAAAGGACAAAAGAAAGAGGATTTCTCCCCAGAGAGTTGAGCTAGAAGAGGGTGAAATCCTCGCACCTCCAGAGCAAGGAGAAGTAAATGTACAAGGGTTAGAGGATACTGGGGCATCATAAGTTCAAGATATCCCATAACTACCACTAGCTAATACACCAAACCAAACAAAGACAAAAGTTGAGATTCAATAGGTCTTTCCACCTCAGTAGGTAGAACAATCATCCCCTTCTATGCCTAAGAAAGGAAGAAAGATCAAGACTCCAATCAAAAAGAGGCAAAGGGATATCCAAAATGTAGTCCCTATCCCATTAATCCCAGAACCTATTCTTTAGGAAGGTGAGGAAGAGGATGATGAAGGTGATGTACCTTTGAATAGAAGAACTCGACTAGAAAGAGCCACAAAATAGGAAAGGAGAAGAAGTTCCACTGATACACCACCACTAATCCCAAAAGAACCTTTACAAAAAACCACATTAGAAGATGAAATATAGCAATGGATTGATGAGAAAGATGTAGAGGGAACTGATGTCTTTAAGATGTTAGATTTTGATTTCATGCTTGTGGGTACCAAATTAGTTGGGGACAAGATATGGGATATACCAACTAATAAACCCCAACAGGAATATTGGACGCAAATACCACTAGAGTCATAGGGTCCTAAGATAACTCCTTCATCCCCATTACAAATCAAAATTGATAAAGGCCCTACTACTCCTTTGCCATCAGATGTAGAAGAAGAACAAGTTCAAAAGGAACATGACAAAGAACCACAACAAGTATCAATCAATGAAGTGTCTGCACAAGGATGAATTGTTGAATATCTTCAGTAGGCCTCCTAGGACATAGAGGTAAGAACTATAGGCTCTATTGAAACTAAGGCTCTGTGAAGGAGAGCCATCACAGAGAGAGAAAACCTTGCAGAGGAGTGATAAGGGAAAATGGATAGTTGAGATAACTCTTTCAACATCAAAAATTAGGCCTTTGACAAAATCCATTCCAAGATGCTTGCAAAAAGAAATGACAAGGAGTAAAAGGAAACAATTCAATGCTGATGAAGAAGATATGGTAGAGTTGATTGAGGTTCTAAGGAAACCTCAGTCCCCATCAAAATAGGCAAGAGTATTAACATTTATTAACAATGATCAAAACCAGGATTTATTTGCATGAGTTCCTATCCCTCCTTCTAATTTGGAAATAGAAGATTTGGATCCACAAGATCACCAAATCAGATAAGTTATGCTTGGGAAGCCTACATTAGACATTGCAAAATTAATGGTTACAATGGGGATGAAAGAGATATTTAGCAGTTTGGAACAAGAAGGGGCAGAATTAATAACACTTTGAAGAAAAATAAAATCCTAAAGGGATATTTAGCCAAAGTTTTTGGTGGCTTGGATCCCAAACATCCTTAGGAGACTCTGAATGCTGCACTTGAAAGAAGAGATAGGGGTTTGTACAATTAGATCCATTTTTGAATGCCTATCAACAATGGCAAGAAAGTTTTGAGGAAAAAGGTATTTTGATCATCCAAGGAAATCTAAAGTTACTTCATGCTATGTAGGAAAATGTGGATAAAATGATAGCAATTTTGAAACAAGATTTTAGTATTATGGATGAGATACATGCATGGGGAAAATATTTACATGTGCTACAGGCAATAAAGGGCCAGAGATATAAAATACTCACAGATGTATATACTGTGGAAGAATTAGATTTAATTGATGATTGGATAGAAAGTATAGTGGATAATAATAAAGTAATGGAGTCAAATGTTACATGTGGAGATCCATCGGCTCAAGGACCAAGCCCAAGAGTAAATTTTGGAAGTACAGAGACATTATTGTGATGCATGTCTCGACATTTTTGAAGATGATGCATAGGAAAAATTAATACTAGTTAAGGTAGTAGTGTAGAAATTTGGGAAGATTTTTTATGAGGTTTCTAGTGAAGAATATATCCAATAGGCATTCAGGATACAAGAAGCCTTGCTAGAGTTGGATACTAAACTTGGGGATTTTGTTGAGACTCGTATTGAGGTAGACAACTACAAGCAGAAGGTCAAAGATAAGCATAATGCTTTAGATTACTAGATGCAAAAAAATTCACTGATATTATTGAGAAATTCAAGAGCAATCATCCAGGCATAAGTTTATATAAAGGGGGACAATACCTACAAGACAAAATGTCATTTTTGACACTCAATAAAATTTTGCAATTTTGGACTTTTGAGGTGTGCTAGTGCACTAGTGCACTTTTTGGTTACAAATTGTTGGAATAATTTTGAAGAAGTCAGAGGTGCGTAGGTGCACTGATGCACTTCCTCTAATGTGAACTTTTCCAGGAGTGTATCAATAGTTGGTTCTATTAGTTCCAAAATTAGAGCTTTTTATGCATCAAAAATGCATTCTGGCAGTTGTTTAACTCCAAAAGATGCCCAATGAAGGACTAGCTTCTATTTTTGACACTTCCAGACACTCCCACATGGACTGAAAGCTATCTTCATCTTATTTTCTCATTATTTTGTTTAATTTTTTGACATGTGAAGGCTCATGCATCTAATTAATGAAATAAAAATGGATGGAGTCCTATTAAGCACTAGTTAGATGGTTAGTTTGTATATAATTAGTTTGTTTTTATTAAATTAGAAGCATATGATCGTATGAAGATATCTCTCACTCTGAACAAAAGTTGAGGAGATGATTTCTTATAAATTTGTAGAATTGTAATATGTAATTGGGGCCACTATTAATTTGCAATAATACATGCTTTTGGTGCTCACATTTGTAGTGTAGTAATTCCTCCCTATATGTGTCATATTTTTTTGAATATATGTTCATGGAATTGAGATTGAGCCAAAAGTTTATTACATTATTTCTGGTTGTGTGATCTTTTAATTCTAGTGTTTGCTACGATTTAAATGAATTGCACTGACTTATCTAGGTCAAAAAGAAATCATAAGTTGTGACTACATAGATTTTTGTCTCACATGACTGCACTTTCTATGGCCTTGTGATTTGATGAAAAATCATACAGTTACTAAATTTTTCATCGACTATTGCATCAATGGAATTACGAAAGCACTACTACTTTCATCGGTTACCCACCGATTTCTTCAAAAGCTTAACTCACAGACATGTTGTTTCCATAGCTCATGTCCATTAGGATTTTACTTTCACATTATTTGCTTTAAAATTTCTAGTTATTTTCTTTACTAACCCCTTGTTAAAATAGGAATTCATACTAGCTACATTGTTAGATTGCATTCATATAAAAAATAGAAAAAATACAAAAATATAGTTCTTTTGCATGTTTGTTTTAAAGCAATCAGCAGATTCTATATCTTATACAAGATCATTCGAACAAGAAAAGGCCTCCTTGTGAACAAATACATTTATCTTAAACTGAGTGGATTCCAATAAATCACAAGATCACCCAAAACCTTGGAGTTGATCCACAAAGATTGACATTTCAAGAGAGGATTTTGAAAAAATTCCTGTCATTTAGCATCGTGCATAATGACAGATCAATAAGAGACCACCTAATACACTTGGAGGGAGTAGATGACTCCAATATTCTTACAAACAATATAATACTTTGCATGATTATAATAACTAACATATATGTGTATGTACATATATGCATGTATATATAAATGTATGCATATGTATATGTGCATGTCTATGATTATGTGAAGATCATGTTACATAGAATATCAATTCACATAACATGAGTGGTCTTTAATTCTATTTGTGTTAATTGTCTTTCTATTTCAAACTTTCTATATCATTTTGTAGATTTAGGAAGTTTATATAGGCATCATGGGGATCTATTTGGACTGAAAAACTCCAAAGTCAAGTACCTATACTTGGAAAGCCAAACTATACGTACCATTGGGGTGCAAGTAGACCTATACTAGAAATTTGGCCATACTTATGAGGTCAACCAATAGCTTTGTTGGTTAGTTTTCCATATTTTTATGTCATATTTTTTCTAAGATGATTAGATGATACTAAACATACTATTGATTTGTGCTTTATGGGGCTATTAGTTATAAGGGAGAACCATTTGACACTAGAGATGATTTGTGTTCATGGTCACATGGAAGAACTATATGCTAAAAGATTATATTAAATATGATAGCTTCCACAAAAACTAGCTATGATGGAGAGGTGGGATAGGGATACATGTGCATTCCACCTACTTATAGGATAGATTCTTATCACCCTAAATGATATATATACTAGATATCAAGACTCGTAATCTAAGGAATAATGGTTGGAAAATGGGCTCAACAAGGGATAACAAAGATAAATGGAGACTTTGAGTGTAACATGGGATTCCAAGACATGACCACTAAGAGACTTGATTAGGTTAAGAGGCATAGTATACTTAGTCAGGCTCCTTTGGTTAGATAGATAGTGTTGTGTGTGATTTCCACCCTAGTGATGCCTAACAAAAATGTAATTATGTTCTATACAACTCTTACATATGTAGTTTGGCATATGGAGAGGAACTCAACATTTTATGCTTGGGGTCTTAGTATATTCGCACATACATATTATGAGTTTGGGATATTTGATAGCTATTTTAGGTAGAGGTTTGATAGTACATAGACTCATACAAGCATGTGCTTAGAAATATCTATCATAGTAGATTAGTGGGGTCACTAATAGAGGGGTAAAAGTACAAAGCTATGTCACCTTTCAGGCTGACTTATCAAAATGACTAAATTTGAGTATTTTTATCTAAAAATCAATTTTGTTCTAATATATGATCTGGATAAATTCATTATAGCTAAGTTATATATGGTGTAACACTTTTCCAATTGGAAATGTCTATTAAATGCATGTTCTATACTAGTTTGTATCCAATTACTAAAGAAATATAATTATTTAGAAAATTAACGTTTCAATAACTCTTACTATTTTTTATAAAAAAAATTTAATAACTTATAAATACCATTTTCTAGAGCTCAAAGTCAAAAATATTCTCATATAGATTTTATATTGTTTTAATTAGATATAACATATTGTAATTAGAAAATTCTACAGACATGTATTTTAAAACTCGAAAAGATGTCAATGTTGAGAAAGAAAAAATATTTAATCATATAAAAAATATATAAAAATTATATGTCATTCTAGAGGAGACAGTCCTCTTCTAGAATGCATATTTTTTATTCAAGTTAGAATAGATTTCTTTTGAAAAATGTGGTGGGAGATGAAAACTATCGATTTTAGGTGTGTCAAAATTTGAATCATTATAAAAGGGAAAATACAGATCTGAAGCCAATTTTTGTTTTTGAATGTTCTAGATATATTTGTTATTTATAACATAGTTTGAGATCAAAGGGAAATACATTTATTTTCATATAATTTTTTGGTGGTAACTAAACCTAATTTTTAGCATTTTTTATTAACTAAAAAATCAAGTATAAAAAACATGAAAATATATCAATTTCTATTTTAAATAATTGTTAAAAATTATAATGCTAAACTTGATCAATTTCTACACATACTTTTGTTTTCCTTTTCTTTTACAAAAAGGTGACATAGGTTTGTGCTTTTACCAAGAGATTGTTGTTTAATCACTAACAACCCTCTCATATACACTGTGATGGATATGCTAGCTCAAATATGTACTATACTAGAAACTCACATTTGACCACCTATTAGTTACCAATGTGACATGATGACCATACTATCTAATACGACAAGATGACTAGGTACATGAGAATATTTGAGATGGATGCATAGATGTAGATTACTAGAGAAATGATATGAAGTTGTATTGTAATGCCCTACTATTGTGATAGAGTGTTACAACAATTCAATTTTTGGTAGGGTCCTCCTAGACTAGCTCTCAAGTATAGCAATGGGGAAATATATATATAAATAGGACCTAGACCATACAAAAACCAACAATGGATGTTATAGAGATGACCAACTTATAAAGTCAAGATGATGGCATGATCTCTCTTTTAGGAAAGGGTGGAGGTGTGTAAAGGTATTTACTATAATTTTAGAGAATTGAGAAAATGAGGCCTATATTCCTCATAGACTACCCTACTAGAGATTCTAGTCCATATTAAAAAGAAAAATAAAATTGGATGATGACAATATCGATGATGGCTAAAGTGGACATGATGATAATGATGACCTGACACAAGATGTAGATGTTATAGAGATGAAAGTGCAGGAGTATGTACTAATGACATGGGGTGTAAGAAATGAGGAGAAATGTGCCTTACTACATGCCATTCACCTACACACATTGCCAATTTGACTATGTATAGATATACCCCCTCCTAAGAAAAGATGAGAATGTGAAAAGAGTTGAAAATCTATTCTCCTAATGTCATCGAGAGAGAGAGAGAGAGAGAGAGAGAGAGAGAGAGAGAGAGAGAGAGAGAGAGAGAGAGAGAGAGAGAGAGAGAGAGAGAGAGAGATCCCAACTTCTAGAAGGGAGTTCTAGGCATGAGTAAAATATCTAATATGATAAGCAGATGATATGAATAATTGTAAGATATTTAATATATGAAAGGTGTTGCGGTGATCATAGAGGAGTGGAGGTTATTTGTGAGTGATGTAATGAGAGACATGTTTCTTGCATCCTAGGAACCTACCTACCACATCTCTGCTATGATATGCGTTACAATGAGATTTAGGGAGATACAGGGACATATTTGCATCCAATGCCTTCAAGATACAACTGAGGAGAGAGAATGAGGAGATGTTAGAGAATGACAACATAGATTTATGGAGAATGTTATAGAGCTAGTTAGAGATTATCTCCTCTACTAGATATATCCATACCTAAACATCACACATACCATCATAATCACACAAGAATTTGAAGAGAGATGAATTTAGCAATCCCATAGATGAGAAATGCTAAATTCTAATATATAAGATACATTTTATATAGTCCCCCTTGTATACTAAAAAAATTATATATGTGTGTGTGTTTGTACAATATTAATTTTCATGCTTATTATCTTTCCTAATGCCTCTATGATTAATTTTCTATAATTAGTTACATAAATATTAGAATGATAAACATGAAGTAGATGAAGAAGAACATGTACTAACTCACACACAATGTTTGAGAAAATATACATAATGCTAAAAATGAAAGTGCAAGTACATAAAAAGAAGAGAAGAGAAATTGAAATATAAAAATAATAATAAAATATGCATAATATTAATACGTTCCATAAGAGGCATATATTTCATATCAACATTGTTCTTATGCACAAATCGTCACACTTCTATATTAATATAAGGACCTAGAAGATTTAAAGGATTAAAATTTCCTTTCTCACTAGGTAGGGCATTCAAATTTATTTGATTTTTATAGAGAACCAAATCTCCAATAAAAAGGAATATTTTGTCACTTTAGTATTTTATCTTTTATTAACTGATTAATGATAAGTCATAATATTTTACAAAGAATTAATGTGTTGTCCATGTATAATTTAAAGTTCTTATAATCATCATTCCTTGAAAATATACTTATAAATATGCCCTTAAATAAAAAATTTTAAGGAAAGAATCTCTAATTCTAAAGGCATAACAAACTATTTTTCAAAGACTAGATTGTAGGGTGATGTTCATGTTGTAGTATTGAAACTTATTGTATAGGCCTATAAATCACAATTTAATTGTGTTGTTGACTCTAAAGGAAATTCTCTATTAGTGCAAAACACTTAGTCATTTACTAGGCAAAGCTGGCCAGACAACACTACAAGCGAGCCACCATGTAGGTCAAGCTACAAAGTAAAGAAGTGAATAATTTTTGTTTGTGCCAAGGAAATTATAGTTGCCAAGTGCACATATGTGTCACCAACCAATCCATAGTCTCCTAACATTTAAGTGGTTTCCAAGTGATTTAGGAGGTAGTTCATGTGTCGAGAAATTTAGAAGGTAAATTTAGTTTTGGTCATGTAAAGTTCATGTCGAGGGACAACATGACAGATCAAGCATAGCCAAGTGTGAGGAGCTATATGTAATGAGTAACATAGTTTTTATATTTGAGTTGGGAATGACACAAAATCATAGGTAAACACTTATTACCGAGCTAGAAATGTGTTTCCAAGATCAAGGTGTAAATCAAGTAGGTAATTATGTCTATAATAGAGGATCATTAAACCCTATTTCTATGATTAACCAATCAGAAAAATGGAATGTCTATGCAGAATGAAAGATGAATCCTAATAATTGATTAAGATCTATAAGCTTCTTTAGATAGGTATAAAATAAGGGTTTAAGAAATAATTTTGTGTTGTTGAATTTGTTAGTAAGAGGATTGCATAGTTGAAGGTGAATCAGAGGTTGAAGGACTAAGGGGATTAGGGAGTGCAAAGATGAGAGATTACATATCTATCATACTAAGGTGATTACATATTGGAAAGAGAAGATATGTATAATGTTATTAGCAATCAAGGGAAAAGAAAATTATCATAGTGCTGATTACATTCTAACCAATGTATGAGGTGAATCTCTTAATAGAATGGTCGTAATGGGCCTATTGTAAATCTCTTAATAGAGTGCTGACTTTATTGTGATGCATAAATCATTTAATCAAGGTAGATTTAATAGTCTTGTAATATTTTAATAGAGGAGACCCCTCACATGGTAGATCATTAGAAGTAATAAAAAAAGTAGCCCTAATAGGTACACTTTATTGCTGTAGTAGTGAATATTTTGTGGGTGTCATCCCCACTGCAATTTTACCTTCACCTTGGTGGGTTTCTGTGTCACCACTACTTGTGTCATGTTCTAATCAGCTTTTTATGTGTGTTACTTATGTTATTAGATGTTATATCTAATATTACATGATGATGCATGGTTAAGGTTAACATTGAGATGTGTGGTGAATTAATTTTGAATGTGGTTTATGTTTGAAGTGGTAAAAATTTTAGAGATCCCAATTAAGGATCCTTCCCCTCTCAACATATCAATTTTCCCAGTAGATTTCCAACATGTGTGTGTTAACCATTAGCATGCTTGTTGACTATTTTACTAAGAATTTTCTCAATAACCTCCTTTGAAGCTTCTACTTGACCATTGGATTGAGTAAAAAAAGGTAGTACAAAAGTGTTGGTGGATAAGGTATTTTTTGATGAATTTCTTAACTTCCTTAATTTAAAAGTCACTTTTATTATCTATAATAATTTTTAGTAGCATACCAAATTGAGTGTTTATGTTTTGAAGAATGAAATCAAAAATCACTTCATCCATACCATAACAAAGGAGAATAACTTCAACCCATTTACTAAAGTAGTCAATAACTATGAGAATATAGGTATGTCCTTGAAAGAAAGGAGGATATACTTTACCAATGAGATCAAAACCCCATATACTAAAGTGCCACCAAGCTGCTAGAAAACATTAATTACATGTTGTAGAATGAATCGAATTATTATGTTGTTAACATTGAGAATGTTTTTGAAAAAGGTAAAAGAGTCTTGTTCCATAGTTTTCTAATAGTATCTCATAAAAATGAGTTTATTAATGAATGGCTTCCCACCAAAATGCCCCTCCACAAGATCCAACATGAGATTCTTGTAAAGACACAAGAATCTCATTTTTACATATGAATCTAAGGATAAAATCATCATAAGAGTTCTTTTATAGAATACCTAAAAGTATAATATATTGTGTCATAAGCTTCTACATTCGAGTTTGAGAATTCCTGATTGCTGATTTAGGAGGATACCATCTCCTCGATAGTTAATTATATGTGAGTACCATTCAACTAAATGCAAAATAAATGTAGAGTAGTATCCAATGTAGTGTCAAGATAAATAGATGGGGAAAGATTTTAATTAGTGAATTGAAAACTTGTCATATTATCCTCTAAAAAACAAGGATACCATACTATTCTAGAATGTCTATTATCCTTTTGACGTAATCATTTAAAATGAAAGGTGGAATTTTTTTCAAGTAAACATTCAAATCACAATCACGATATATAGTTAATTTTTTTCTTATCTTGATAAGTACCATTGATCTGTTGCATGATCAATTATGAGTCACAAAATATGTTTATATTGTTTATTTGGTGGCAAAATTTTTCTTTTATTCCAAGAGTAAATGATTCATATTCTGCTATATTATGAATAAAGTTGAAATTAATCATATATGATAAAATAATAGGTTTCTATGATAGAGGTATTAAAATGTCACCAACACTAGAACCTCTCCAACATATAAAACCACTGAAATATAGTTTTGAAGAGTCATCAATTTAAATTGGTAAGATGAATTCACCAAGATATATAAGAGGATTTGATGTACAAGTAGTAGAAGGTGCCTCGATTAAATGATCAATTATGGCTTCTCCTTTAACTAATTTTTGAGAAATATAATTTAAATCCAAGATTGTTAAGTGCATCACCCATTAAAAAAGATGGCATGATAAATTAGTTTTTGAGAAAGGATTATAAAAGGATCAAATTTGACTATAATGTTAACTTCTATATTAACAATATATTGTCTACAATTTTGGTAAGTAAAATTAAGACATTGCTTCTCAATTGTAGTGTATTAAATCTTGTGTTCAATCAATATATGAGTTATGTAATATAAAAGATATTACATTCTATTATCATAATGCTAAACCAAAATAATGCTCAAGGCCTTTGATGAAGCCTATGTGTAAAGAGTGAACAACTTTTTTGGATGAGCTATTTGTGACAAAGGAGTATTACCAAAGTAAGTTTTGAATCCCACAAAAGATTGTGTGCATTATTCATTCCATGAGAATGTGTTATCTTTATTAAGAAAGGAAGTGAAGGGAATTGAATGATCTTCCAAGTGGTTGAATGCACCAAGTTGTGGTGCCAAAAAGATGATACCCTATTATGTTTTCAAAATTTCCTATTGGGCTTCACAAGCCTTAGGCTTATGGAGTGTGCATGCACTATGTGGATTCACAAAAATGTGTGTGCTATATGAAATCTAATAAAAGGCCTACAAACCCACAACCCATATCATTTTCTCCCATTTATTTTTCTTGTTTCATTCTCTAACCCTAATAGCATGCACACATTTTGTAAAATGTGAAATATTTACTCACTCTCCTCGTCAAAAAGCCTCCTTGTCATTGAAGATCGAGATTAGGTTCATTGAGTATGCCTTCTAACATTTTTTCTACATTGTTTTGTATGTTTTTTTAATTTTTCTTCAAGTGTGTTTTGTTGTTTAAAATGCAATTGGTTTCTTTTCTAGAAATGTGAATAATCAACCAAAAAATCAAAATGAAAACCCTCAACAAGATTAAAATGAGAACCCTCCACAAGATCAAAATGAAAACCTTCATGAGGAAGACCAAGATCCTTTGCAACCTCCATTGATTGAAAGACCTCCTCCTAGAACCCAAGACAATATAATGAATGAAATAGAAAGAGGGAAAAAACAATTATAAGCAAAAATTGTTAGGTTAAAAGATTGCAAGAAAACTAATCCTACGAGAGCACAATTGACATCCTCCCTTGAGTTCATTGTGATCTAGGTAGCTTCTATTAGTGGTCAAGTGGATATTTGGCATGTTAAGAGAGAAGAACAAAGAAGATATTATACAAATAAATTATCCTACAAAGATGTAAAAAATAAGGACATAACAAATGATGGCATATGTGCATTCTTGAAAAAGCTAGGAGAAGAATAAACTGTTAAAACTACAACTAAAAGGTTCCCCATCCACTAGTGCATTCACAATGATATCAGAAATAACTTTTGGGTTGGATGGTGGATGGTCTTTGATGCCCCTTGCTGCAATAATCACAAGGTCCCAATATATTTCTTAAGGAAATTATATTGTGAATTTTTCCTCGAGAAGATCCTCAATTATTTTGACATGTTATATTTTTAGGGTAGATGTAGGGAGTTATCATTTGAGAGGTTGGGGGCACATCATGACCCTAATGTAGTTAGGTCACTTGTTGTGAAGCCACAAGGTGAGCATATCATTATTCTTTCAGTTGTGAAGGAACATGTAAAGACTAGTATGCTTAGGACTATCAATGCTTTGGCATAGACCCTCATTCATTATGTCAATCCATTAGTTTAAGATGAACCTTCTTTTCACTATGGCCACATGTGCATGTCATGTGGATCCTTATGTACATTGGGAAATCACATTGGATACATTATGGATGATGGGCTAGTCACTCATGACTTCCTAAGTGAGACATTTGGCATTGAAACATAGGTAAATTATAATTATAATAAACTAATTTGATCACATTTTGTATGTACAATGACTCACTAATAAATTAGCACATCTTAACACTATTCAAAACTTAAAGTAAGAGTGTTTATGACCCTAGTACAGATTCTCTAGCCTCATTTTACATCTCATTAATGAGTCAATACGTATGTATTGATTAAATCATTTCAATTAATACATATATTTATTAAGTAATCATATGAAGGATTGACATTTTTTTTAATCCATGTGCATTAGTTCTCTGCTGGACCATGAACACTCACAAGGGACTCTGAGCCTAGGCATGATATGAGCTTCGTAGAGGTACATTTGTTTCATGTCGACTTAATTCATTTGGTTATATTATATTCTATAAAAAATATGTAAATTATATTATATGATTTGTAGTTGTTGACATTAGAGACTCCTCATCTTCATCAATCCGTCGATGATTGAGTTGCTACCATGATGGCTAGTTTAGAGTCATTGAATGAGGTATGAAAGAGTTTTCATAGTTTTAGTTGTTATTTATAATAGTTAATATTGAAATTTCAAATTATATTTATAAGTATGATCAAGTGACTATATTGATCAAATTGCTGTAGGACCTTGTTACTCCCAATCATTTGTGAGTCTTTGAGTTTGATGTACAAAGTGACTATTTGATGGTGGTGAGAGAATAATTAATTTTGTGTGTATATATATATATGTATATATATATATATGTATATATATATATATATGTATATATATATATATATGTATATATATATATATGTATATATATATATATGTATATATATATATATGTATATATATATATGTCTATATATATATATATGTATATATATATATATGTATATATATATATATATACATATATATATATATATACATATATATATATATATATATATATATATATATATATATATATATGTATGTATATATATATATATATATATATATATATAATGTGTATCAGCTCCAACTAGAGAGGAGCCTAAACAAGAGGATGAGTGAGCATGTGATGAATTCCCTATCATCCCCATCATCTCCTTCCATGCAATGACTAAAGACCTCTAGGGATTTCTTTACTTCCCCTCATGGGAAGGAGAAGATATAGAGATAGACACATGTATAAACATTAGTTGACATATATCTTGTATTTTATGCTCGTGGGCATATTCAACATACATTTGATGTGTACGTGCCATTATATTTTTGATGTATGACATATATTTTATGCAAACTCATAGATTTGATGCAACAATTTGTTTATGTATGGCATTATTGGTTATCATAATATATATCTCATTTTTCTTGTTTAAAATTTAAGTATTTCATGTATTTCATTTTAATGTAATTTGCATCCAAAATAAGGGTAGGAATAATTATAATAAGCTTTGATAGTATCTTTTGACATGTGAATAAGGCTATGATATTAATTTGTATTAATATTATACAAGTTATGAGTACTTTTGATTATGTGTAACTTATTTGGAGTTTTTGTTGGAATGAAAATAGTGAAACTTGAATTCTTATTAGTGTTATACAATTAAAATTAAAATTTGAATCTTGAGTTGGATGCATTGTGTAAATGTCTAAGGTTCATCATAAACATTTCAATAGTTTATATATGCTTTATCTTCACAACATGAGAAGACTTGAAACAAAGTTTATAATTTATTCATGGAATTTGATATCAAGATTGCTTGGTTATCCATCTCTTCAAGAGCTTCATTCATTGAAACACATTATATATGTTCTTCTTATGATTACTACAGCTATAGCTATTGCATCTCTTCTTTTATATCTTTTGTTTTATATTATCCACTATGTGTTGACTAAACTATCATTTTCATTCTTCTGAGTATTGACACACAATATTTAGTGACTCTTAGGGTTAATTCTATCTAGTGTACTCAAGAATGTTTGAAGTATCAATAGGGTGGGACGAGATTGGAACTAGGGTTTACTCAGCTACTCTGAGATAACAAAGAAGATAGTTTGATCTTACAATGAATGGTTAGAGAGATTCATGAGCTGAAAACTTTGTACTAGCCAACACTACAAGTTTCAGTATCACTTGAGATGGGGCTATAAAATCAAAATGAAATTGAATCTCCAAAAAGAGAGAGGCTATTGTAGCTCTCTACCTCTCTCAATCCTATCTCTTTTTTCCCCTACTCTCTATTGGCTTGGTTTTTCACCTCAAAAAAAAATGATTCATTTTACAGTGAAAATCTAGTTAATTCATTCAAATTAGGAGTTGTGTGTTAGAATTTGTTTCCCCTAGATAAAACTTCTAATTTCATGTGATCCTCTAATTGTTTGCACCCTATTTTTTCAAAAATAGTGTTGTTTTGTTGAAATTTTCAAAGGATGCAAAGGAAATTTTTTGTGAGCCCTAAGTTCCTTTAGAAAACCTTTAAAAAAAAAAATTCTATGTAAGTCTTTTAAAAAAATTTCTTGAAATCCTTTTACCTCAGCACTTTTTTCTATAACCATGGTTTTATTTTAAGTTAATTTTCTAGTGTCTTTTGAAAAAGTTTTAACCTTGATATGATTTATTTCCCAACCGTTGATCTTAAGAAGATCGATGATAGGCACTTTTTTGCATTATGAAAGTGTCCAAGCTTTAGAGAAAGTGGGGAAGTAGAATCTAACACCTATCCCTACAAGTCTTGTTCATGATTGTTGATCCTTTGAAGATTGACAGTGAGCACTTTACCACATTATAGAGATGAAAATTTTTTAAAGAAAGTGGGGAAGCACCTTTTTGACATGTGGAAATGTTGAGGTCATTTCCTTTATGGGCCACAAAGTTGAAAAGGTGTCAATATAGCTAGAAAGGTGTCAGGACAAGTTGGCATATTTGCTTCATTTCATTGGATACGATTGATGACTAGGTTTTAAATAAAGAGAATCTTGTGGAACCATCAATTTTAAGAAGATCAATGATACATGCTTTCCCAATTTATAGAGATATTGTATTGTTAGAGAAAGTGGGGAAGCAACTTTGTGACATGTCGCCATATGGGATCAATTGTTTGGATGGTTTCCATATAGTGTTGAGATGGATTGCATACTAAATATCTTATTCTAATGGTTTCTAAAATGTATTATGTGTATGCAGAGGTGGATAATAAGTAGGCTCAATGGGCCCAAAGTCTTAAGGTGGGTGCATTAATCATGTAAAATTTTCATGATCATTGATCCTTTGGAGATCAATGATGGGTGCTTCCCCATATTATGGAATTGCTTGAACTTTAGAGAAAGAAGGGAAGTGACTTTGCAATGTGTGTCCTATTTTAAAAAAGATAATGCAACTTATTTTGTTTTAAAGTTGAATCATCCATTTTGACAAAGATCAATGGCTAGGTTTCAAATATTTTGGCACAACCTAAATATAAATGTTAGAAGCATTAATTCTAATCGATACAACTTTGTGTGAGACAAAAATTGTGATAACATTTCTAATTTTCTCATTATTGAACAACAAGGTTACAAAATTCTCAGAGAGTGGAAATATTTAGAATTCAAAGTGCATGTTCTAAAAATCATGAATTATTGCTAACAATTTTTTTCAAAGAAACAAATAAGAAAATTGGATAAGTGTCAAAGCTTCTAGTTAATTGAGAAATTGTAGTTGCCATAAGAAAATATTTTCAATATGCCTCCATGAAGAGATTTCTCTTGAAAGATAGATTACCTATTAATGGTTGTGCATGATGATTTCCTAGAACAAATGCCACAATCTACAAATGGTTTTTTTAGGGGAAAAGAATTAATACCTAAGAACCCTAGGTTATTAGTAAATGAGGATTTCTTTGACACAACAAATTGGTTAAGAGATGCCCAAACATTTGTCAGTGGTTTGGAGTTGTTCTGTAAATGGTTTGTAGAAAGAAAAGTCAACACTTCTTTGAATAATGTATGGGAATTTGACATTGGTAAGTTAATTGACCTAGGTGTTTTCTTTGATGATGACTTACTTGCAATAATGTCAAATAAATATGATTCAATAACAAGGATAGTCAAAAATCATGTTGGCGATAATCTTTTTAGGGTTTCACTAGAGTTAATTAGGGAGGTTTTCAAGTTAATCCCTAATCACATAGTGTATGAGAGGATTGACATGGAGGACTTGCGAAAATGGTATGATGCATAGAGGGTATACTTGAGAGGAGAACCACTACAAGAGAATTTTTTCAAGATAGGATCACTTCCATTCGTAACTGTTTCTGCCCTAGAGCTATTGCTGAAGAAATTTTTCAATCCTAGTGCTCAAGCATTGTACTTCTCTCTTTGTAAAATTTTTAGAATAGATGAATAGGATTACACTTTAGGGTCCATTTTTATTATTATTGCTCAAACACTTCAATACAACATGAGTTATATTTTTTTATTTTACTACCTTTTTAGCAAAAGAGATCCATAATGGATTAATGGGTATAGCTAAGGTTGAAGTTGATAAATCACTTTGGTGGTACTCCATGTTAATGTATGTATGTTTGTATAAAGGAGTTACCTTCCTCTCTAAAGAAATGAAGCTATAATTGGAGAGGGATGGAGAGAGATTACCAATCTAATTGTGAAGTGTTGATATGACATGGGAGGTCATAGATGCTAGTTTCATAAGATTTGATAGATATTTTTCCTCCAATATGAGGATTTTATTGGCTGGAGATAGCCCTAGAATACCTTAACCATTATTAGAACTAATTAGACAAAAGAATCATGCAAAAGGATTGAAGGTATGTCATAATTGGGAAGATATCATCCCAGATGTAGTTTCCATAGTATTCAAAATGTATGGTTTTTTGGGAAAACCACATGTGCTACCATACCAAGTACCTTTAAAGGTAGGGATTGTTGAACTCTTATGGCAGATAGGATTTCAAGAAGAAAGAGAATTATTGCGCATATCTAAAGGTAGATTATTTCCTCAAATTACTATTGTGCATAATTTTGGTTTTGTCAAGAAGGGATGGTGACATATAGAAATTTTTTTAGACAAATATCAAATGTGATGCAGTGCAAGGTAGGAGAATCTCCAAAGGAGATGTCATAGCCCCCAATAGATAAAAACACAATGAAATATAAACAACAGTGCAAGATTTGAAGCAAAGTCACAACTCTTTATTCATAAAATATAATTGATTACATGCAATGTGTCAGGTTATTAGACATTCTCATTTACCAAAAAATACAAAGAAAGTAATAGATCTGCAAGATCCCTCAAGATCCAATCCAAATCCTAGCTATTATAGATACACACTCTAGTAGAAACCACCAAGATCTCAACTAGTGCTCACAAGCTACCAAGCAATCTCCTTGTTTCCCAAGCCTTAACTACTAGCCTTCTCAAAAATTTGCACCTATACCACCTCCTCTTCTCTAAGATGGATGAATTATGACTAAAGACTTCACCACAACCCCTACTTGTACCAATCTAGGCCACAAGTCAGCCTAGAATGCTAAAAACTAAATAAACCTAATATTAAGTACTTGAAGAGCCACAAGTTAGCCTCTAATAGAAATTAAATGTCAAATGCCTTTAAATGTTTACAATATTTATTAAATACATCAAAATCAACCACCCAAGACCCAAATAGGTCCACTCAACCCTACTTAAATCCCTTAATCATGTTGGATAGCCAACTACCCCAGGATGCTCCTACATCAAGATGGCCCAATTCCACTCTCACTTTATAGGCCTATAGGATTTTTGTGAAATATTTAGGTAGAGAATAGAAGTTAAAGCCTGGAAGCAGCTTGTATACTTTCCTGAATATATAGTTAGAAATAGGTTTTCATTACAAGAATAGGAGGTTAGAAAGGAAAATTGGAAAGTGTATAGCAAGGTTCCGAATTTCATAAATTCTTTTAAGGTAGATTATAATACCATTCTTGATATAAAATATTGAGGTGCAAAGATAGATATGCTTATGGATAATTTTTATTAGGAAAATGCAAAATTTAAATGAAGAGAATGAGATTTCCTAAGGAGCCCCATATGCCAACATTAGCCCTCACTGTGCGAGATTTCAGAGATAAAGAAATAGATCCTGTAGTGGAACAAGCTTCTAAGAAATTCTTAGACAATGAAAGTTTTGTGAAGTCTAGGGCATTTAACAAATTTTTGTGGAGACCTAATATCAACAGTTTTGATGCAAGATGCAAAAATTGAAAATATAGCAACCTGGTAGATAGGATTCTAAAATTGAAGAATAGGTCAAAGCTCACCTTATAGAAGAGTTTGCATAGATAACCCCTAAGGGTAAGGAACTGCTGAAGGATTCAGGAGTTTTGATATTACCTAAGTGAGACATTACTGATGCAATGATTTTTGACTTAGTGAGGAAGGAAAAAGACACCTAGTTTAATACTGAGGTGGAAGTCTTGCAAGCCTAGAAGGGGTTAAAGTATAGTGATGACCATGAGGCCTTGGTGATGTGGTCCATCCAGAAAAGAGACAAAGCAAGGATTCAAGATGTGGTAGATTTTTTACACATGACGTAGTCTCATCATTTACAAAGTGGGTAGATAGTGAAAAGGTTTCCCAAATGACTAAGGAAATGGTAAACTTTGGAGCTATGGTTGCAGCTAAAGACAAAAATAAGTCTATAGAGTTAAATGCTAGATTTGAAAAGGTGCTAGAGGCCTATGAAGAAAGATGAAATAAAATACACTAGTTGGAAGGAACAAATGAAGAGACAATTGGGGAAAAGAAAAGTAGGAGAGTGATCTAGTTAGCCAATGATTAAGTTTATCCTTCTCATCCTCCAATTACACTTTTCAATACCACTCCCCTTGTAGAAATAAAAGCTACCCAACAAGGACCCCAATTGTATACAATTGAAGTGTTTGAGGAAGAAAAGAATAAATTATGGGCAATGCATATGGAATTGGATGCCCAGTATGAAAACAAAATAAGAGATACAATTATGTATCTGGTAGATGGGATAGGTTGGCCTACATTTTGTGAACAATTGTCAAAACTCATGAATATATGGAATGAGATGAATAGTAATGATGCTAATTTGATGCAAACTATGAAAAAATGGAACAATATAGATAATGATTTCATTGTTTTATGTTGCTCATTCATTAGTCTTTCTTGTGAACAAGTGGAAAAAACATTTGACATGACAAATGGCCTCTCCAATTTTGATAATAAGAGAATTATGCTATAGAGGAGAGTTATAAATTATTTTTCAAATATCTCGGTGAAAGTTTTGGGCTTTTCCCTCATGCACTAAAGAATGTGGATAAATTGAAAGACAAAGAAGAATGGGCTAAAGAATTGGATGATCTAATATGCATTAGACTCAATAAGTTCATAAATGAAAAGAATCACATATGGTTTGCCAAAACAACTGAGGAAATTGTGAAGGTGTATTTTTTTTTATTCTTTTAAAAAGAATTTTTTTGAAATTGAGGAATTAGGAGAAGATACCCTAAAGAAACAACAAGAGATTTTGAACTTCAACTAGCCAGATGATTCACTTTTCAACAAGTGGATGGCAAATCTTGTTCAAGAAAATTAGTTAATTTCTAAAGAAACTAATGAAGATGGTACAAATCAAAATAAATTGCAGATAATTAATGCACTAGCTCAAATAGAAGAAAGGAAAGAGGAGAAATTAAATGTAGCAACAAATATGGAGGTTTAAATTGGTGATTCAACAAGAGAGCAACCAATTGTAGTTGTTGATTTGGTAGTTCAATTTGATGATCTTGAGGGAGAGAAATGACTCATAATCAAATTTTAGATATTATAACCTAACTCATCACATGTAAATCAAGTGGTCTCATAGTTAGAGTAACAATAGATGCATCTAGGCCAATCATCGCATGAAGCCCCTCAGCAAAAAAAAGATGCAACAAAATGGCCCCACAACAAGAAGATTCATGGTAGAGACATTCTGTTGCAATAAAGAAAGGGAGCACAAATTTTTGTTTGTAAAATCTTTTTGTCTTAATGACAGTTGTCTTTCTTCTCTAAGCTTGAAGCTTGTTGCATCTCAAGCTATATAAATGAGATCCCAAGGCTAGGGAAAGGGTTTGAATCCTCTATAATTTGAGCCTTAGGATATTTTTGTACTTTGTCTAGTAGTCTCTATGTAAATTTTTGATGCATTCATCTTTGTATGTCTGAGAATAATTAAAACATGGAAGGATTAGGTGTCTAATCTTGAGATATTTTGAACTTGATGCCAACAATGTATTATTTCCAAGGAAATTAAATACAAAGGAAGGTTCTAAAATATCTCTATCACTAAATTTTGTCTCTTGTTTCATATTTTTAAAGGTTTGAGAATGAAAAAATAATGCTCTTTCATTTTAATGTAGCTTGGATGGGTTGTATGTTTACAATCATTGATTGCTGATAATTCAAGGAATTAAATAAATGCTTTCATTGAATTGATAGGTTTTCTAGGTGTATGGGATGATATTCATAAGGAGAGAATTTAGAGTAAACAACTGATAGTTTTAATTGTAAGTCAATTGAATAGATCAAGTTTTACTAGTGTTATTTTCTCTATACCAATGGATAAGGCACTGATCACCAATTATGATACATAACATTGAGTTCATGGTGTTACATAGAGCACAAATATGAATCAAATAAATCTTTACTTTATTGTATGAAGATTTGAACTACTGGTCAACACTTATTTACAATAATTGCTTGTATATCATTGTTAGCTGCTACTGTCAAGGATTCTTTGTAAATTATAGAAGAATTGTGACCATTTTCTGCTATAAGGGATAAGTGTGAAATAGAAAGATGATGCTAATAAGTATATGTTGAAGTCAAGAACCATAAACTAGTTATATATCCCTATATCCCTCAGGTGCATCTGCCTTGGTTTTATAGAACCTAAAGAGTAGAGAATCCATGTGACTCTGTTGAATTTGAATCCAAATATGAAGTTTTCTTAGTTGAATATAAGAGGTTGCTAACCATTAAATCAAGTTTTATCTTTAGAACCCTAATATCAAGTACTTTGTTTCTTGGTAGTTTTGAAACTCTCTCTCTCTCTCTCTCTCTCTCTCTCTCTCTCTCTCTCTCTCTCTCTCTCTCTCTCTCTCTCTCTCTCTCTCTCTCTCTCTCTCCCCCTCCCTCTCCCTCCCTCTCTCTCTCTCTCCCTCTCTCTCTCTCTCTCTCTCTCTCTCTCTCTCTCTCTCTCTCTCTCTCTCTCTCCCCCTCCCTCTCCCTCCCTCTCTCCCTCTCACCCACTCTCTACCATATCTCCCTCTCTCCTCTTCTCTCTCACTATCCATCATCTTTATTGAAATGCTTGTAAAGTGTGCACAGACTATTTAAGAGTTGAATAAAAATAAATTTACATTGTACACACACACTATAGCTATATAACTAGAGTGAGATATGTTTTGTAGCAAGCATACAAAGAATGCTTGAGTTTTCTTATGTGCTCTCCTTCAATTTTTGTTGTGTTTGAGTACTAATAAAATTAGGTTAAATGATATAGTAGATGTTTGTGTTATATATATATATATATATGTATATATATATATATATATATATATATATATATATATATATATATATATATGTATATATATGTATATATATATATATATATATGTATATATATGTATATATATATATATATATATATGTATATATATATATATATATATATGTATATATATGTATATATATATATATATATATATATATGTATATATATATATGTATATATATATGTATATATATGTATATATATATATATATACATATATATATATATATACATATATATATATATATACATATATATACATATATATATATATATATACATATGTATATATATATATATACATATATATATATATATACATATATATACATATATATATATATATATACATATATATATATATATATACATATATATACATATATATATACATATATATATATATACATATATATATATATATATATACATATATATATATATATATATATATGTATATATATATATATATATATATATATAGTTAGAGTAATAAGATATTTTCTTATCATCCCTAGGTTTCTTAAGATAAACTTTAGGCATATGATAATTCAACAATAAACCTAGGTTAGTTATGTTTTAGGGATTTAATTTTCTTTATAAGCATGGATCTCTCTTTATAAGAATTCATTCATCCAATACAATTGCAATCTATTTTTTGTACATCAAGAATGCCTCTTCTATAAATCTGTGAATGTTAGCCTTAATAGCTTTGCTCCTCTCTTTCTATCCAGCAGGTGTTTGCATACAATGATTCTTGGGAGTTATGGGGTTGAGCCTTCCTCAACTTCAACATTGTATCAGAGCTCTAGACATTCATACCCTTGTTCTCTTTAGGAGAGATTGCTAGCATTTTTTAGGTCTCTATATTTTAGAGGATTTTGTATTGAATCTTCGGGGGGTGGGGGGGGTGTGCCTTCATTTTGGGTCACTTTGAGCACAAGAAGACATCATTACTGAGCTCAAAGAACCCAAAATGTCATAGAATTTTTTTGCCCCAAAGTCATATGACCTTGCGCAAGCATTAAGAGATGATGATATTTTTTTAAAAAAATTCAAAAAAATTAATTTTTTTTCAATAATATAAAAGAGTTCTTTCTTCATGCACATGTAAATTTTATTGAAAAGAATTTTTTAATATTTTAAAAAGGTGGACCACGCTTTATTTTGGGACTCTTGTTGTTTATTAGAGGTGGGCCCCATCATACCTGTAGTCAAGGCCTTTAGTGCCAGCCCCAAAGCCAACTACATTTTCTTGGTGTGCTTCTTTCCAACATTTATGCAACTTGGAAGGCACTTGCATTTTTATTGGGCATGGAATATTAGCAAGAGATTTTTTTACAAGATAGAGCCTTTATTTTGGGTTCTCATGCATTTCTCTTGGGCACCACACATTTGGAGTTTGTGCTATTTTTCGGTCAAAGTACTAGTGTAACCATTTTTTTTGGATGCCCATCAAATAAATCGCATCCTATGATTTGAATTTTGTTTTTAGAATTTCATATGATTACTTATATTCTAAGCACAATTTTTTTTGTTTTGGGAGAGATTTTATGGCCTCATCAGCTTCCACAAGACCTATTGTCACTTGTGCATGCCATTTCACAGCCAACCTTAGGGTTTTTTTTGGGGCCTACACCTTTTGGCTACCTACACATTGAGGCCCTACTAAAAAATTTTATCTCAACATAGACTCGATGATTTTTTAAAAAATTGCACCATATTTCTTTTGAAGACCATGCCACTGAGTAGTGACCTCCAACCATCTTTGGCAATTTTCAAGAAATTTTTGGGAATTTCCAATGATTTTTTTGCCTATTTCAAAGGATGACTTTTTCAGCAATTTTTTGGTGAATTTTTTTCACCTTGGAGGCCACCTTCCCACATATTTTTCTATTTATTGGATCCCACATTTTCTCTAACAACTTTTGAAAATGTCTACATCCATGGTGACCATTTTGTTTGTTATTTTGTGACATTAGCCACATCTAATTTTTATTCTCCACTAGCCTCCATGTGGCACCTCATCTACCTTGGACCATAATTTTTTGGGATGTTTATTAGGGAGCCTTTAAAAAATTGGAGCTTGTTTTGGTGATAAACAATGGATTTATTGAGCGGTCATTTTTCACAATGCCAATAGTAGAAATCCTTATTAATTTATTTCTTGAAAAGATGATTAATGTAACCAACTCCAAGGTTCTAGATGGTTATTTTTAACCCAGTAGATAGTTCAATTGAAGATAAATGTGAATGTTCACAAGGAGGCATTTTTTGGTATCTTTACCAATTCTACAAACTTAGCAACTGTGACCACAAACTTTTTTTTCATTTATTTTTTATTTTAATGATTAATGTAAGTTTTTAAAATGCAACTTTATGAGTGCCTATTATAATGATGTGTTCAAAAGAAAATAAAAGATATAGGGTAACAAGAAATTTAAAGGAAATTGTTGAAAATGAAATTCCTAACAAACATAAGTCATAGCCATAATGCATCTGCAAATCAAACCTTCTAAAGGATTGAGTAGAAAACTAATGAAATTAGAAGAAATATATCCTCAACTCCATTGATATAATTTTCAAAGGGGAAAAATAAAATATTTATGATGTTTCACAACTCATCAAATCATATAGCTACAAAAGTGCTCTTACACGAGACAAATTGCTACACAATAACTTGAAGGTGTCCTCTATCCAATTCGTCACAATATAGGAATTTGTTAGCAAATGAAAAACACCGAAACTAATAGATTACATAAGCATTAAAATGAAATCAAACCATTGGATCCATCACTATTCATGAACATGAATTCACAAAGAAAATATAGATTCTATCAAGAAATACTACACATAAAATGAGAGAACCAATAACATACTTTATTGCATCAAAATACTAGCCTTGAATACATATTACATCTATTTATTTATAGGAAGCCCCAACCTCAATGGAATTTTTTGGATATAAGGATTATTGCTTGAAAAAAGCATGCTAACATCACTAATTTTAAGCAAATTATGTATAAATAGACTCCTAACTAGGTGTTAAGTAGGCCTACACTCTTTATTTTAATAATTACATGGTGCATGGACCTTTACATGACTCAAAAACTTATAAAGAAGAAGAAGATGAGAAGAGAGAGGACTTTTGATGATCAAGGAGTTCATGGCACTTCTTTATACTCAAACTTAGGCTCCATTGTGTGCCTCTATTACTTAAACAATTGCCAAAATGCATTTTTGGTGCATAAAATGTTCAAAAAATGGAACTAGTGGTTAATTATTAGTGCCACCACAATAGATACAAAACTATCAATATACCTAGGAACCTTGCAAAATTATGCATCTCCAAACTTGTGCATGTGTGAACCTATGCACCTTGGAGTGTGATACTTGGTAAAAATGGGTAGGATTTTTCTAACTCCCAAAAAATTAATTTCTAGCATCTAGGTCCTCTAGACCTTCTATCAAAATGAAGTTTGGATGTGCATCTTTGAACTTTTGGATGATAGAGGTAATCTCATGAAGTTCTAGTAAGTTAAGTGCCCTATATTTTCTCTTTACTTCTCTATGATAATCTCAAACCTTTTGCCTTACTTCCACAAATTCAGCAATCTTAGAATCTAGTTCCTTCAATATCTCTTCATTTATAAATATTATTTGTACATTTTCCTCAGAAGATACTACTTCAAAAAATTCTCAGAACTATCACCCAACTATCTTTATTGAATATAACTAAGCTCTAGAGTCATCTTGGAAAATCTCTAGACTTGTTGTGCTATAAAACTTGTTAGCCTTGAAAATCAAGGGTCGAGCCTTGGCCCATGTGTCTTGAATGTCTTCATATGGACCCAACATGACCTTATTTCCTAATTGAATATTATCAATCCAATCACCAATCTTATCAAGCTCTTCTCTTCAATATACATTCAACAACATCCAATATTTCTATCCTTGTATTGTCCTTAGGGTGTCCAAGTGGATTCTTCTTCTAGTATCCCAAAATCCTACTTGACCATTGTCACAAAAATACTCACATTCTTCTATATAATATGAAGAATATTAATGTTTACCTCTATTATCTCTATCGAATGCTCTTCCAAACTATTTCCCCATCTTTGACAAGCATCCAAAAGGGAGCTAGTAGGTGTCAAGGTTAGAGCTCATTTCTCTAAGGCAGCTAATAATTCTATTTATGGATATTCATGGTCAATGGGACCCTCTACTACTCTAAAAAAAACCTTTGAAAACCTCATTCTTCTTTCTCAAAACTTGGATCTCCTCTTCCCTTTGATTCAATTTCTAGGATACAGTTTTCAACCCGATAGTCATTAAAGCTTTAGTAGTATCTTTGTGGGCCTTCCCAAAACAACCTCTTGTAACTCAAAATATCAAGGTGTGATGTCTTTGGGGTCAGCATCAGCTGGAGTGATGGCTATTTGTGCAATTATATTATCCTTCTTATTTATTGAGATGAAGGCCATTTGATGTGCCTCTTTCATTGGGGACACTATTTCCCTTATTGTCTGTGTCAAAATTGACATCCCTTTGCCTCTGTCTATATATACCACCTTCAATGAGTCTTGACCACCTGTGATAACCATGTCATAGTTGTGCTTGCAAATGGTGTATCTTGGCTAGAAAATGAAATAGTGGTAACTACTAGGCCCTCACCTCTATTAATGCTCCCTAAACTCTCTCATTTTCCCATATGTTCTACACTAGTTGTGACCACCATTGTTACTAAAATGGAGGAGGGTGTTTGTACTAATAGAGGGTCTTGTTCTCCAATCTAGCCTACATGAATTTCCTATGGAGCCTCCTCTATGTGAGCCACTTATTTATCTTTCTCTACACTACTATGCCTTGGCTACTCAAGTAATGGAGGAGAAACTTGTTTAGCCTCTTGTACTGATGGTGGAAGATGAGGTATTTTTGGTTCCCCAAGAGGTAGAGGAGGTATAACTACAGGGCCCTTTAGAAGAGGAGTTATACCATCCCAGTCACTTCCCTAGGGCTTTTGGGCTAGAATGTCATTTATTTCTCCTTCCTCCAACTGCATATCCACATGAAAGAAATCAAAATCAGACCATTTGAATGAATTTGACCCACTCTTGAGTGTTGACTCTATCCACCCCTCTTTTTCTTTATCCATTGTATCATCAATTTGGATGGGATAGTCTTGTGCATCTAGAGGCATCTATGTGGTACTCCTTCTTTTCATTTCCTCCTCTACTTCCTTCATGGAGCATTTTCTATTTTTTAATGGAAGGTTATTTATCTCTTCCTCTTCATCCCCTATTTCCTTGGGTATAGTCTCTAAGATGGAAGGTACAGTTGTCATCTTCTTCAATCTCTTCTTTTTCACTCTAGTGACAACTATATTTGTCCTTATCTTTTTGGGAACTAGGGGGGTGACTTTATCTCAATCTGGCATGTCTTGAGGGTGTACCTCTTCTTCTATTGTAAGCTCCCTCTTCTTCTTCTTTCCCTTTTCCTTCTCATCTATTTCAGTATAAGCCACATCCTTTTCATGCCTTTAGACCATCTTAGGCCTAGCTAGAGAATTCTCTTCATTTGTAGGAATGGTGACCTTAGCTGAATTTTCTTTCCTTGGCCTAGTGAGTGCTTTTAATGTAGGTACATGATGTAGAGTGTCCACATAGAAATGTATACAAACCCATTCTTTAGTTAGGTAAATCAAATCTCAAGCCTTATGCAAGATGTCATCATTCTCTTCTCTATCTATGTCAACATTCATAATTGAATGTTGAAAAATATTATCCCTATTATAGATGGGATCAATAATATTACAATTGTCTTTATTATAGAGCTAAAGGGGTATATGTAGACTCAAAAAAAATTCTAGTAATACCAAACTCATTCTACAATAGTTCTTGATCCTCATGTCATAGCTATCAACACAATTCAACCAATTGTTGTCAATGGCCGCATACAGTATAAACTCATTCCTACCACATCTCAAACCATCCCTATAATATAAAAATAGGGGCACACCAAGGGGTACTCCTCCAAAGGGTATCTTTCCTATTCCACTTCAAATGTGTAGATATCTTGTTTCTACTTAACCTCATAAGGTCCAATAGTGATGGGCCATAACTACATTTTATTGTGCTTCTTCCTCACTCGGTCATATCTTGATGCTAGTTGCCAAGAAATATCTAGGACCACTAGCCTATTAGTTGGGTATTCTGGTAGCTTATTTGGGTGAAGTAATCTTTTATGTACCCATATGCACGTAAAATTTCTTAATTAGATGAAATATCTATCATCTGACATCACTTGAGCCACCACCTCCACTAATAATCTTTTCAGATAATTTACATCTATGAATTAGATGAATCGAAATATAAAAGCATCTTTCACTATTCTTTATTTAGGGCTTCCTTCTGGGAGGTTCTTCTTTATCAATTGTGGGTAATATATATATACATATATATATATATATATGTATATGTATATGTATATGTATATGTATATGTATATGTATATACATATATATGTATATACATACATATATATATCTATGTGTATATATATGTCTGTATATACATATATGTATATACATACATATATACATATACATATACATATATATATGTATATGTATATGTATATGTATATGTATATGTATATGTATATGTATATGTATATGTATATATATGTATGTATATATATATGTATGTGTATATAATATGTGTATATATATATGTGTGTATATACATATATATGTATATACACATATACATATATATATCTACATATACATATACATATATAAATACACATATACATATATATATACATATACATATACATATACATATACATATACATATACATATACATATGTATATATATATATATGTATATGTATATGTATATATATGTATATATATATATATGTATATATGTATATATGTATATGTATGTATATATTTATATGTTTGAGTTATGTATCCTTAATCTTCGAATGGAGGTTAAAAATGTTTGACTTCTTCGGAACTCCTTAGAATTTGAAGTTCACTAGTTTGGGCATAGTCCTTGATGGTGTAAATCATGATGAAGCCATGATTACATGCTGAAAAGACACAAATTATTATCATGTTGCCTAAAGGTCTAAAATATGCTTAATGACTAGAAAAATTGATCGAACAAGAAAAAACCTAACAAAAGGTAGAAAGTGCACACATGCACACAGGGTAGGTAGTTGAGAATTTTGGAAAAAGGTTGATATGCACATGTTGTGTAGTTGCATAGGTACACAACTATTCACCTTGGAGATGCACCTTGGTAAGAAGGAATGGACATGGATGATAAGGATTTGTAGAGCAAGTGGACTTACACACCTCCATAGGTGTGAATGCTATGCATGTGCACAATAGATGTCTAGCTTGGAAATATAGATTCTAGAAACTATGGAGATTGTGGGGGATGCAAAACTTCAATGGTGTGTAGACATGCAATCATGACCTTAACGAAGATAAATGAACAAACAAAGGAGGGGGTCCTATGTTTATAGGCATGGGATCGTATGCCTTGTGCACCCTTCCAAGTGCCCAAGTTCACATGGTGCATAAGTAAAAAGTTACAAATTTTTGTGCCTTAGAATAAATAGAGGGTTGTATACCTTGAGGTAGTGCATATGTGTGCAAGTGCACACTTGGCCTTGTGTGAGAAAAAAAGACCTTCAAACCTCCTAGACCTAGATGATGATAATTTTCCCAACTCCTAGACCTAGGCTACAACCTTCCCACCCTCTAAGGTACCTTAGATGACACCCTATTCTATAGAGAAAGTTCCTATGACTCAAAAAAAAAAGAGGGGGCCATATTTCTAATTGGAAATGGAGTGTACTTTGTGAAGCCAAAACAAATAATATTATAAAAGGAAGATATGAAAAAGGAATTTATTTATCAACAATCTTTCATCAAACCTGTATCAAGTTTACAACTTGATTCTAGATGCCACTAGTGGTTTTCTATGAGCTTCAAACAAGAAACTCAAACTTTTCAACTTTCATACTCAATGTGTGCTTAGTTTCTCTAATTCTATTGATGCTCCTAGGTGTTGACCACCATGAGTATGCAAAAAAATAGAGATGATATTTTTCTAACTGATGAGAGTTTGAAAAATCACCCATAAATCCATTTCCAATCACCACTTGACCAAATGTGAGAATCCATTTAGAGGGATCTTAATGAATCATCCATTGTTTATCTTTACATTTATGGTAATCCATTTGCCTACTTTTTGGAGCTAAAGTGTTTCCACTTGATTTTTCCTTCAAGATTTTCTTTGTTTGAAGTAGGCCAACAATTATGGTGTGCTATCTCGACTTGATCACCATTTTGTTTATACCAATATTTGGAATCCTGTTTGATGGTCCACCATCTTTATTTTCTTTATTTTCTTTTATTTTCCCTTTAATAATGATTAGATGGTGTGATCAAGGAACTGGTGTTCCTTTCTTTTTCACCTTCTCCCTTCTATTGATTCTTGTGTTCCTCCTTTTAATGAACTTTTAAGAAATCACACACCAATCGGTGATCTTCATAAGTCTCTAGGAAACCTTTTTCTCAAATTGGAAAGTTTTAAATTGTCTACTAGCAACTATCCACTTAGGTTGGAGGTAACCTAGATGATCAATTCATTAAATGTGTAATGTGTCAAGAGAAATTGATCTAGGATTTGAGTTAAATGTTTAAAGTTTTTTCATTCCTCCAAGGATCATCTATATTTAGTTTTCACAAGAGAAAAAATTATTCAAATGCTTTGATGAAGAAATATAGCTTCCAAAAGTTGGAACCAGTTGGGATGATTCACTTACCAAGAGAAATCTTGACTACACACTGACTCCTTCACCCCCAAAAATAAAATAGACATAATAAAACTTAAAGAAAATTTAATTTTAAAAAATAATTAGTTTTTGAATAACTTACACCTCAAAATAATTCCTGAGGAATTTTCCATTAACTTGGAAAAAAAATCTATTCTCCATCAAATGTGCATAGCCTAGAACTGTTGTTGCGTATAATTTTTGCAATCTAGGATGGGTCATCCCATAGGCACTAGAATTTGGTATGACTTCCTAGTTTCATCTTGGCTTTATTCCACATAAGAACTAGGTCAAATATTTTGAAAGCCTTTATTGTGGCTCTTTATTCAAACAAACACTTGATGATATTTAATGTTTTCACATATGTACTAGTGTCACCATCCTTCTCTCATTAAAATCTAAAAGGTTCATCAATATGACTTGGACCCTATCTATATTCTCAATGTATGCCCTCATGAATTTCAACACTAGAATCTTGATATTGAGGGGGAAAATGGGCTCTTGTCTACAAACCTACAATTAAGGGGATTTACCTAGAGAATTCTTAATTCTGACCCCATCTATTCACTACATGTATTTTACCTCTACATGCCATTCTTTTGGATTCCTTGTAAGTAAGAAATTTATGACCTTTATCAAATTCATGTTGGTAGACTTGACAACCCCATTTCCTTGAGGTTATTAATTGGATGAAAACTTGATTATCACCTAATTCTCAAAGTCTCATTGGATAAGGAAGATTGATGCAAATGAGAACCCATTAACACATACCAAAAAAAGGGCATCCTAAACCTAGCCATGATATTTTCTTCAAGGAAGTTGGTGGCTACTTATTTGGTGCAATTTTGAAATGTTTTAGCTTTAATCCACCTTGTGCAATAGTATCTGCCTGTCAATATAAAAGTGCGCCTTGTTGAGGAATGCGGGTTCACTAGCCCAATGGAGTCATGTCACCACTTGGAAAAAGGAAGAACCATAAACATTGGTTGCAACAACATGGATGGATTTCTCTCTCTTGTGGCAATTTTTTGACAAATGTGACAAGAAAAAACAAGCTTGTGTGTATCATTGAAAAGACTAGGCCATTAATATTTGGAACTTAAAATTTAATGAGTTGTGGCCTTTGCTATTCCATGTCTTGTGCCATACTTGTCATGATATTTCTCTAACAGTTTCCTTTTCTTCTTCATGACTTAAATACCTTAGGTATATTCCCTCATAGTTCCTTTTGTATAATTATTTTTGTGTTGGAGCATATAGGACTCCCATTTCATTTTAAAACCTCCATGCTAGGATTTGTTCAATCCTTAGGGGAATCAATTATATAGAAGATAATATACAATATCCTAATAAAAAAACTTAACCATTCAACCAAAGTAAACATCAACTTTACAAAGATGCACATAGATAATTATACTAGATATGTTGACTAGGGAAACCCTTGATTAGAGGGAAAACCCCAAGGGGAATGATGCCCACAAGATGATGTACTAATATAAATATTCCTTGTTAGAGGATGGACCTTGTTAGTAGTCTAATACAAAATTTAGTACAATGAGTTCTTGTTAGGAGACTTTGAATCCCTACATAAACAGATTCCAACCCTGTTAGGTTGTGGTATATTGTATGTACAAGAAGAGCCCACTGCCCAAACATGCAATTTCAACTGCAAGAAGAGATCACTACTCAAACAAGAAATTTATTGTTATCTTTTTTTTTTCTTATGTCCTATCAATCAGACCATTCACTGTCAGACCTTGTAGACTAGGTCACAAACCTCAAATCACTTTAGCAATACTCTCCTCAACTTCACATTCCACGGTCTCTACTACTTTCTAAACATTCACAGTTTTCATTCATCCATATCATTGTACACATCATAATAAAGGAAAATTTCCTTCCTTTATATCGAGTCCATAAAAAAATTCCTTGAGTTAGTTTTTAATCCTTCTCAATTAATTATTATAGGACCACCTTAAGAGCACGTTACACTTAGTGATAACCTTAATCTTCTGCCTTGCAACTTGAATAAATTTTTGTAGATGTAATATTATAATGAGAGAGCTTAGCCATGTCATCCTAAACATTTCTTCTTCATGTCCTCAACCTTAATCCTCAAGATATCAGCTTTGCTAAGAGATATAATAAGTTTACCAAAAGATGCCTCTGTAAACTCTATCTTAGAATAGAAATCACCAAAACTTATATAACTTCTTCTAGACTTATTGTTTCTACTTATAATGTTAACTACATACACTAGATACTCAAAAGTATCTTCCATAACCTTGGGTGTTTATCATGCTCAACTATCCATCTATACGAACTTGATCTTTCTGATGTTCTTTTATCAGATACCACAGAAGACATCAAACATGCTATGTTGACATTAATGAAAAAATTAGTCATGAATGTAACATATCATTAGTATTCATGCTTCCAACCAATATTCCAATGATCTCTCCAATCTTCCAACAATCTCCCCCTTTGGCATTAATGGAAACATAGATGAAAAACATATAGTTTCAAAAGTACAACCACAATACTATCAATCTTCAAATCCTCTTCATCAATCATACTCCCCCATTGATATACCTCAATATGCTCTATACCAAACTATTATTACAAATTCATATCAAACTTCTCCCCTTTAGTATAATACTTCTCCCCTTAGTATAATGTTTTTCATGCAATACTTCTCTCCCATTGACATCAATGTCATAGGTTTCTGCAAACAATTTATTAGCTTGAGTGTCAAAAGACACTTTTCAAAACAACATCAAGAAGAACCCTAAATGACTCTTTCCATCATAGATACTCCCCCATATAGTAATTATCAACATCCAATCTAGACAAACAATGGTTCCTTGTGCACCATTTGTTTTTCTAGATTGGATATTGATGCTTCCTATATGGGGGAGTATCTATGATGGAAAGAGTCATTTAGGACTAGACAAACAATGGTTCCATCGGCATTAGCATCATAGATACTTCCCCTGGACTAATGCACTCTTGAATCTTCTACTCTAATGTAGGAAGGGGCATAACCCCAAGCATACCTCACAAATACTCAAAAGTCTCTTTGGGAAGAGGCTTAGTGAATATTTTTGCAATCTTCTCTTTTGTGCTCACATGCACTCCAATATGATTTCCTTTTCTACAACTTTTTCTCTCAACATATGATACTTAATAGAAATGTGCTTAGTCCTTGAATGCAATACTAGATTCTTAGACATATTTATTGTGCTTGTGTTGTCACAATGTATAACAACAAGTTCATTGATCTCTATCCTTATATCCTTCAGCATCTACTTCATCCAAATAACTTGATTTCAATTTTTTGCTGCTGCAACATACTCTACTTCTATTGTACTTTGAGATGTATGATCCTACTTCTTGCTTAACCAAAAAACCAACCTTCCTCCAAGAAAGAAAGCTCCTCTATCGGTACTCTTTATGTCATCCATACTACCTACCCAGTCTGCATTAGTACAAGAACTTAGAGTAAAATCATTAGATCTCTCATACCATAATTCAAACTCATATGTTCCCTTTAGATATATAAATATCCTTTTTACTACTATATAATGTGCTTCTCTAGGATCAACCTAGAATCTTGCAACAACTACAACTACATTTTCTATATCTAGCCTTGTGTGAGTCATATATTATAATCCTTCAATCATAAATCTATATGTCCTATGCTCAATAGTAGGTGTTTCATCCTTCATAGATAGCTTTTTTTCTAGTTACCATAGGTGTTCCAATAGGTTTACATTTTTCCAAACTAAACCTTTTCAGTAAATCCTTCAAGTACATAGTTCGAGAAATAGAGAATCCTTCTTTATTCTATATAATCTGCAATCCTAAGAAATATTTCATCTCTCCTATCATACTTATTTCATATTCTTTCTTCATTTTTTTTGAAAACTTCTTACTTTCTTCATTATTTCCTGCAAATATAATGCCATCAACAAGGATTACCAAAATCATCAAACCATCATCAGTTTCTTCCCAATATAGAGTACTATTTGCCATAGCTTTTCTATATCCAAGCTTTGTCAAATGCTTAAGTCCAACCTCGCATACCAAGTTTTGGGTGCTTTCTTTAATCCATACAATTCTTTCCTTAGTCTTCATATTATGTCCTTGACATCTGTCAAAGGACATCCTTCAGGCTACTCAATGTATACCTCTTCTTCAATTTTTCCATCTAGAAATGCTGACTTGACATCCATCTAATATATTTTGAATTTCTTTTGTGTTGCATAGGCTAAGAATAATATTTCATACTCATTTCAAATTATTTCTTCACCTCTTATGCAAACTTCTTACTTTCTTCATCATATCCTCCAAAAATAATGTCATCAAAAAATATTACCAAAATCATCAAGCCATCATCAGCTCTTTCCAATATAGATTGCTATCTTCCATATCTTTTCTATATCTAAGCTTTGTCAAATTCTTGTCCAACCTTGTGTACCAAGTTCTAGCTACTTGCTTCAATCTATACAATTCTTTCCTCAGTCTACATTCTATGTCATTTTCATCTGTCAAAGAACATCCTTCAGGATGCTCAATGTATACCTCTTCTTCAAGTTCTCTATTTAGAAATGTTGACTTAAGATTGAATACATTGAATTTCTCTTGTTCTACATAGGCTAAGAATAATCTTACTACTTCTATTTTAACCACTGGAGCATAAGTCTCCTCATAATCTATTCCTAAACATGTTCACCATGGATCTCCCAAAGTTATTAAAAATTTTCTTCAAGGACTTGATGCTTTAATACCAATTGTTAGAAATAATAGTCCACCAAGATAACTAAGAGGAGGGGTTGAATCAATTATCCAAAAATTAAAACACTTATCTTCATTAAAAAAAAACAAAGTAAACAACAACCATAACAAAGTGCACATAGACAATTTCACCAAATATGTTGACTAAGGAAACCCTTGATCACAGGGAAAAGCCTGGTAGGAATGATGCCCACCACATGATGAACTAATATAAATATTCCTTGTTAGAGGATGGACCCTATTAGGAGTCTATTAAAACATTTAGTACAATGAGTTCCTATTAGGAGACTTTGAATCTGTATTAGGAGATTCCAACCCTATTAGGATTTGTGGTATAATGTATGCAAGAAGTGCCCATTTCCCAAACATGCAATTTCAACTACAAGAAGAGCTCAATGCTCAAAAAAGTAATTTACTGGTATCTTCTTCTTTCCTCTATCCTTTCCTCTATCCTATCAACTATACCATTCACTATTAGACCTTGTAGACCAAGTCAAAAATCTTGGATCCAAATACCAAACCTCAGATCACTTAGCGAAACCTCGACAATGAAGCTTCCTTCACTTCTGCATTGCTCTGCTCAACTTTGCATTCCACACTCTCTACTTCTCATCATAAATCATTTAATCATATTAACACATTTCATGATAAAGGAAAATGTCCTTCCTTTATATTAAGTCCATGAAACAATTCCTTGAGTCTATTGGTAATCCTTGTTAATTAATTATTATAGGAACACATTAAGAACACACTACACTTAGAGATAACCTTAATTTTTTTCATTACAACTTGAATAACTTTCCACACACATAATATTATGATGAACAAGCTTAGCTACATCCTGATCAACATGTCTTCTTCATGTCCTCAACCTTTATCCTCAAGATATCAACTCTGCTAAGATATATAACATGTTTACCAAAATATGCCTTTGTAAACTCTATCTTAGGATAGACATCACCAAAAATTACATAACTTCTTCTAGACTTATCCTTTCTAATTTTGATGTTAACTTCATATACCAGATACTCAAAAGTATCTCTCATAACCTTGGGTGGTTATCATGCTCAACTAACCATCTATACCAACTTAATCTTTCCATTGGTCTTCTATTAGATACCATAGAAGACATCAAACATACTATGTTGACATCAATGACAAACTCAATTATTGATGTAACATATCATTAGCATTCATGCTACCAACCAATATTCCAAAAATCTTCCCAATCTTCCAACAATTTATACCCTAAAACACTTCATAGAATGTATCATTACCTAATCCTTTAGTTTGTACTACAATTCTAATAAAAGATCTCCTTAATAAAGTTTTTGATCACTTCTCTAATCTAATTTTTCACTAACTTTGCACTTCACTACTTCTCTACAATGCTTAATCGCTCTTCATGATCCACCTTCACAGTTCACATAGAACCAAACACTTAATCACAAATAACCCACACACAAGAAATAGGTCATAAACCCTTCTTAAATAAAAATTAGGTGAAGCTTCTAGATCATTATGAATGATCTAGATTCATTCCTTTTTCATCTTAGTCCTCACAATTTTTTGATTGGATAAATTATTTACATAGGCATTAATGTTTCTCTTTGGAATGTTTAATCACCTCCATAACTAAATATTGGGTGTTCATTTTGCACGAGGTCAATGGAAGGAATCCACAGTGTAATTCCTCTCTTGAAAAGAAAATCTTTTTAAGGATCCACTCCAAGGTTCAGTGTTTGTCTTGCAACATACCAAAATCTGCTTAGTAGAAGATAAAGGTGAATGTTCATGAGGAGGTCTTTGCTAGTTCTAAAAACTCTTTTACCTTGGAATCAAGTAAAATCTGTTTGTTGTCTCAAAATATCACACCAAAAGAACAATATTTTTTGTATTTTTTGTTTTTTCAATGAATGCAACTCTAACAATGCAGCTAGTATGAGGTCCTATTCTAAAAAGGGGGTTAGCAAAGCAAATAATGAAACTGAAAGAAAATAACATGAAATCAAATAACTTGAAATTGAAATTTCTAAATGGACATAAGCTACACAACACAACATGCTGCGAGTTAAACCTTTGAAGAAATTGGTAGGAAACCAATGAAAATAGGAGCAACGCTTCCTAGAATCCACCGATGCAATCGTTGGTGAGAATCTGCGACAAATCCTATGATGTTTCACTCTTCATCAAATCGTAAGGCCATAGAAAGTGTGCTCATGCGAGACAAAAAGCTATGTAGACACAATCGGGTGATCTCTTCTCAAGCTCGTTACGTCAACGAAATTCATATACTTGTAGCAAACACTAGAACTAAAAGATTGCACAACTAGAAACAATGCAATAAACCTTTGGCTGAATCAAAATCTCATAAATAAACCTAGAAAACAATGACACATTTAGGAAAGAATAAATACACTCTGAATGCTAGCACCAAAAGCATAATTTTATTGCATAATAACGGCGGCCCTTGTTACATTTTACAATGGGGTATTATAAGAAATCATCTCCTCAATTTGTGTTGAGAGTGAGAGATATTTTGATGCAATAAAAATGCTTTTAAAACATTAAAACAAACTAAATATATACAAAATGGTAATCGAACTGGTGCTTAGAGGGACTCCATCCATATTTTATTCATTAATTGGATGCATGAGCCCTTTACATGTCAAAAACAATGAAAGCATGAGAGAGAAAGTAGGAGGAAGTCATCAGTCAAAGTAGAAGTGCATGGAGACACCAAAAATAGAAGCTGGCCCTTCATTTGATGTGTGTCAGAGTTAACTTGCCATCAAAATGCGTTTCCAATGCATGGAAAGTGTTATTTTTGAAACTAGCAGTCAACTGTCGGTGCACCTCTGAATTACAGAGCTACATGAAAATGTAGAGCTGTTGACCTATGGACCTGTGGAGCTACGGACATGTAGATCTGTGGACCTATGGAGCTACAGACCTCAACTGAGTCAAAAATCTCAAAAATTTTCTAAGTGTCAAAATTGAAATTCTGGCCTCTGGGTTTTGTTCATCTTCATCCTAAAGATATGTTTAGATATTTGCCCTTGAATTTCTCTATAATCTCAATAATCGTAGCAGCATCAAGAAGATCTAAGGCCTCATACTTATCTTTTACCTTTTGTCTGTAGTTGTCCACCTCAATTCGAGTTTCTGTAAAATCCCCAAGTTTGGTATCCAACTCTAATAATGCTTCTTCTATCTTGAAGGCTTGTTTGATATCTTCATCACTAGATGCTTCCTCTAAAGTCTTTCTAAAGTTTTCTACAACTACCTCAACTGGTAAAAGCTTCTCTTGTTCTTCATATTCAAAAATATATAAGCATGCATCACTATATAACTTTTCTGCTTCCAAAATTTGCTCTTGAGCTTGGTCCTTGAGCCTATGTATCTCATCATGAAATGTTTCCATCACTTTATTTCCCTCTGCAATCTTTTCTATCCAATCATCTATCATGTATAGCTCTTTGCCAGTATATACATCAATCAGAATGTGGTACCTTTATCCTTTTATGGCCTATAGAATTTGTAAATCCTTGCTCCAAACCCATACCTCATCCATAATGCTGAAGTCCTACCTCAAAATTTCCATGATCTTATCAACATTGTCTTGTGTAGCATGCAATAATTTCAGACTTCTTGTAATTATAGTGATACCCCTATCCTCAAGGTTGTCTCGCCAATCCTGACAAGCTCTTAGAAATGGATTGAGTCATACACCTTCCCCTTCTTTAAGAATGGTAGTCAAAGTCTCCTCAGGGCATTCAGAATCAAGAGGACCAATAACTTCAACTAGATATCCTTTCAAGATCTCAACTTGCCTTCAAACTCCTCTGATTTCAATCCCATCACGTTCCATATGGTTAAGAACCTCTTTGACTCCCATAGTCATCATTTGTCGAGAAGTATCCCATGTAGGTTTCCCTAACATGATATCCTTTACTTCATAGTCCTAAAGGCTGACAACTTCTTCATCTATACCTTTCGGGGGATGAGCCACTTGTGCAAATAAGTCCTGATTCTGAGTAGTGGTAATGAATGCAAATGGTGTTGCATCCTATAATGGTGAGTCAGGCTTGTTCAAAATCTCTGCAATGTCACAAATATCATCCTCTAAAGCAAGGAATTGATGCTTAGCACTTCTCATTATTTCCTTCCGGAACCATCTCAGGATATGTCTTTCTTTAACCTTGGCTCTAGATGATGAAGGGATGTGTTCAGCTACCTCCTTCCCTCTGTCGCTTTTTCTTGGAGTTTCCTATTGAGAGGGTTCTTCTTTTGTAGTCTCATTTTCTATAGATCACGTAGTTTGATCCTCAACTTCCTGGGAAGGTTGCTGTATACATTCCATTACCTATGCCTCTTTTGGTGGCTCATTAGTAGTCCTTGGTTCTGGTTCTCCTTGTAATGATGATCCTTTCTGAACATGTTCCTCTAAACTTAGAGGTCGAGGTGTCACTAAAACCTTATCTACCATCATATCTTGAGGTAAAGATGGGGGCGTTGGATGAGGACCTTGTGTCTTAGGTGACATCTACGTCCAATCTTGTTGTTGAGATTCACCTATAGGAGTATCTCTAATCTTATCTCCAACCAATTCTATATCCACTAGCATGAAATCAAAATTTGGAATGGAGAGAATATCATCACCTAGCTCTCTTTTCTCATTCACCCATCATTGTACTTTGCCTTCTGAAGAAGAGAGCTCTACCATTTCAACTTGGGTGGGTGGTGGGGTATTTGTGACATTCTTCTTTCTTTCCAATTCTATGGCTTTGGCAAATCGAGTTCTCCCTTGTAAAGGAACTTGTTCTTCCTCCCCATCTGACTCTGTTTCATCCTCATCTAATTCTTCCTCGAGAATGGATTCAGCAACAGATGGATTAGGCACTAATCTTTTACGAACTCTCAGCCTCTTGTTCATTCTAACCTTAACCCTCCTTTGCTTCTGTGGAACCATAGGAGAAGCGGGTTCTCCATGCATCGGATGAATGGATGTCTTTGGAATCTCTCTCTCTTCTTGTTGGCTTGACAAAATAGGTTGGATATGAGAAATTGTAGGGTCTCGGGGGTCTTGGGAAGTAGATTCATGTTGTTGTACAGGGGCCTATTCTTCAACATGCTCTATCTAGATCCTCTGAGGAGAGGCTCTCTTCCTCTTTTCTTTCTTCTTCTCTGAAGGATGGTAATATCCCACTAGACAATCAAACTGGTAGACCATTTCTGGCCTGATAGGAGACTGCAGTGCAAAGATAGGAACTGTGACCTTCCTCCCCTTTACCCTTTATGGGTGAGCATGTGCATGGAATATCACTGTTTCTAGAATCAGATCAAGTGGAAAGGGTTTCTTGATCCAACTCTTTGTCATTCCGATGACATGTCTTGCTCAATGATTGATATCATCTCCTTCCTCCCTATCAAATTTTGCATTCCAAATGGGCCTCTCGCCAACCTTATCTATATTGAATAAGGGATCCAATAGCTCTTGCGAATCTTGTAGCCTTATCTCATCTGAGATGGTAAAATGGACGGCCTTCTCTGCTAAACATAAAGTCATTCTACAATAGTCCCTGATATAGACATCATAGTCATTTGTGGCATTCATCCAATGATCTTCAATGGTTTCCTCATGGTAGAACACTTTTCCTGCCAAATTTTCCACTTTACCAACATTGTCAAAGAATGGCTGAGGAGAGTTATATTCTTCAAGGGGATAGTTCTCCCATTCCCACTTGAAAGTCGAGATATCCTGCTTCCTCTTTACCTAGTATGCTCCTATTACAAATGGCCAATCCCAATAAGGTATTCATTGTTTCTTGATCCTCTCATAAGCTGACTCAATCTACCGAGAAATTTTCATCAGAACCAACTTGTCACTTGGGTACCTTGGGAGCTTCTTTGGATGGATAGATGCACCACCAACCCGAATGTATGTGAATATCCAAAATTGGATAAAATATACACCGAGAGCTATGATGTGTGCCTTGGCCTCATCAGACAAGCTCTTTCCATAATCACCTATGATGAATCGAATGATGGAAAAGATAAAGGCATCATTCACAATCCTATACTCTTTGCTTTGTGGCAAGAGCTTCTTCTTAACTAGCTGAGGATAAACTATATACTTCCATGCATTAGGGTCCTGCATACTGCCCTTTTTGTACAATTCAGGATAGTCAGTGGCTCTTGCTGCAAGTAGATATACCATATAAGAAGTCATATAAAACTTCTTCTTGTCCTTTACACTCTGCAACTAGTCACACATGTTCTCACTAAGTGTGGTGGCCCAATCCAGTGGCATTCTCGCATGTCTGATGGTTTCAACGAAGTTAACCATGAATGGAGTGAGATGACCTGCTGCAGGCAATCTCATAACTCTGCTCAGAAGAATGATTGAATATCCAATGTCATCCTTTATGTATCCTCGCGCCATATCTGCTTTGCTGATTGTCTTTCCCCAATATGGCTTCTCAATGAAATATGAGAAATATATGATGTCCATGACCTCCTGGTGATGATCCTTATGCCACCTCTCAGCTGCTTCATATGAAAGTCTGATAAATTGATCAGCTCTAGGTAAGCGAAAAACTCTCTCGATATTATCAGGTCATAGATCTAAGACCACTACCCTAGTGACGCTCTTTACTACCCTTTCCTTGGGAACAAAATGTCGAGATAAGGTCAAAATCAATTTAGCTAACTAAACGGTCCCAGGATGTGAGGCTGCATTTACCAATCCAGACCGGATTAAGGCAGATCTCAAAGAAGATCTTTCAGTTGGGTTGTTACAAACCCTCAAAAATTCTCTCAAGTCCATGTGTCAAAGTTCTGTGTCTTTGATCTCAGAGTGTTCATTGTGTAATCGTGACTTTGGGGTTACGCCTTGGAACTTGTACACAACTAGCTTTGCTATTGATCCGGATGTGGACACCATTTCATTATATTACATGTACATCACAAAGAAAAAAAAATTTGATTAATCACTAGATACATAAAAAACATTAAAAAAACAAAAAAAAAATGATATTCTAAAATTTATTTTACTTCTTGTGATTTTTTTTATTTTTTTATTTTTTTATTTTTTATTTTTAATTTTTTTTTTTGGGTTTTTGAGATCACATGAAAAAAAAATTTAAAAAATAATTAAAAATTAAAAAAGTGAGGAGGGTGGTGGCAGAGGCCACACACGTGCCAAGAAGGGCACCGCGACAAAGCGACGCGCGTGCAGCCCAAAAGAAGTGCGCAGCGGCCACACACGCCTTGCGTCCAAAAGGGCACTATGGCAGAGTGGCACGCGTGCAGCGATCGCACATGTCACGCGTCCAAAAGTGCACCGCAACAAAGGGGCATGTGCACAACCCAAAAGGTGTGCGCAGCGATCGCGCGCGTCATGCATACTAAAGGGCTCCATAGCGAAGCGACATGCACACATCCAGAAGCCAAGTGTATCAACTGCACATGTCGTGCATCCAAAAAGGGCACTGTGGTAAAGCGGTGTGCACAAGCAGCCCTATAGGTGCATGGCAGCAGCATGTGAATGGACGGGGGGGAAGGTTTCTCACCTTCCTCTCTCAGCTCTAAGAAAAATGAATTGAAGAAATGATAATAACAAGGGGGAAGGAGGGGGTTTTATAACCCCCCTTCCTTCCTTGTTTTTACAAAGTGCTCGTGGCTCGATGTGCACGCACACGTGGAATTTTTTTTTTTTTTGTGATTTTCAATTTTTACTCTAACTAATTTAATCGAGACTTTCTCCTTTTTTCGATTCCTGAACTATGAGTCCAGGAGTCTAAAGAAAGTAGGGGGTCCCCATTCCTCACTAGGAATGGGGCATGTGTTGTGGATACCACAACAAATAGCCCCGAAAAAAGGAAGAAATGACCAAGGCATTTCTTCATCAGCAAACATTCTTCCACTATGCATCAAACACCAACTGAACTTCAAACACCTCGAGCGTATCTTAGATGACCTTGCAATCCAAATTTCTGAAGTCTAAACCTTCAAACTCAATGTGTGCATTGTGTATTCATTCTCTTTGATGTATCAAGATGTCATCAATCAAAGTTCTCTTTCAACTTAAAACAATCTTTCACCTCTCCTAGTTCATTCATTCAAAATTTTCACGAAGGCTCCTTGTTAATCAATTGCTTGACCAGATAAGAGAATTAGTTCAAGGGCTCTTGGTGGGATGTCACGTTCCTTTATTTTAGGCCTTTTGCATAATTGCTACATTTCATTTAAAATGTTACTTTTGATGAAACAATACTTTTGACTTCCAAGAACTTTGTTTTGTAATGCACCTCTAGCCATTACAGATTGGTAGAATCCTTCTGACTTAACACCACCTATCTTTTTTTTTTTTAGTTTCTATATCCTGACTATGCTTAGATTGTGTAGCCAGAACATCAGTGTCATTTTTTGGATTTGATCTCTTATGAACATCCCTTGTGTTCCTCTTTTAGAACCTCTTTTTTTTTCTTTTTTTTTTAAACTCTTACGCCAAACAATGATCTTAGCAACCCTCTAAGGAGACCCCTCTTGTTTGAACTAGTTAGAATTTGGATCATTTCTCATCATCTTTGACTTGAAATTGAACAACACCTAACACCATCAAACCTTTAAATTTGCAAAGTGTTGAGAGCTTGTTAGTCTAGGCTTCTGATTTCTAGACTGAAAGTCCCTTTAATTCCATGAGAGATGTATGTTGCTTGGTTGGTATAAAAAACACAATCGTCCAAATGTTTTGACAAAGAAATACTTCCTCCTGAAATCAGGACCAAAGAGTGGTTAGTGAAATCTTGAGAAAATTCCCAGTTACACCTCATCCCCTAACACTGATCTGACTTTAAAAGAAAATGCATGACTGAAAGTAAACACACAACTTAGAAAAAAAAGGAAACACACCATTGGAAAAATGAAAATTTAATCTATGTGTGGAAATGAAACCTAACTAATGTTTTTTTTTTTTTTTTAGGCTTCAAAATAATGTTTCAGAAGTTGCCCATGTATGGAAAAAGGTAAAAACTCCCCCTATAAGGATCTTAGCCTAAATGTGTTTTCTCTAAGAATTTTTGCAATCTGATATGGGCCTGTCCACAAGTGTTGAAACTTGGTATGGCTTCCTAGCATTTCTTTCACCTTATCCCAAAGTAGGACTAGGTCAGAAATCCTGAAGGATTTTATTGTGGCCCTCTTGTCGAACCATCTCTTGACAATGGCTTGATGTTTAGCAATGTCTTCTAATGCAGTTGTTTGTTTCTCATCCATTTCTAGAAGTTTCATCAATCGGATTTATACTCTGTCAGTGTCATCAACATACCCACTCATGAATTTTAAAACAAGAATCTTGAGATTGAGCGGGAATACCAATTCTTGCCCGTAAACAAGTAAATAGGGAGAAGTACCCAAGGCCTTTTTCACTCTTACCCAATCTATCCACAAGGTGTATTTCAATTGTGTATGCCAATCCCTAGGGTTCTCCTTCAGCAGTCATTTTATTACAGTGATCAAATTTTTGTTTGTAGACTCTGCTACCCCATTTCCTTACGGGTAGTAATTTGAAGAGAGTCTGATGATGACATTATTTTCAAATGCCCATTGTGTCAAAAATGAAGATGCAAATACAGATCCATTGTCGCATACAAGAGCAAACGACATTCTAAATATGGTAACAATATGTTCTTCCAAAAAGTCTGTCACCACCTTAGCAATGCAATTTTTGAAAGTCTCAGCCTCCGTCCATCATGTGCAGTAATCCATTGCTATAAGGATGAATGCGTGTCCAGTTGATGACAATGGGTTTACTGGACCAATGAAATCTAGTCCCCACTTTGTGAAAGAGCGCACCTCATATACCAGTTGCAGTGGCATTGCTGGGTGCCTCTCTTTGTTAGCACTAGTTTTGCATGTATGATAGGAATGTACATGTTCAAAAGTATCCTTGAATATTGAGGGCAAAATATAACCCGATCTTAAAATCATGTGAGTTGTTGCTTCTGTTGAACCATGTCTCGTACCATACTTATCATGAAAATGTTCCAGGACATCCTTAACTTCTTCACATCCTAAGAATTTCAAATAAATCCCTTCATAGTTTCTTTTATACAACGTGTTACCAAGTAACTTGTAAGACTCACATTTCATCTTAAGTCCCCTACATTGGGAACTGTTCATCCACTTGGGGCATTGATCTTGTAGGAAAAAATAGACAATATCTTGGTTCCACACATCTGTCACCACACCTTGATTGATATCAACTTGTGATACAACCATCTTGTTTTGATCATCTTCATCAATTTCGTCATCAAATTTGAATTCCTTTTGATTTCCTTCTTGGTTGTTAGCGATCATTTTAGATAATTCTTGGCCTCTGACTAATCACATAGGTTGAATCTCTAGATCGAATTCTTGAAGTATTGCCATCCACTTTCCTCTTCTTTCACCAAGTTCATTTTGCATCAAAAGCATCTTTACTATTGGGTTAGGTACAATTGCGTACACCTTACTTCTGAGTATGTAGTGACAAAACTTCTTTACTGCCTTGATTAACACAAAGGACTGTTTATCAAGATTTGAATATTTTAACTCAGCATTCTTTAGAGGACAACTCATTAAAGAAATGGGTTGTTCATCCTCCTCTCTTTTTTGTGTCAAGATCCCCGTGGAAGAATCTTTGAAAGAAAAGGAATAGATCTTGAAGGGTAACCTGTAATCTAGACTTACCAAAACTGGGGCTGTGAAATTTCAACCTTGATATCTTGGAAGGATTTCTTTATCTCTGATACCCATTCTTTTTTAGCCCCTTTTTTGAGTAAATCATTGAGGGGATGTACTATCTCTATGAAACCACTTATGAATTTTCCTAGAAAGTTTATCTTTCCAAAAAAAGATTTCAATTCCTTCCAGCTATGAGGAGGTGCTAACTTCAAAAAAGACTCAACTCTATCTGGATCAATGGAAATTCCAACTTCAGAAATGACATGGCCTAGGAGCTTTCCTTTAGTAACACCGAATGAACATTTCTTGGGATTGACTGATATGTCATACCTGCGACATCTATTGAATACTTACCTTAGATCAGCAATATGAGTATTTCGATCCTTCGAAAAGACAATCAATTCATCCATGTAGATGACTATACACCTTTTTATCAATCCTTTGAAGGCTTCATCCATTGTTCATTGAAATGTAGCTCCCACATTAATCAACCTGAAAGGCATCCTTCTATAGGAAAATGTTCCCCACTTGGTTGTGAAAGCAGTCTTTAGCCTATCTTCTTTATTGACCATCACCTGGTTATATCCTGAGTAACCATCCAAAAATGACATCATCTTTGAACCATTAACGATTTGCAACACTTCATCTAACGAGGGTAGAGGGTAGTTATCCTTCTAAGATGCCAAGCTCAAGTTACAAAAGTCAACACAAAGGAAAATCTCTCCGATCTTTTTTTGTAGAGGGACCAAATTTGCTACCCAGGTGGAATGGAAAATAGGGAATATGATCTTAGCATCTAGTAGTTTTTTGACTTCTTTCATAATCAGTGGTTCGATTATTAGATTTATCGATCATTGTCTTTGCCGGAAAGGTTTAGCATCTGGTTTCAACGGGATGTCGTGTGTGATAATCTTAGGATCATAAGTTTTTAATTCTTCATAGCTCCAAGCAATGACATCTTTATACTCAATGAGCAACTTGAGCATGTCATCCCATTCCTTTTTATTGCATGCTTTTCTGATTTGCACCATTTTTGGTTCTTCATTAGTACCTAAATTGTACAAGTCACATTCTTCGATTCCTTTCTCTTGAGTTTCCCTTCTATTGAGCGCTGATTCATCATAGTCAAAGATGTGTTCAAGTTCAACCATCCCTTTCAGAATGCTATTGGTTTTCAAATTAAGGATTACATCATCATCCTCAAGCTCATCATCTTCAAGCTTGTCTTCAGGTGTATCATCAATCTCTTGTCCTTGGAAATGGTGACTGCACATAATAAACTTGAGTATATGTTGATCATCTTGGAAGACCTAAAAGTTTGTGATATTGTCAAGAATGGTAGGAATGACAACTAATTCAACTGAGAATCTTTTCATTTTTGTTCTTTCTACTGGTTGTAAAGCGCTAGCTGAAATAGAAAGGGTATCTACTACCACATTCTTGCTTTTGGGAATGAATTTGATGTTCAGAGCTTCAAAGTCATCCAATATATCCCATACCCTTTTTCTGTAAGCAATTAATCTTTTTTTGTTGCCTAAGTATATGGATTTTACTTGTCTTATCACTAGTTGAGAATCCCCTTCGATTATAAGAGCAGTAACTCCCTTTTCCAATGCAAAGAGAAGTCCTCGAATCAAGGCTTCATATTTTGCACCATTATTAGTACATCTAAACTACAATCAATATGTGGCATAGAAAGACCTACCTTTTTGGTTGAATATTTCAATACCTACACCGGCTCTTGATTTGCATCTGGAACCATCGAAGCGGAGTGTCCAAAATGCATTTTCCTTGGGTTTTCTGACTTTGTGTTTATTCGTCCTTAACTTTTCTTTTACTTGAGCCTGAAATGACTGTTTCTTGGGCACCCATTGTAACTTTTCTCATGTAGGGCTTGATGAACCTCCTTCATACCTCATGGATAGAGGAAGAGTGTTTTTTTCTTGCTCCTCCTGAATTTCCTCTATTAGCTCAGTGATTTATTTAACTTTAGGTTCCAGATGAATGACTATTGAGGTCCATCCTTTACCTTTAACATATCATCTTCTTCTTTGAACTTTAATCATCCCAGGAGGAGGAGAAGATAGAGCTCCACCATCTAAAGAGGTATCGTTGTATGATACATTTAAATCTTCACTTTCCTCTTCAGCTTGCTTAACAAGGTTGGATGAATTCACTGAATTTTGACTTAGGATAACTTCATCACTTGAGGTCTTTGTACTTTTATTTATCATTATTTGTGTCAAAACTTTTGCTACTGCTTCTTGGCATGCTAAACATTCAAACTTTGAATGGCTAACTTTGTGCAACCAGAAAAATCCTAGAAGGAGAAGGATACTGGGGTTAGCTTCCTCTCCTAAACACTGTAGATTAGTCACCATACTTTCTATGAATTGTGTTACAGTCTCACTTTTAGGTATCATCACCTTAGGTTCTTCATTTTGGTCTTGAAATGTCTTGTTTGGAACCATGTTCAATGCCATTACTTTGTATGAACCCAAATCAGATTGTAAGAATGCTACCTCATTCAGGGTTTTGTAATCTGTGATCATTGTTTTCAGTTTGGGCTCAGCATCTATCTTGATTTGATTGTTCAAACCTTTCCATGGTAACCATAATTGAGTGAAATCTGTAGAGAACCATCCTCTAAGACATTTTGTCCATTCTCTGCTTAGGAGTAATCCATATCTTTTTGGGATGTCAACCACATGTATTTCAACAATATCTTGGATCCGAGGATCAACTGTTAGCTGTATCTGCACATCTTTCAATACTCCAATGACTTTTACCTCTGTTTTATCCAACTGTATTACCACTCAATTAGAGGGTTGAGGATTGACTCCTAGCCTTTAAGCTATTGATAATGGCATCACATTACAAGAAGCTCCTAAATCAATTAGACAATTATGAAGATTCTTTCCATATATCCTTATGCTCAGCAGAAATGGGGGTACCTCAACTTTGTCCTTGAACATAGTAGGCATCGCTTCTGCAACATTTACTTGTTGCGGCACCATCTTTTGGGGGACATTATTCATATTATGGGAAACCTTTGTATTATCCAATATCTTCATGAGTGCTTCTCTTTGTTGTGGACAATTTTGCAACATGTCAAACATGGACATATTGGCTTTTGTTTTCTTCAGGTCTTCAACCACATTATATTTTTCAGTAGACCAAGTAGGGTTCTTTAGTATTGTTAGTATGTTTACTTGATTCTAATATTGTGGTCCTCCTTGGGCTGGCCTTACCAGTGGTGGATTGTTGCTTGCTCTAGGATCAGGTGGGGTTGGTTGCAAACTAGGAGGAATTCCATCAGTCAAGGGGTCCTTTTTGTTTCTAAGATTATATGTGTTTTGATTATCATTTCGAAAGGCAAACATCTCATCATGTTAAAGATCGGGTTCTTGACTAAAAGGGAATGAGAATTCTTCATTTTCTTGTTGTTCCACTTGTACATTCTATGTAGAATTGTAAGATTCTAATAACATTGCATTGAATTGAATAGGAGGCAGATTATCATTCATTGGTGGGTTTTGATTCACATCCTGATTACCATTGTAGTATGCACCATTGTTTCTAGGCATATTTTGGCTATAATCATACTGATTAATTTTGGCATACCGAATGTTCTTGTTATCAGTAGGAATACTTCCATTATTTGGTCTAGTGTTCCATTGTCGGTTTTGTCTTTGGAAGCCATTGTTGTGATCAAGAGGATTGAAGTTGTTTCCTCCTCTGTTGTTTCCTACATTGTTGTTACTATTATTGTTGAAGTTCCTATTGTAATTCTGACCAAAATTGTTGTTGTAGGGGCCAACATTGTTTCTCTAGAAGTTGTTATTTTGTCCTTGAGACAATCTAAGACGAGTCAATTCATTGTTCATTTGCAACATGGTTTTCTTCATCTGACCAACTTTCGAAAGGAGATTGTTATCTACTTCCATAGGAACCATCACCTTTTGTTCAAAGAAGGCTATTTTTGGGGGCTCATACCCTAGATATGTTATCGCTTGAGTTTGTGGAGCGAGCACCTATTGTAATGGAACTCGGTTCATAGGTATGAACTGACTAGGTATAGTGGGTGCTCCCACAAGAACCGTTGGCATGGTAGGAACTATTTGCATAGGAAGCATCATTCCCCCTCCATTAGGATTAGCTTGCTTTGTGAACGTGATTTCTTCTGCAAAGACTTTGTCCAATGTGTCAATATTTGTTGCAGGAAGTCTTCTCATAAAAATCATAGTAAGAGGATCCATGGCATTGAAATAAACTTGGATGGCAGCTTCAACCAAAATTTTGTATAGTGTTTCCAACTTGCGGTAGGCCATATGAAAATGATGATTGAAGCGTGAAACTGTTTCAGTTGGGTCCCTTTTTATTGATATGAATTGTTGATGTATCACTGCTGGATTGATGAATGTTTCGAATTGTTCCAAAAATGATTTTTTGAAAGTGTACTAGTCTCCAATACATCCTAGTGGTAGGTTCACGTACCAATTGAGGGAAATTTCCCCCAAAGAGTAGGGGAATAAACAAAGAACCACATCTTCATTGGCAATTTGTTTTCGGTTGCAAATTTCCTTAAAAATCTTGACATGATCTTCGGTAGTTCTTGTTTCTCCATAAATAAACCTTGGACAAAATTTCTCGAGATTCTTAGGGAGGTCATGGAGGGCACCTCTCAAGCTAAGGGGTGAATCAATTGCATTTGCGAAAAAGGCCATCAAAGGATTTTTTGGACCTAAAGGCGGGTGGAATGGTGATGGGAGTGTTGGAATATGTGGAGGTCCACCTAGTAGTTGGATGGGTGGCAGAGTAGGAGATGATGAAATGTCGAATGGAAGTGGCTGAATTTGAGGTATTCCTTTGTCACTACGTGGCTTGCAAAAATGAGTAAGCTCTAGAAATTCTTGGGCACTTGGTGAAGATCTTAATGCTTGCTAGAATGGGGATCTAGGATCAATATCTTCCAACTTGTATCAATTCTGAGAAAAGTGCACCTCTGCAGAAGTACACTTCCTCACTTCTTCTAAATTTTGCAGACCTGGGGACTTACAAACCTATGGATCTGCGAACCTATGGACCTCCAGGCCTATAGAGCTGTGGACCTGTGGAGCTGCGGACCTAAATTTTTGAAAATTTCAGAATTGATTTCTGAACTTTTTACGTGGTGTAGATTATTGTAAGGGTACAAAATTTTCAAAATTTGATCAAATCTTTCTTGTTTCCAATAGTATGTTCTTTGTCAGGCCCTCCTTCTAGCGCCACTTCTGTTGGGCAGTTGTTTTGCATGAGGTTAACGGTAGGAATCCATAGTGTAATTCCTCTCTTGAAAAACAAATCTTTTTAAGGATCCACTCCAAGGTTCAGTGTTTGTCTTGTGACATACCAAAATCCGCTCAGTAGAAGATAAATGTGAATGTTCATGAGGAGGCCTTTGTTGGGTCTAAAAACTTTTTTACCTTGGAATCAAGTAAAATCTATTTGTTGTCTCAAAATATCACACCAAAAGAACAATATTTTTTGTATTTTCTATTTTTTCAATAAATGCAACTCTAACAATGCAGCTAGTATGAGGTCCTACTCTAACAAGGGGGTTAGCAAAGCAAATAAAAAAACTAAAAGAAAATAACATGAAATCAAATAACTTGAAATTGAAATTCCTAAACAGACAGAAGCTACAAAACACAACACGCTGCGAGTTAAACCTTTGAAGAAATCGGTAGCAAACCAATGAATATAGGAGCAACACTTCCTAGAATCCACTGAAGCAATCATTAGTGAGAATCTGTAACAAATCAAATGATGTGTCACTCTTCATCAAATCACAAGGCCACAAAAAAGTTTGCTCATGTGAGACAAAAAGCTATGTAGACACAATCGGGTGATCTCTTCTCAAGCTCGTTACGTCAACAAAATTCATATATCTGTAGCAAACACCACAACTAAAAGATTGCACAACCAAAAACAATGCAATAAACCTTTGGCTCAATCAAAATCTCATGAATAAATCCACAAAAAAATGACACATTTAGGCAAGAATAACTACACTCCGAATGCTAGCACCAAAAGCATAATTTTATTGCATAATAACGACAACCCTTGTTACATTTTACGATGGGGTATTTATAAGAAATCATCTCCTCAATTTGTGTTGAGAGTGAGAGATATCTTGATGCAATAAAAATGCTATTAAAACATTAAAACAAACTAAATATATACAAACTAGTAATCTAACTGGTGCTTAGAGGGACTCCATCCATATTTTATTCATTAATTGGATGCATGAGCCCTTTACATGTCAAAAAAAATTAAAGCATGAGAGAGAAATTAGGAGGAAGCCATCAGTCAAAGTAGAAGTGCATGGAGACACCAAAAATAGAAGCTGGCCCTTCATTTAATGTGTGTTGGAGTTAACTTTCCATCAAAATGTGTTTCCAATGCATGGAAATTGTTATTTTTGAAATTGGCAATCAACTGTCAGCACACCTCTGAATTACAGAGCTACATGAAAATGTGGAGCTGCTAAGCTACAGACTTGCAGAGTTGCGGCCCTGTGGATCTATGGAGTTGTGGACCTTGACTGAGTCAAAAATCTAAAAAAATTTTGAAGTGTTAAAATTGAAATTCTGGCCTCTAGGTTTTATTCATCTTCATCCTAAAGATATGTTTGGATATTTTCCCTTGAATTTCTCTATAATCTTAGTAATCTTAGTAGCATCAGGAAGATCCAAAGCCTCATACTTATCTTTGACCTTTTGTTTGTAGTTGTCCACCTCAATTCGAGTTTCTACAAAATCTCCAAGTTTGGTACGCAACTCTAACAATGCTTCTTCTATCCTAAAGGCTTGTTTGATGTCTTCATCACTAGATGCTTCCTCTAAAGTCTTTCTAAAGTTTTCTACAAATACCTCAACTGGTAAAAGCTTCTCTCATTCTTCATCTTCAAAAATATCCAAGCACGCATCACTATATAACCTTTCTGCTTCCAAAATTCTCTCTCAAGCTTGGTCCTTGAGCCTATGTATCTCATCATGCAATGTTTCCATCACTTTATTTCCCTTTGCAATCTTTTATATCCAATCATCTATCATGTCTAGCTCTTCGCCAGTATATACATCAATCAGAATGCAGTACCTTTGTCCTTTTATGGCTTGTAGAATTTACAAATCGTTGCTCCAAACCCGTACCTCATCCATAATGTTGAAGTCCTACCTCAAAATTGCCACGATCTTACAAAAATTGTCTTGTGTAGCATGCAATAATTTCAAACTTCCTGTAATTATAGTGATACCCCTATCCTCAAGGTTATCTCGCTAATCCTGACAAGCTCTGAGACATGGATTGAGCCATACACCAATTATGTACCCACTAGAATGAAATCAAAATTTGGAATGGAGAGAATATCATCACCTAGCTCTCTTTGCTCATTCACCCATCGTTGTACTTTTCCTTCCAAAGAAGAGAGATCTACCATTTCAGCTTGGGTGGGTGGTGGGGTATTTGTGACATTCTTCTTTCTTTCCAATTCTGTGGCTTTGGCAAACCAAGTTCTCCCTTGTAAAGGCACTTGTTCTTCCTCCCCATTTGACTTTGTTTCATCCTCATCTGATTCTTCCTTGAGAATGGTTTCAGTAAAAAATGGATTAGGCACTAATCTTTTACGAACTCTCAGCATCTTGTTCATTCTATCCTTAACCCTCCTTTGCTTCTTTGGAACCATAGGAGAAGCGGGTTCTTCATGCATTGGATGAATGGATGTCTCTAGAATCTCTCCTTCTTCTTGTTGGCTTGACAAAATAGGAGGTAATGGAAAATCAACCTAGATATGAGAAATTGTAGGGTCTCGGTGGTCTTGGGAAGTAGATTCATATTGCTATACAGGGGCCTATTCTTGAACATGCTCTATCTGGATCCTCTGAGGAGAGGGGCTCTTCCTCTTTTCCTTCTTCTTCTCTAAAGGATGGTAATATCCCACTGGATGATCAAGCTGGTAGGCCATTTCTAGCCTGATACAAGACTGGAGCGCAAAGATAGGAACTGTGACCTTCCTCCCCTTTACCCTTTCTAGGTGAGCATGTGCATGGAATATCACTGTGTCCGAAATAGGATCAAGTGGAATGGGTTTCTTGATCCAACTCTTTGTCATTCTGATGAGATATCTTGCTCGATGATTGATATCATCTCCTTCCTCCCTATCAACTTTTGCATTCAGAATGGGCCTTTCGCCAACCTTATCTATATTGAATAAGGGATCTAGTAGCTCTTGCAAATCTTGTAGGCTTATCTCATCTAGGATGGTCCCTGATATGGACATCATAGTCATTTGTGGCATTCATCCAATGATCTTCAATGGCATCCTCGTGGTAGAACTCTTTTCCTGTCAAATTTTCCACTTTACCAACATTGTCAAAGAATAGTCGGGGAGAGTTATATTCTTCGAGGGTATAGTTCTCCCATTCCCAGTCAAAAGTCGGTATATCTTATTTCCTCTTTGCTTGGTATGCTCCTATTACAAATGGCCAATCCCAACAAGGTCTTTGTTGTTTCTTGATCCTCTTATAAGCTGACTCAATCTATCACAAAATTTCCATTAGAACCAACTTATCACTTGGGTACCTTGGGAGCTTCTTTGGATGGATAGATGCACCACCAACCCGAATGTATGTGAATGTCTGGAACTGGATAAAATATGCATCAAGAGCTGTGATCTATGCCTTGGCCTCATTAGAAAACCTCTTTCCATAATTGCCTTCGATGAATCGAATGATGGCAAAGATAAAGGCATCATTCATAATCTTGCACTCTTTGCTTTGTAATGAGAGATTCTTCTTAACTAGTCAAGGATAAACTATATATGGTCATGCATTAGGGTCCTACATACTGCCCTTTTTGTACAATCTAGGATAGTCAGTGGCTCTTGTTGCAAGTAGATATACCACATAAGAAGTCATATAAAACTTCTTCTTGTCCTTTACTATCTACAACTGATCACACATGTTCTCACTAAGTGTGGTGGCTCAATCCAGTGGTATTTTTGTGTGTCTGATGGTTTCAATGAAGTTAACCATGAATGGAGCGAGATGACCTGCTACAGGCAATCCTATAACTCTGCTCAGAAGAATGATTTAATATCCAATGTCATCCTTCATGTATCCTCACACCATATCTACTTTTCTGATTGTCTTTCCCTGAGATGGCTTCTCAATGAAATATGAGGAATATATGATGTCCATGGCCTCCTGGTGATGATCCTTATGCCACCTCTCAGCTGCTTCATATGAAAGTTTGATAAACTGATCAGCTCTAGGTAAGTGAAAAACTCTCTCAATATTATCAATTCGTAGATCTAAGACCACTTCCCCAATGGTGCTCTTTACCACCCTTTCCTCGAAAACAAAATGTCGAGATAAGGTCAAAATCAATTCAGCTAACTAAACAGTCCTAGGATGTGATGCTACATTTACCAATCCAAACCGGATTAAGGTGGATCTCAAAGAAGATCTTTTAGTTGGGTTGTTAAAAATCCTCAAAAATTCTCCCAAGTCCATGTGTCCAAGTTCTGTGTCTTTGATCTCAGAGTGTTTATTGTGCAATTATGACTTTGAGGTTACACCTTGGAACTTGTACACAACTGGCTTTGCTATTGATCCAAATGTGCACACCATTTGATTATATTACCTTTACATCACAAAGGGAAAAAAATGATTAATCACTGGATACATATAAAACATTAAAAAAAAAAAAGGATATTCTAAAATTTATTTTACTTGTGATTTTTTTTTAAATTTTTTTTTTGGGTTTTTGTGATCATATAAAAAAAAATAATTAAAAAAAAAATTAAAATTAAAAAAGTGAGGAGGGCAGCAGCAGAGGCCGAGTGCATGCCAAGAAGGTTGCAGCAGAGTCCCATGCGATGTCCAGAAGGGTGTCGCAGCAGAGTGATGCACATGTAGCCCAAAAGAAGTGCACAGCAGCCGCGCACACCACATGTCCAAAAGGGTGCCGCAGTGGAGTGGCATGCACGCAGCCCAAAAGGTGCACGCAGCACTCGCATGCGCTGCACATCTAAAAGGGCACCGCGGTAGAGTGATGCGCGTGCATCGAGAAGCCATACACAGCGGCCGCACATGTTGCACATCCAAAAAGGGCACCGCAGTGGAGCAGCGCGCGTGTAGCCCAAAAGGCACATGTAGTGACCGTGCACGCTGTGCATCCAAAAGGGCATCGCAGCGGAGTGGCCCTATAAGCGTGTGACGACAACATGTGAATGGAGGGGGGGAAGGTTTCTCACCTTCCTCTCTCAACTCTAAGAAAAATGAAGTGAAGAAATGACAATAACAAGGGGGAAGGAGGGGGTTTAATAACCCCCCTTCCTTCATTGTTTTTACAAAGTGCTCATGCCTCGATATGTGTGCACATGCGGAAATTTTTTTTTTAATTTGTTTTTGTGATTTTCAATTTTTCAATTTTTTTCTGATTTTCAATTTTTACTCTAACTGATTTAATCGAGACTTTCTCCTTCTTCCGATTCCTGAACTATGAGTCTGAGAGTAGGAAGAAAGTAGGGGGTCCCCATTCCTAGTGAGGAATGGGGCGTGTGTTGTGGATACCACAACACTAACTCCTTGATCATATAAAAAATCTATAGAAATGAAAAAATGGTTAACTTCAATGATTATGCCATTACAAAAATTCATGTCAAAACTAGCTTGCTTGGTACTTGAACTTGTTGATACTCAACCATGTCTGATTTCCATGCTGTCACTTAGCTTCAACTCTACTTGTCTTAGTCTGTGTTACTCAACATCTATCAGACTCAACATAAGAATAAACTTTTCTTGTATGCAACACTTTTAACAACTCAATTGATATTAGAGTACTTGACAACCATAAACTTGCTTAGAAATAACTACTTCTTCAATATAAATTGAAATATATATAGGTCCTTATTTATATTGCTTGGTTTGCATAGGACGACTTGGTTGCATTGATGACCAACCAAACATTCATAGGAAATAACACATTATTTTTCACTAAATGATAGTACCATTATTTCCTTGAGCTCTCCCTTTGACATTAATGGAAAAAATAGTCTAGCATGATCAAACTTTACATATCAAAAATGAAATATAAGTACTTCCCCTTAGGATATATTCCATATAGATAACTCGGTCTACACATGGATTTTAGTACTTACAATTTTCAAAATATTTTTTCATACACGGCTTTGAGTATTATACTAGCTGTCTCCTTATGATTCTAAAAATAGTAAATATTATAAAGTTTCAAAATTTCCATACTACTATGCTTAGTACTACCTTTGATCCTACCTTAGTCATTCCCCATTTTTTTTAATGGTTTTCCTTGTTGGAAATTGGGGACCATGAACTATACCATACTTCTCAAAAATAGTTTTTGGGACCTTAAAATCATTCCCATGGTGTTGTCATGATTTATCTTGATCTCATCAAGATTTTGACACTAAATCTCTAGTGTAGCTGCAAGATGTATCATGTTTTTAGCTATGGACAATTGTTGATTACTTTGACTTAGATCTTTTGCAATATTCAAGTTCTTTTGTATGACTTCTAAATGTGGGGTCAACATATATTAAATAGTGAGAATCTTTCTCTTAATTTTCTCTCTTCTTGCATGAGTTTAGATGGCTTCCCCTATAAAAATATTAACCCCAAAAAATGAATAGAACTTGAACTAGCATTGAAGGTAAATCTTTTTGCACTCCTTTAAAAATAACCATCAATTTTATCCATTTGATCTCTTATCTCCTTTATATATGCTAGAACATAGCATAGTTTCCCAAACATTGTATTAAAATCATCAATTAATTTTTCATCATCATTAGCTTGGTTAGAAAGTTCAACTATCTTGATATTTATCTTGATTGTCACTTTCTCCATGACCTTATTGTCATATTTTTGTTCATCTTTTTCTATTATCTTTTGAGAATATCAATGTTAGCCTCATTGACTTTATCAAAATCCTTCACCAGTTATTCAAGAATGATGGCTTTCTCATATAAATAATTACCAATTATAGTATCAAGGAAAATATCCTTGATATCATACAAAACCTTCTTTTGATTTTACTCTATCCTTAGTTAGGCTTGCTTATCCTTCCTAGCAAATAAATCACTTAATTTTCTCATTTGTTCTTTACTCAAATTGGATTTATCCTTATCTAGTATGACAATATATTCATATAAGTTAATTGTCTTTCCTTTCAAGACCTAGGGTGAGTTCATGTGCTTCTTTTCCAACTTCTTCTTGTTGTAATCTAGTGTGCTTGACCTTGGCAGATTCAATTGTGAACCCTAGGTTTGAAGTGTCAAATTTATCTTCTACGACTCTTGGGTCACCTCATCTTTCCTTGCATCTCCTCCTATGTTCTTCTCCTCTTAACTTAGCTATGGTTCTAACACACTTGATTGATATTTATTAGAAATTTGAAGTTCACTTGTTGAACTTAGTTTTCTGGCCCCTTTTCTCTCTTATGCTGAGGTCATGAGGCAATTGTCTGACTCACTATAGTTGACTAATTTTCTTGATCCTTAGAGATCTTTTCTCCTTCATCTTCTTTTTTACTATTAGAGCCCTTTATGGCCTGATTATATTTTCTTGCTTAGGTGGCTTATTATCTATAATATTGGCTAGTTGTCCCATTGCTCGACATCTTCACCTTGTGCATCACCTTGACTATCCTTCTATTCAACTAAGAATATATGAAAGGTAGAGGTATCTAGTGTAGTGTCTAAAATTTGTGCATATACCTATGTGCATATACTCTTTTATTTGAATCAAAATAGGATTTGGATTTAGAAATACATCTATAGTTGGCATTTGAACATGGCTCTCATCTTTTAGTTCTTCCTCAGCCAATGCATCCTCATTCTTTGGAATTTCTATAGGTTCATCTTCAATGGTGACAATTTCCTATTGTTCACTTTATTGAAACATTTTCTATATGGCCTCCTCTAGTTCCCTAGTCTCATCATAGTAATCCTCTTCATTATCTAACTCAACCTATTTATATTTTTTCTCCTAAGTTTCTTGTTTCTTTACTTCTTTATGTATCAATCCAAAGATCCTCTTCCATATTAGCTTACTTTTTTGCACAATGTCTTCAATTTTACTATTCAAAACTAAGAATTCCCTAGTTTTAGGTACAAATTTGTTCCTATACTTGTCCATAAATAGGGCAATTTTCTTCTTTGTCAATTTAGGAATGATTAGAGCTAGTGTAGCTTCCCTAATCTGCCTCTTTATAATTATGGCATGTTTCCACTTTGCATCAATTTTGCTATACAATTCATTAGGAACATTGTTCCCTATGTCCAAAGGTGTTGCTTTGAAGTTAGCCATCATATCAATTAGGGTTTCTTCTATCTTAACTTAATCATTCTAATCTAACTTCTCATATTTAACAGATTGAAAACCTAATAATCCAACACTATTTGTTATGTTGTTACATACACCATCAATTGTCTTAAAAGGATTATGTACAAAAAATCTATAATGGATGAAATCATCATATTTAGTCTTTTTTCATATTCTTATTCATTTTCAACTATGAGCTTTCTTCTTGGTTTATTTTCTTTTCTTGAGTTTTCCTTCATTATAGTAGGCTATCTCTTTACTAAGATGGAATCTTCACTTGGTTTAACAATCTTTAAAACTCCCTTCTTTTCTGGCTCAACCTTTTCCATAGTGGTAACTTCCCTCATTCTAGCTCTTGTCTGACTCAAAGGAGTAGGAGTAGGTTTAGCTACCTGCTTCTTCAAGCTCTCCTTGACTTTGGGCTTCAAAATTATTATCTTCTTTCCCTTCTTGGTCTTAGGATCGATTATTACTAACCTTTTACCCTTATTTTTCTCATTGTCATGCCCCTCCTCTTCAATTCCTTTATCATCATCTTTGCTACTAATAGACCTATCTTCTTCTTTACCTTGTGTGATTTATAAAGGAATTTCTTGTTCAAATCCTTCACCAAGAGTCATCTCTTAGTTCTTAATCATCTTATTTCTCTTTTTATTCATTATGGAAATTATCAACTCAATTATAAATTTATTCTTAATGCAACTTCATATTTTCCAAAAGGTTTGGCATCCTTATCAACCTTATCTACCAACAATGCAGTGCTTTTTGTAGACACTTCAACTATGTTGACTTCATAGATTAAGGGTTTTCACTGTGTTACCCTAGGAATCATATCTTGAACAAATATGTAATTAGTTTGTACCAAAAAACAAACATCATCATAATACTTATCAACCAATGACCTGGTAATTGTATTCCAGTTCTTCATCTTTTGTTGAAATTCTTCAAAATATCCATCCATCACACTATCAATTTTTTCTTTTAATTGACGAATATAATCATTAATCTATTGAGTACTAGGTCTCTCTTGTTCTCAAATATCTTCAATTGAAGAGAAAAAAAAATACATACAGAAAAATCTATAATTAATTAAAAATCCAAACTTCCAAATTGTATTTTTGGCCTTCCTTATGGTTGACAATTTTTCTTCTAATGGGCTCAATTGAAGCTTGACAAGATCATAGGTATGATCTTTCTTCACAATATTTCATGCCTAATCAATTGAAACACATGGGACATTATCATGTGTTCTTGACTAATTTTTTTGGTACAATGACTCTTATCAATTTCTTGATCTGTGATTGTGGAAATTGTCAATCTCCTCTTTTTCCACACTGTCAGAGTGTTTTCCTCAATCACATCTTGGATTTGAAATATAATTGTCTCCTTACTACCAGTTCTAGGGTACAAGTCATATTATGGATGATTTCTCTGGTGATCTTTACTGGTCCATTTTCCAGCCATAATTTCATGTCATGAATCCTACTTAGCATTGTCTTAATCCATTCAACTTTAAATTGTTTAGGGAAAGTTAGGGCATGAGTCAACTATTTCTTGGTGGTATACTTGTGTTATTCGTTTAGCATTCCTTCTTCACACAACTTCTCATATGCCAATATTATTTCATAATCTCCCACTTCTCCAACCTTACATAGATAGGATGACCTCACATTATGAATCATAATCACCTTTGGTGGAATCAATGAAAGGGCACCTAAGGAATTACCCTTCATTTTAATTTTAAGGACTAACTTATACTTAGGTGGGGGAGATGCATAATTGTTAATAATTAAGTATTACTAACCTCTAACCCTTGCTTCTTCACACTTTATAATGAATTGGCTTTTGTTTCTTTAAATTTGAGATTTTGATAACAAACTCCTACATAAATTGGTAACTGCAACTTCTTCACAATTCACAATGACTATCGATGGAAAACTTTGAATCTCATCAAAATCTATATTAAATTCTTTCTAGATGATCAAATTCACTCTGCTCTCAAAAAATTCAAATTATTTATGGTCAAAATGAATTCAAAAATCTATAATATACCTCTGCATTCCAATTTTAGGGCCTCATTAATATCCAATCCTCATAGTGAGTGACATATAATTGTCTTGGTCAATATAAGACAACTCAAGTTAACATACTTCCAAATTCCATCAGTTCATCCAAAACCTTAGCTTGGTCATAACTACCATTCATGGCTTCTTAACACTTACATAAGTTTTAATGTTGACACTCGATTAATACTAATAGTTAAACTTGGTATAAATACAATTTTCTTTAAACATCAAATTTTATCCTTATGCAACTTGTAACATGTTGATATAGACTTCAATGGATTCAAACTTAGGAATTGATGTAAGATTTAGAATTTTGAAGCATGTTTCCATACATACCTCTTTTCTTAGTTTGTAGTTGGGGAATCACTTGATCTATTAGATTGGGTGATATTAGTACCATTTACACTACTTTTTTCATCTTACTTCTTCCTCCAAGTTTTATTTATCTAACTTGATACTTTTTCAACTCCAAGTGTTTCTTTTCCCTTGTCTTGGTCATGGTTGAATAGTGGTACTCAACTCATCCAATTTCTACTTAAGTTATCAACCTTATGACAATGGTAAAAAAATATGCCACCATTAATCTAGCTTTTGGATTTTCCTCTGAGATGTGTCCTCATGAAATTTTCTACAATATGACCATACTATCCACATAACTAACAATTGTACCATGTATTATAATCCCAATTGATCTATTACATTTCCTAGGCACATTTCCTTAATTCTTAGGTGTCCATTTCTCCTTAGCATTAGATTTATAATCTTGTTCTTTATGACCATACTTCTAACGTGACTAATAGTATCCTTTAGCTCTAGAAGTAGCTAGTGTTTGTTGAGTGGTTATATTGCATGATGGAAATTATAAAAATCCTTCTAAATTTCTTTCTTGAAAAGTTTATTCAATTGACAACCTCCAAGGTTCCAAAAGGTTCTTTTTCAACCTGTTAGGTAGAATAATTGAAGATAAATGTGAATTTTCACAAGGAGGTCTTTACTAGTATGTTAACTACATGATTTCATGATAAATGAAATCCATGGGCATGTTTATCTCTAAGCCCATGTTGTTGATCAGTATCCAAAAACTTAGTCATTTACTAGGCAAGATTACAAGGTCATCACTCTGATTAAGTTATCTAGTAAAGTACAAGCATACAAAGCTTATACTGAGCAAGATAGTGATTATTGAATATTTGTTAGGGATCAAGAAGATGTACACACTAAGTAATATAGTTGGATCAGAGTGATATGGTAGTGACCGAGCACATTGACAAGTTATTAAGAATCAAGAAAATAGATATATAGAAGTCGAGTCACAAGATGCAAAAGTATAAATGATCAGGTGTCAGAGCATTTAAGTGTTGAGTAGTTCATTTTTGACATATAAGTTTGTAATGGCACAAACACATATGTAAAATATTTTGGCTAACTTTTACATAAAATTTAATATTTGTAGAGCCAGTTAAGAAGTTGATCATGAGTCATTTTAGAAGGTAATGATCCCAAGGCATGCAATTCAACCAATCAAAAAATGAGATAGAAATAAAAAAATATGATGAAGTATAAGTCATTGATCAAGATCTAAAACCTTCACAAAATATATATTTAAGGAGGATTCTAACCCTAGAATCAAATGTAGAGAGAAGGAGGAGTATCCTTGTGTGTGTGTGTGTGTGTGTGGAGATGTGTATGTGTGTACATGTGCATGTGAAGGAGTGAAGAAAACATTTCAAAGATAGATTAGAGAGACAATGAAATTAGAATAGTGAAGAACTAAATAGAGTTGTCAAATTAGGAGATCAAATTAGAGATACAACAAAGAGGAGACCCAGGATCATCTTATAGAGAAAACCAAGGGTGAGGTACTGAATTAGTTATTCTTAATTGAGATAGGGTAAATCTCTTAACATAGTGGTTTTAACAAACCTATGTAAACCTCCTAACATAGTTCTTACTTCATTATGAGTGTAAAGTAATTTCACAAGGTGAGACCTAACAATCTCTTAGTCTCTTAATAGGGAAGACCCCTCATAGGGTAGATAATATTTGATGATCAAACATTGTAACCCTAGTAGGTTAACTTTATTGTTGCAATAGTCAAGATTTGTGGGTTTCATCCCCACCCAATTTTACCTTCATCTTAAAATGTTTCTCGATAACCAAGTTAATGTGTTATGTATTGAAATATTTATTGATGTGATGTATTTAATTTATGTTTCAACATTACACTTTTCATGGTAGATCTATTATAGAGATTAATTGAGTGTAAATTTATGAAATTGGTTTTGAAGTCAAAATATCAGATACTAATTCACCTTCCCCCCCCCCCCCCCCCCTCTAAATATTTTTCCCCATATAGTATTTCCAACAAATTAGAATTAGAGCTCAACTCTCATATCAAGAAGCCTAACAACTTGAGAGGATTAGATCATGGATTTGGGAGTGTATAAGATGGGAAAAATCATTGAGAATTAAATGATTAAAATCTAGAACATATTGCAACAATTAGAAGAAACAAAAGAGGAGTTAAGGAAAACCCTAAAAAGAAGAAAAGAGATAGCTATTCAGCTAAATGTCACCCAATATAAATAAGTTTACATAGAAGGACTGGTTGATAGTGGAAAGTCTAGTAACAATGATGAACCATTCACATAATTGCTAGAGTAGAATAGTAATCTTGTAAAAGAAGGAAAAGATCTCAAGACAAAATATGAAATTCACTTAGTTACACTATGTGAAGAAATCAATGGAAGACAAGATCATGGATGAATAAGACAAAAGATAGATGGCTAGTAGACTTGAAGATATATCATTTGAAGTATAAAATCTTACAAATAATCAACTAGATATGATTAATAAACTAGTAATTGCAAATGAAGACGCAAATAGAAAGGATTTGGAGATCACAAATCTAAGGATATGCAATGAGAAATTGAAAAGTCAGTTAAGGCATGAAAAAGAACTCAAGGAAAGATTGAACAAATGAAATGAAGGAATCAAACACTTTGAAGAACTGATGAAGTCACCTAGAATAGAAAACACCTATGGACTTACATACAACAAGAGCTCTTCATCTACTGAAGAAGGAGAGCCATCAAAATGTGGAGAAAAAAGGAATGCAAAATTGAAAGGAAAACCTATATTTCATCACTATGGAAAAATTGGTCACACAACCAACATTTGTAGACAAAAAAATGGTAAGAAAATTTCTAAACCTAAACCAATTGGTAATTTTTTTAATTGTGAGAAAGAAGGACACCAAGCATATGGATGCAAATCAAAGAATAATGACTCAACCATAAGGTATCTAAATTTAAAGGTTATTTCTACCATTGTCAAAAGTATGGACATAGAGCTCATGAGTGCAATTTCAAGAAAAACTCAAACTACTTACATAATGAACAAACTAATACATCAAAGAAAGACAATTCCTACAACTAGGATTACAATACATGGTACAGTTGTCACTATTGTGGAGAATATGGACACTTTCCAAAGAATTGCATTAAAAAACATTTTTGAGGAAATTACAAGAAATTGATAAGTAGAGAAATAATATGTTTTAGTTGTCTCAAAGTTGGACACATCGGTAGAAACTACAAAACAAGAACACCAAAACCAGTACCAAGTAATGAAAGTGAGAAACTTGAACAAAAGGAAACATGGATAGAGATAGTAAGATATGGAAGTAATAGAATAGAAAAAAGTATAATCACCCAATCTGATGGATTAGGTGATCACACCAAATCTCATTAAACAAAGAAGGTATATAGGAACTGTATACTCAATATTATATTTTAATCACTCCCTAGAATAGAAGTAATAGAAGTTTATATTTGCATAAGTAAAGATGTATTAAGAACGATTAGAGAAAGATGTATCATAAAGTACCAAGCATCTATGGTAAAGTCTATATTGACCAAGATTTGTAGTATAGACCAAGAAATCAAGATAACATATTAAATAAATGAATTCATTATGGCCAAGTGAATAACATTGATTGACATGAAGTGGATATTGAGCTAGTTGTTATACACCAACCAAGTATGAAGAAATTTATTGAAGACCTAAAATGCATGTTTGAAGGTATTTATCAAAATTGGACATTCATTTTCATTCACCAAGAAATCAAAAATCTTACAAGAAGATTTCAAGGTGACCGAAGCAATTTTATTGGCAACAATGAAAGAGTTACAATAGTTTATCAATGAATTTCTGAAACAAAGTAAGTATTAATCTTAGTGACAGAGTAAGTATTACTCTTAATGCTGAGTTAAATATTCAATGAAGATATTTGCAAAAGGATTTGTTCCAAACCCTAGTTCATAATGGAATCTAGCAGTGAAATGTTGAAGGAGAGTAGTGCAAAGATCATAAGAAATGATCAAAGTCCTCCACCAAACTTTAGAAATGTAGTGAATATTAAAAACATTGTTGATGATACTAGAGCTTTATCATCAAATTCACCTAGAGTCTTGACTATTCAAAATTTTAGATCATGTTATTTATGCAAAATTGGAGAAATAAAATATTTTAATATTAGAGCAGATTATGATAAGCTATGTATTGATGGAATCTTGAAGGATGAATACAAGATCATTACTAAGAAAAGGCCTACTCATGCCCTAGGATTTCCATAGGTTTTTAAATTGAATGGATAAAGATCATGCTCAACTGCATTCATGATATGAAGATATGGTTAGAAGATGGGTTGATCAAGATTAACAAGCCAATAATGGATAACTAGTTTGAAGAATTCAAAGTTAAGATGAGGAATAGAATGAGAATTCCTAACAAATACTGTGATGAAGTATATTTTATTGTGGATACAGATTGTATATATGCATAAGAAATTTTTTCAAGGGTAGCATGGCTGAGGCCAATGCCCTATGAAGTAAATGTAGATGAAGTAACTATAGTAGTTAGTGCACTTCTGGTAGAAGATATAGATGTGAATGTTGAGCAATTTGGCACATATGAAACTATAATTACCAAGTTGACTACTGAATCTTGTGCACCCAAAGTAGGGAAGTAAAGAAAGAGAAATTTTTTTGACGCTAGAGTTAATGAACAAGGAGAAGAGTCGTAACAACCCATAGAGGCCAAGGAAGGAAAAGGGAAAGAACTTTTTATTGTGAAATAGAAGGTCACTAAGAAGAAAAATGTTTTTGTGATTGAGGCTAAGGTAAAGGTTGACCCAAAGAAGGATATGCAAGAAATGGTAACACCTTAGAGGCCAAAGGGCAAGGTGATCATCACTTGTAAAAGAATACTATAGTCCCTTGCCAAAAAATTAATAGGAAGTTCATCTAAAAGGAGGAAACCACCTAGAGTACAAGGAAAGCCAAGGATAAAACCAATTATTGCACAAGAGGAGGATGAAGGTAAAGAAAAGATCAAGTTTGATGAACCCAATGAAATTCAAATAGTGAAGAGAATCTCTCCAATAATTGTGGATTTGGTATGTTCAAAATTGATAGAATTTAAAGGCATTATGAGATTCAAAGATATTCAGTATGATTCTTTGAATAATATTGATCAATATAAGATTGAAAGTTCAATGATTGACATGATGATCAAGTTTAGATGCACACCCCTAGAATTGGGAACTGGATTTCTAGAGGGATTGTATAATCAAGTGGATGCAAAGTGGAAATGAACATTATCCAATGAGAAGAAATAAGAGAAACAACACTTGTACAAGCTATGCCAGATTTTGGGAATACTCATATTGGTATAACCCTTAAAGATTTTGTCAAGAAGTTTACACTGAAAAACATGGCATATAAGGTTTTGAAAAATAAAGCTCATGAAGTTGAGCAAGACAATATTGGAATAAGATAAGAACAATTTGGATTTCTTACTCCATTTTCGAACATGAGGGAAGGTCGAGATGGGATACAATTTGAAGATGAATACAACCAAGAAGTAGTCAAGCTAACCAAGGAGATTCAACAAATAATTATTCAGTGTGAACAAAAACAGACTATCACAATACAACATGACATTGTCACCCCTCCACCTAATCCAAATATACTGACATACAAGGAAATTCAAGGCTTAATAAATGATTCAAGAAAACTTTGTAATAACTTAATTTTGTTACAAATAGTTGAATATCCAAAGCTTGAAGATAAGAAGACTGGTGATATTACTATGGCATTAGTTACTAAGGATACAAGTGCTAAGAAACTTAGTGATGATTTAATTTATAAACCATTAACTTGCATGCCTATTATAAAAAAGGAGGAAATTTTTGAAGGAGACTCATGGAATAAATTGGTAGAAGAAGTAAAATATAAAGAGCAAGAGGTTGGTCAAGATCTTATTCAATTATCAAGTGCAAAGGCTATAGAAGAAACAAATGTGACACCTATGGTGATTTCTACACAAGTAGAACATCCAACATCAAGATTAAGTGAAAAGGGAAAACAACTACAACTATCACTACCAAGTGATACACCTTCACAATCTCAAGATGTGACTCATTTAGGTGAGGAAGATGATGAGCTACTAATCCTTGATGAGGTAATTGCATTACCTATGTATGATCAAAATAATCTTACACTAGAGAAGATGCAAGAGCTACATACCTTGTTGAGCCATAAGGAAAACCAAGAACAACTCAGAAGAGAGAAGAAGATAATGTAGGTACTACATACTATCAAAGATATTTTTTAGATGCATTTGGAATCAAATGTTTGAATGATCAACATACAATTTTGGATCAAATAGTATACTTAGTTGATAAGATTCAAATAAAAGACATAGAGACTAATGATAGATTACTATAGTGGTCTAAAAGAAGAATGAAGCATAAAGTGTTATAGAAAGTCTCACATGAACTTGTCTATAGACAAGCTGAGCTTTCTACATCAGTCACACAACTAGAAACATTTTTTAAAACCATTAATTATTTATATTTGAAATTGTATGATATTGATTTCTTTATAGTGTATCCTATATGCTCATTAGAGCTATTGCATGTAGACATACAAGAAAATTATACTGGGTAAGAATGCAAGTTCAAGCTCATCTTTATATACTGACTTGACATTTAGTCAAAAGTGGTTAGTTGAGATCATAGCTAAAGATACAGAGATAAGGCATAAGTTGGCACTAATTCAACTATAATTATTGAAACATATAAGGAACATTCAAAAGGTAGTCTCTGTTGCCAAAGACATTTTGAAAAAAGAGACAATTTTCACATATAGTAGGATTCATTTATCTAGCTATTGAGCTAGAGATTCAATTTAAAATTTTGGATTAATTTAAGGAGTGATGGAATAATGGCTATGCCAACATTTTGGAAAGTCATAAGAAATTCTTTGATAAGTATCAATTAGTCCTAGTAGCCCCAAGTTCCATCAGTGACAAAAGCAAGGAAGGTATGAAAGAACAAAAAGGGGATATGAAATAAAGGGATATGGAAGAATAAGTAGGGGATATAAGGAATAAGATAAGGAGAATAAATATGTAGATTAGAAACCAACTATTAGATCTTACAAGATCAATCTATGATCTCAAGGGGAGTACTCACTTTTGAAAGAAATGATTATTTGATCAATGACAATGTGTTTTTGTCACTAATATAAAAGTGGGGTATTGTTGATCTCTAAGTCTATGTTCTCAATTAGTGTCCAAAGACTTATTCATTTAATAGGAAAGATTACAAGGTCATCACTATGACTAAGTTATCTAGTAAAGGTCAAGCATAAAAAGCTTATACCAAGCTGGATAGTGATTGCCAAGTATTTAGTAGCAATCGAGAAGATGTACATGCTAAGAAATATAGTTGGAGCTAAGTGATATAGTAGTGACTGGAAGCACATTGAAAAGTTATAAAGAGATTAGAAAAAAAATATATGGAAGCTGAGTCAAAACATGAAAAAATATACATGACCAAGCATCAAAGCATTCAATTGCTGAGTAGTTCAATTTTGACATATAAGTTTTTAATGGAACAAAAACATATCTAAATCATTTTGGTCAAATTTTACATAACATTTAATATTTGTAGAGCGAGCAAAGAACTTCATCATTCATCATTTTAGAAGGTAATGATCCCAAGGCATACAATTCAACCAATCATAAAATGGGATAGAAATGGCAAAAAATGATGAAGTATAAACCCTCAATCAAGATCTAGAACCTTTATAGAATATCTATTTAAGGAGGATTCTAACCCTATAATTGAATGTAAAGAGTACGAATATCCTTATGTGTGTGTGTAGAGATGCATATGTGTATATGGGCATGTGAAGGAGTGAGAATGATGTTTCAAAGACAGATCAGATAGAGAGAAACTAGAGCATTGAAGAGCTAAATAGAACTATCAAATTAGGAGATCAGATTAGAGATACAACAAATAGAAGACCCAAGATTAATTTATAGAGAAAACCATGGGTCAGATATTAAATCAATTATTATTAATTGATAAAGTTAAATCTCTTAATAGAGTGATTTTAAGAGACCTATGTAAACCTCCTAACATAGTTGTTACTTCATTCTGAGTGTAAAATCCTTTAATAGGTGAGACCTAATAGTTTCTTAAGGTTTTATCTGGGCATACCCCTCACAAGGTAGATTATATCTTATGATCAAACATTGTAACCCTATTAGTTTAAGCTTATTGTTCCAACAGTGAAAATTTATGGGTTTCATCCCCACCGTAGTATTACCTTCATCTTGAAGAATTTGTGCATAACCAAATCATTATATTATGTATTGAAATATTTATGGATGTGATATATTTCATATATGTTTCAACATTATGGTTTACATTGGTAGATCTATTATAGAGATGACTTGGGTGTGAATTTATGAAATTGGTTTTGAAGTCAAAAGTATGAGATTCTAATTCACCCCCCCAAACCTCCCTCTTAGTGTCTTGTTTACCATATACTATTTCGAATAGGAAAAAGTATTTTTCTCTATATTTTCTAATTTTGATGATGAATCCAAATTCTAATAATACAACTATTATGAATTCCTATTCTAACCAAGTTTTCAAAAGAAAATAATAGATTTATGGTTACTAGAGATTTGAAAGTAATTTATGAAATTTAAATTCCCAATTGACATAAGTCAAAGTAACAACACTTTTGTCAATTAAATCTTCAAAAGAATCCAATAGTAAACCAATGAAATTAGGAAAAACTCTTTCTCAACCCCACTAATATAATTGTCAAAGAGAATAGATAAATAAACATAAACTATTTTACAACTTATCAAATGGTATAGCCATAGAAAGTATTCTTACAGAAGACAAAATATTATGCAAGAACTTGATGGTGATCCTTTCTCCAATCTATCACAATAGAAGGAATTTGTTAGCATATGACAAATAGAAGAATTAATAGATAGCACAATAATTAACATACAATAAAATCATTGGCTACAACCCTATTCATAAAGATAAAATTCAAAAAGTAAATGGACATTCCAACAAGGAAAACTACACACAGAATGAGAGCACCAATATAATACTTTGTTACATCAAAATATTCACCTTGAATACATATTACATTTGTATATTTATAAGAAATACCATCCTTCATTCAATTTTTTAATCTGTGGTTTTTCATTAAAAAATGCATGCTAAATTTACTAATTTAAAGGAAATTATGTACAAGTGGACTCCTAACTAGGTGCTTAGTAGGCCTGCACTCTTTATTTTATTAATTACATAGTCCATGGACCTTTGCATGACTCAAAAACTCTTAAAGAATAAGAGAAGAAAAGAGAAGTATGTAGATGATCTAGGAGTCTCTAGAAGTTTTTGAGATGCAAATTTAGGCTCCACTATGTGTCTCTATTAGCTAAACTATCTCAAAGCATGAAATGCTCAAAAATAACAATTGGCAGTTAACTATTGGTGCCATTGTCACTAATTAAAACTATTAGATCACCTTCTAAAAAGTGCAACTTGATGAAAAGTGCATCCTCAAAAAGATGCACCTTTTGGTTTTGTGCACCTTTAGAAAAGTGAACCTTTGGGCGATAGGATGAAAACTAATAGAATTTTTCTTATTGTCAAAACTTTAATTAGCAACATCTAGGATTTGTGGCCCATGCACAAAAATAGTGTATGTATGTGTCGATTTGAATTTTTGGATAATAATAATTATCTCTTGAGTATCCAATAAATTGAAGGACTCATAATTAGCACACACTACCTACCAAAAACTTTACTAATTTATGTTCTTGTTTTTGCAAAATATTCTAGGTTAGAGTACAACATTTTCAACATCTCCTAAGTTTGGAATATACTTATAATATAATCTTTAGGAGGATGCTACTTTGAACAATGTTCTAAATTTTTGTACCATAGTCTCAACTGAGAATAATTGCATTCTTGAGTCATCTTTAAAATTCTTCGAGTTGGAAGCACCATACTATTTATGTTCCTCCAAAAATTGTTCTTGAGATTTATTCTTCATATTTTGGATCTCCTCAAATAAACCCGTCATAACTTCATTTCTTTTTGATGCCTTCTCAATCCAATCATCAATCTTATCTAGCTCATCCTCTATATATACCCCTATGAGAATATGTCATTGGTCCAAGTATTCACCTTGTCCATCAACCTAAAATATTAGTCAGCTATTGTGACCAACTTGTCAATGTTGTTATGAATGTTGTGTAGAAGGTTCAAATTACCTTCAATTATGTTGATTACTCTATGTTCAAAATTCTAATGCCACCTTTGGTAGACATCCAAAAATAAATATTCTTGTGTCATTGTTAGAGCTTGTTTCTCAACAATAGTCACTAAGGTGATCTCACGATGGTCAATGTTCAATGGACTGACTAATTCTTTGAAATATTAAAAAATTAGATCTTTCTAGTTTTTTAATTCCAATTGTCAAAAATTTGGTCATGTCATGGGTGGCCTTCCTGAGTACTACCTACAACATTTAGTAGTCTTTGTGGGAGATATCTTCAATGTGTACATATTTAGGAGGAATAGATTTATGTATTATTAGATCATTACTCTAATTCCTTATGACAAAGGAAAGCTATTTTGGACCACCTTGAATAGGTGTCAGTATCATTACTACTTTTATCAATGACTCCAATTCCTCAACCTTTATGTACTCCACATATCTCCTCTATCTAGTTAACACCTCTTTTTTTATCCATATCAGATTAGTACCCTTAAGAGACCTATACTAGTATGAGGAAAAGGTAGCTTTAGAGGCTAACCGTTTATCCCTATCACCTTTTTCTAGTGTCTTCTCTATTTTGGGTGTCTCAATTGATGGTGTGGAAATTATTTTTCTTAGAGAGGTTTTTGATCATTGTAATTAAGCTCTCTCTCTCTCTCTCTCTCTCTCTCTCTCTCTCTCTCTCTCTCTCTCTCTCTCTCTCTCTCTCTCTCTCCCCCCTCCCCCTCCTATGGTTTGTTCTTCCTCCAAAACCTCATTAGTATGGAGTTGCTAAAAATCATCCCCACCAACCACTTGACTAACCAATAGAGTGAATAGTGGGGGCTTTGGGATAACTTCCTTCTCTAGTTCAGGAGGAGGAGGTAAAGGTGGCTTCCTTGGTGGTGGAGGTGGTAATCCAATTGGTCCTTGTGGTAGTGGAGGCCATTAGTTCTAGTCCATACATAGGGACTCCCTCTAAGGTGTGTCCCTTATCACTCCTCCCTCTAGATGTGTCTCAATGGGCATGAAATAAAACTCTAAGAGGTCAAAGATATCAGAGCCATCTCCATCCATGGATTCTTTCCACCCTTCCCAATCTTTAGACTCCTTGTGTAAAATTGGCTATTTTGGGATGGAAGGAGGCATTTGATTTGAACTCCATCATTCTTCTTCTATCACCCTAGCCAACTGATTCCTTTTGTTGAATTTGAGATATTCAATTTCTTCCCCTTTCCCTTCCTCTTCCACCTTTGGTATAGTTTCCATAATCTAAGGTGATGATGCACTCTTCTTCTTCTATAATTTCCTCTTCTACCCCATTATCACTATTTTAGTCCTAGCCCTCTTAGGTATTAATGGAGAGGCTTATGTCTAGGCTTGGGTTTTGATTGGTGTAGCATGAACTTCTACTTATTTAACTAGTGCCTCCTCACCAAAAGCCTCCTCTAGCTAGGATTTTTCCTCTTATCTAACCACATTTTTAATCATTCCCTTGGCCCTTTTACTATGAAAGTAAGCCACTTCTTGGTAATGTTTTTAGACTATCTCTAGTCATACTAGGGACATCTCCTAATCAGTTAGGATAGTGACCTTGGTACCTTTTTCTTTCTTGGGCCTAGCCTCTACCTATAGCAATGGTGCATTTGGAGCTAGCTCCACATGATACAGTTTCTTAGCCCACACTCAAGTTAACTGGATGAGATGCATGGTTTTGTGCTATATATCATCATTCTACTCTTAACCAATATCAACATTCATTATTGGCCTCTCATTTATTTTGTCCCTTTTGTATACTGGATGCAAAACATCCTTAGTATCTTTGTTTCATATCTTCAAAGGGTTGTTCAAATTAAGGTCTTTCTCTACTAGTTGTAGACTCATCCTAGAATAATTCTTAATCTAGACATCGTAGTTATCTATGTGATTCATTCAGTGATCTTTGATCATGACATTAGGTATAATTTTTTTCTCCACGAGGTGCTGCACCATCCTAATATTGTTGAAGTATGGGTGGGCTACTAGGTAGTCATCCAATGGATATTGATCCCACTCCAACTCATTTGTGGCAATATCTTTCTTCTATTTTACTTGAAAATCTTTGATATTGATCGGCCAAACCCATGTCTTCTTATGCTTCCCTTTGACCCTATCATATGTTGAGGCCAATTGCCTAACTATCTCCAATAGTATCAATCTATCAAACAATTAGCAAGGAATACTCTTTTGAAATAGAAGATTCCTGGCCACCCAAATGTGTGTAATTGTATTGAACTAGATATAATAAGCACCTAATTGTGCTACTCAAGTGATGAATTCTACATAGAGTTTCTTCTCATAATCAACCTCAATGACCTAGATTACGGAAAAGAATAAGTCATCATTCATTAACCTATATTCATAGCTCTTAAGAGGAACCTTCTTTCATACCAACTATGGGTACACTATGTATGACCAAGCATTTTTGTTTTGCATACTACATATCTTTACCATCCCTTAGTAATTTGTCACCCTAGCTTCCAAGAGGTATAGGACATAAGAGATCATGAAGAACCATAGATTATTATTTACTATAATAATTTTTTCATCTAGGTTTTTGTTGATGACGGTGTCCCAGTCAATCAACAATCCCCTTTTCTTAATGTTTTTGATGAAATGAACCATTCAAGTTTCTAGATGGATGGTCGGCAAGGGTTCCATGACTCTTCTCAATAGCACTATATTGTAGCCAATATTATATGTCATGTATCTTGAGGTCATGTTAACCCTTTTGAGTATTCTATTCCTAGGGGGTTGGGCAATGATGTACTTTTGCTATCCTATGTTGTTCACCTCTTGTTCATATTCCCTATACCATCAATTTGCTATGTTGTATGTGAAATTTTAGAACTGATCCATAAGTGGTAGGTGGAACACCTTGTCAATGTTATTAGGTCATATATCCACCACCATCTCCCTTGTGACACTCCTTAAGACCTTTTCCTCTAGCACATAGTGGTAGATTAATGCAATAATCAACTCAAAAAATTGAATAGACATTGGATGTGAGGCTACATTCACTAGCCCACTTAGAATTAGTGATGAGATCATATTTGATCTCTCCCTCAACTTATTACATAGGACCAAGAGTGTGTTCCAATCAATGTGACCCATGTCTATGTCTTTGACTTTTGAATGCTTGGCCACAATCTATGATTTCTTTGGAGCACCCTATAATTTGAAGGTAACCATTTTAGTGTTATCTTAGTCATCATTGATGATGAGAATGATGCTATTTTGACCTGCACAATAGGAAAGTGTTAGTATATCGATGTTAGAGCTTGAATAAAGCTAATTGATACAAGTCAACAGACGTAGACTAGTGCAAAAATGACCAAAAAATCACAAAATACTACAATATTTGGACTATAGGGCATCAAAATAATACATACATACCATGTGTACTAGGCACACATGTGCATGTACATAAGGTGCACATAGTGCAGACCCTTGCATTGTTTTTAGTTAAGTTATGTGAATTTAGCACATGTTGTGCACATAATGCATATGCACATGTCTTGAGCTAGTCTTTGGGGGGGGGGGAGGCTTATCATATTAGGTGCATGTTGTGTATATATCATGCCATATACACCATGGTGGGGTGTGCATGTCCACACCATAATTACCTTAAGTGTTAAGTCTAAGCCAGGGCTAGTTGTGATTGTCAAGTGTGAACATGTGCTACTCCACTATCTCCGAAAAAATTGAATGATCAAAATGTTGGATGACATGCAAAATTCATTACCAAAAGGTCCTTAGTGGTGTGCATAGAAAACTTTCATAGGTGTACACATGCCCGTGTGTGCATGTGTGCCTCTTTTGGGGGTTAAGTGCTTTGGGTCAACATTGCACACCACTAATGGGTGTGCATGTTTGCAATGTGTGCATATAATAGTTGTGCATGTTCGCAATGTGTGCATATGCAGTCTTGGAATTTCCTTAGAAAAAAATATAACTTTTTGACTAATTGATTTATCTCGGGTTTGATTGACTAGATATCCTTATATGACCTAGACCCAGAGGGCGATCTTTCTTTGAGGTGCCTAACTAGGTAGCTTGTCTAGGGGAATGGGACCCCTAACCCTAAAATAAAAGAGAGAATCCCCATTTTGAGTTTGAAATGGGATATGTGTTGTGAATTCACAAATAGCCCAAAGAAAAGGAATAAATAATATGGGCATTTCTTTATCAACAATGGCCATTTCTTTATCAACAATCAGTCATCAAATATGCATCAAGCTAAGACTTGATTACTAATATTCATGAGAGGTTACTCAATGTTTTACTCCAAATGTAGACTTTTGAATTTCTCTCTTAATGTGCTATTTTCTTAGTTGATTTTCTCGACATTCCAAATTTTTGTTCACTTTGAGCATTTAGCATTCTCGAAACAATCTTTCACTAGCCAACCAAAGTTATTAGAGCTCCCTCAAAATCATACTTTCAACCACCATAGACCTAATGTGATAATCTATTTAGAGGGATCTTAACAAGACATCAATATTTTGATTTTTGTATGTCTTTTTTCATTTTTATGGCTCTCAGGTGTTTTCACTTGATTTTTCATTAGAGTTTATCTTGTTATAACATGGCAGCAATGAAACACTGCTATCTTTGAATGACATATTCCTTGTGAGGAGATCCCCTTTAAGATGCTGATCTTTTTCTTCTTTTCTTTTTATACCCTCTCATCATGCCTAGATTGTGCAAGTGAGAGGTGGTGTTTTAATTTCTTGACTCCTAGTTTTGATGTCTTCTACATTCCTCTTTTTTGTAAAGTTTTGGGAAACCCACATGCCAATGAGTGATCTTGGTCTAATTTATAAGGGAAACCCTTTTCTACTAAGGTTAACAAGTTCTAGAATGATCTTTGGCCATTTTCTTCTTAGGTTTTATATAAATTGGTTTTTTTTTTTATTATGTATGATTAGTGCTGAGAGAGAGCATTCTATTGTTTGAGTCCTTAGCCAAACAAAGTTAATTTCCTATATTCAACACTAGTATTTAGCCATTGCATAAGAAAAATTCATCAAACTACTCTAACGAAGAAACACTTCTTTGAAAAATTGAAACTATTCAAGGTGGTGCATAGATTTCTCAATTAGTCCCTTGACTCAGACAAAAAGAGAAACACAAATCAACTTTAGCTATGACATGAAAGACAAAGAAAACTTTAACTACAATGTAGAAAAACATAGAGACTTTTTGTTTTGCATATTTAGGCCTCAAAATAGTATTTTAGGAACTAGTCATTAACTAGGAAAAAAATCCATTCCCCTTCTAGTGTGCATAGCCTGAAAATACTACCCCTACGATTGTTGTAATCTAGTAGGGGCCAATCCATATGCACTAAAATTTAGTGTGGTTCTTGGTCTTCTCCTTCCCTTTATCTCATATGAGAACTAGGTTAGAGGTCCTTAAAGTCTTTATTGTTTCCATCATCCTCTTTTCATCCAACTCTAAAAGGTTGATCAATCTAATTTGGACTTTAGCTACGTTTTCAACAGATCCCTTGATAAAGTTCAACCCTAGAATATTTTGACTAAGAGGAAAGATAGGTTCCTGGCTGTAAACCAAATGGTATAGAGATGCACCCAAATCATTGTTTACTCTAACTCTATCAGTCCACAAATCATATTTCAATTGTGTGTGCCAACCTCTTAGATTCTTTTTTGAGAAGGCTCTTTATGACCGTCATTAATTTTTTTTGGGTAGATTATACAGCTCCATTCCCTTGCAAATAGTAATTAGATGGAAATTTTATGATCAATTGATCTTTCAATGCACATTGATCAAGGGAAATAAATGCAAAGGAGTCTTAGTTATCACATGCTAGAAAGAAGGGCATCTCAAATATTGTTATGATATGTTCTTCAAGGAAGTCAATGACCACTTTTTATATACAACTTTAAATTCTCTATGCCTTTTTCCACCTTGTGTAGTATTCTATAGCTATCAAGATGTAAGTATGCCAAATTGAAGATGGTGGGTTTATTGGTTTAATGAAATCCAACCCCCATTTGGTGAACGGGAAAATCTCAAAGACTAGTTGTAATGGCATTACTAGGTTTCTTTCTCTATTAGCACTTATCTAGAAAACATGATAGGAATGCATGTATTGATTGGTATCCCTAAAGAATGTGGGCCAAGAATATTCAAACCTCAAAATCTAGGGAGTTGTATCCTCTACTAACCCATTCCTTGCTCTATACTTGTTGTGATATTATTATAACACATCTTTGTCTTCGTTAAGGTCCAAACACCTTAAATATTTCCCTTTCTAATTTTTTTTGTAGATTTCTCCATCTTGGAGCATATAGAATTCACATCTCATCTTTAGACCTCGACACTAAGAGCTATTCATGCCTTGAGGGTAGAAGTTCTGTAGGAGATTGTATACAATATCTTGGTACCAAATGTTGATCATGACTCCTTCACTTGGGAAGACATGAGATATTATGCCTCACTTCTCATTTGTGTTCATCATTTTGGTCAACCCTTGTCCTTGTACTAGCTTCATAGGCTGGATTTCAAAGTAAAATTTATGTAAGATAACCATGAAATTGCCTCATCATTATCCTAATCAATTTTACAACAATAACACCTTGATGATGTGATCAGGTACTATGTTGCACACCTTTCCGTGGAATACATAGTGTCAAAACTTCTTGATGGATTTCTCCAATGCTATGGCTACTTGTCAAGGTTTTGGTAATTCAATTTGACATTCTTGAGAAGATGGCTCATGAACATGATTGGTCTCTCATCCTCAACCTCTTTCTTCTACATGAGAATTCCAACAGATGAGTGCTCTGATGAAAAAGAGTATACTTTGAAAGGGAGTTGATAATCTAGGCTAATAAGAACCAAAGTAGTGGAGATAGCTACTTTGATATATTCAAAAGACCTTTTAACTTTGGGCATCCATTTGATCTTTACCCCTTTCTTCAAGAAATCATTTAGAGGGTGTACTATCTCAATGAAACTAATGACAAACTTTTGCACAAAGTTGAGCTTCCCAAAGAAAGACTTTTACTCTTTATAGCTCTTAGATAGAAAAAAATTAAGAATCACTTCAAGTCTCTCAAGGTCAATAGAAATAGCAGTTTCTGAGATGATATGCCCAAGGAGATTACCCTTAGTAACCCAAAATGAACATTTCTTAGGATTTAGAGATATACCACATTCCCTGCATCTTCTTAGTTCCTTGTATTAGATTAGCAATGTAGTTACTTCTATCCTTTGAGAATACTTTAACATCATCCATGTAGATAACAATGCATTTGTTTATTAATCCTTTGAAGGCTTCATCCATGACCTTTTGGGATTTAGCTCCCACAGTGATGAGGCCAAAAGGAATTTTTTGGAATGAAAATTTCCCCCCCTTGGTTATGAATGTGGTCTTCAATCTATCTTCTTCATTCACCATCACTTGATTATATCTAGAATATCCATCTAAAAATGACATCAGATTAGATCCATTCACTATTTGCAATACCTCATCAAGTGATGATAGCAAATAGTTTTCCTTCTAAGGTGTCTAGTTCAATTTTCATAAATCAACACAAAGGAGGATCTCTCCATTTTCTTTCTTATTAGAAATAAGGTGGCTATCTAGGTGGAGTTTCATATGGGGAAAATGATCTTAGCATCCAGAGACTTATGAACTTCATTAATAATTAACAGTTTGATGATTGGATTCAGTGGTATTTTTCTTCTTCAAAAATGTTTTGCATCTACCTTCAATGAGATATTCTGAATTATGATGTTTGGGTCATAATTTTTAAGTTCCTCATAGCTCCAAGTGATGAAATCCCTATACTCAGTGAGACAAAACAATATTTCATCTCTTTCTTGACGAGTACATTTCTTCTGAATATCTACCATCTTGGGATCATTATTAGTGTCTAAATTATAAGACTCACACTCATCATTCTTCATTTCTTTAGGATACTTCTTATGTTGTGTAGCCTCATCATGATCAAAGATTCCTTGAAATTCCACCATTCATCTAGCGATAGTGTTAGTCTTTAGGTTTAAGATACCATTTTCATCCTCGCATTCTTGATCCTCTTATTTGGTCTCAGGATTGTCATCAGTCATTTGTCTTTCAAATAATCCAATACATATGATGAATTCCAAGATGTGTTGATAATCTTGAAAAAATTATAATTTAGTTATGTTTTCTAGAATTAATGGGGCAACCACAAGTTCTATAGAAAAAAATTTTGAGTTTCTTCCTTTCTATGGGTTGTAATGCACTAGAAGATGTAGCCAAAACTTGAGAAATTGTGATTTTTCTTCTATGGATGGACTTTAAATCTAGTTCTTTGAAATCTTCCATCAACTCAAACATTTTCCTATGGTAAGGCATTAGCCATTTTTCATTACAAGAGTAAATTGTCTTGACCAGTTGAATGACTGACTAGGAATCTCCTTCTATTATGAGAGCCTTTATATTGTTTTCTATTGCAAAAAGGAGTCCTCACACTCAAGCTTAATACTATGCCACATTGTTAGTACATTTTAACTATAAATGGTAGGCAATGTAGAAGGATTTTCCTTTGGGGTTGATTTTTTCAATCACACCCTTGACTCCTTGTTTGCACTTGGAACTATCAAACATGAGTGTCCAAATTGGTTATTTCTTAAGTACCTTTGACTTATATTTTTTTTTCTTGATGCAAAGAGAATCTGAGATTACCCCTATTGGAGGTAATCTAGATCCCTAAAAATAACCAAATAGCAGAAACCAAAACAACAATGCAAGATCTGATACCAATTCACAACTCTTTATTCATAAAATAACTATCTACAAGCAATGTTCCCATTTGTAAGGCCTTTCGGGTTTTGGCCAAATACAATAGTGATTACAAAAATAGTTTTGCAAGATCCCTCAAAATCTAATCCCAACACTAGCTAGTCTAGATCCATGCTCTGGTAGAAACCTCCAAGGAAGATCTAAACTTGTGCTCACAAGCCCACCAAGCAATCTTCTTGCTTCCCAAGTCTCAACAACTAGCCCTTCTCAAAATTTTCTCTTCTCCCACATCCTCTTCTCCAAGCTAGATGATTAATGACTTAAGACTCCAAAAAACACCCCTACCTATACCTAACTAAGCCATATGTGTACCTAGCCCATTAAAAAATAAAGTAAACCTTATATAAAATATATACATAAGCCAGAAGTCAGCTGTAAAACTCATTAAATATTGACAACCCAAAATAAATGCCAAAAGATCGGCTCACAAAAAACTTAGACAACACAGAAACCAAAACATTACCAACTATTAGAAACCACCACTGAGCATTAACAAATCCTCAACCATAAACAAGCTTCTTCATTGATTGAGCTAACTCAAGAAACACTACTACCAAGTTCCTAGTGTAAACCGAGCCACAATATATGATGTGTGCCCCAGGAATCACTGAATGCCTTCATTAATCAATTTCCTTCACTAATCGAGCAACTTAGGAAACACTAAAACTAAGCTTCATCGAGATCCCAGTGTGTGTTAAGTTTCCATAGGAAATGTGAAGTTCCCCCAAGCTATGTTGATCTTATTCAACCATCAAGAACCTCTAGGATTGCTAAGTCCATCCATCCATTGATTTCTCAACCAAGAACTACCAAGAGATGACAAAGTAACCTCTACCGATCATCTCTTCTTCAACTGAGTATCAGTCCAAGCAACCTCCAAAGAAACCACAAAGTATCCACCAAGAAAACCAAAGATTCTCCTGCATCATTAGGGAGGGAATTTCTTATATGTTTGTGGAGTTGGAGTCTATCGATTAGGAAGAGAGTTGTTTGGCCAGTTAAAAGACTTGTTCAAGAGATAAGATGGCATAGCAAGGTCAAGGTGAAAGAGGTTAGTTTGGTTGATCAGTTTGTGGAGTCTGAAGTGAAACCTCTAGAGAAATTGGTGGTTGTTAGTAAAATACTTGAGATTACCAGAGAGATTCCTAATCTTGTTGATGTTGAGATTGATTTTCATGATTAGTTAGTTGTGTTTAACATGGAAATTTTAGAACATCTTGTTGTGAGAAATGTGATTTCTTTTATTGTAAATTTGGCCTGTGTTGATGGAGATCTACATATGGCTACTGATATGGAGCTTTTTGTTGTTGGTGAGGATTTACTAGTTGCTGATGTGAATCAAGTTTTGCTGATGAAGCATTATGTTCAGTTTGTTCCTAGGAGTGAGCATGTTGATTGGATGGTTGAGATTCTAGTGTTTGATAGAAGAATGTAGATGTGAATGATTTGCATATTTATTTTCTTTTCTATATTAGAGTGGAACCCTTTGGTCTTTCTTTAGGAACCAAAGTGTGGGAAACACTTTTCTATTTACCTAGGGAGAATGATGCAAGAGCATCTTGGGTTTTCTTGGTGGCTACTTTGGAGTTCATGGGAGGAGACTCGGTAGTTTCTTTGGAGGGTGTTGGAACTGATGCTTAGTTGAAGAAGAGGTGCTTGGGAGAGGTTTCTTGATCATATTTTGGAAATTTTTGGTTGAGAACTTGGTGGATGGATGGACTTAGTGATCTTGGAGGTGTTATATTATCAAAGGATCTCAGAACAACATGGGGGCATTTGTTCATCAAAGGCACTTGACATTAGCTATGGAAATTTGACACACACTAGGAGCTCAGTTTATCTTAGATGCAATATTTACCAAGTTTCTTAGTTAGTAAAGGGACTTAGTTGATGAAGGTGTTTGGCAATGCTTGGAGCACTTGGTGTATACCATGGCTTGATTTACACTAGGAACTCAATAGTAGTATTGCCTAAGTTAGCTCAATCAATGAAGGGGTTCGGCCATGCTTACAGATTTGCTAATGGTCAGTGGTGGTTTCTAACACTTAGTCATGTCTTGGTTTCTATCTTGCCAGAGTTGTCTATGAGTCAACCTTTTGGCATTTAATTTTGGTTGTAGGCATTTAATGAGTTTTTCATTGGAATTGTGGCTTATGCATATATTTAATGTAAAAGTTATTTTATTTTGTAATGGGCTAGGCCTACTTGTGGCTTAGTTTGGTATAAGTAGGGGTTTTTTTGTAGATTCTTAAGTTATTATTCATCCAAATTGGAGAAGAGGATGTGTTAGAAGAGTGAATTTTGAGAAGGGCTAGTAGCTGAGGCTTGGGAAAAAGGGAGATTTCTTGGTGGGCTTGAAAGCACAAATTGAGATCTTCCTTGGAGGTTTCTACCAAACTATGGATATGGACTAGATAATATTGGGATTGGATCTTGAGGGATCTTGCAAAATGATTTTTGTAATCATTATTGTGTTTGGCCAAAACCCTAAAAACCTTACAACTAAGCACATTGCATGTAAAAAACTACTTTTATGAATAAAGAGTTATAAATTCATAGCAAATCTTACATTGTTGTTTTTGTTTTTGTTGTGTAGTTATTTATAGGGATTTGAATTACCTCCAGTAGGGGTACCCTTAGATTCTCTTTGTGTCAGTTCTAACATTCTCTTTCACTTGATCCTTTAAAGACTTCTTAGGAACCCACTGCATATTTTGTTGTGTTATTCCATTAGTTAAAGTTGTTTCTAATATTTTTATAGTGTGCCTCCTTTATTTCTCTTAGATTTCCTCAATTAGGTCAAATACTTTAGAGACTTGGGGTTTGGGATGGACAACCATTGAGACCCATCCTTGACCTTTTATATAACATTAGCCTCTTTGTATGATGACTAATACTTTAGTGGGTGGGTGTTTTTTTTTTTTTGGGTGGGGGGGGGTGTTGTTGGGTGTTGGGGGGAGGGGTCAGGAGGTGGGGGGGAATGTCCTCCATCCAAAGATGTCTCATTATAGGATGCATTAAGGTCTTCTCCACTTGCTTGCATTGGTGAGCCTTTCTTATTATCAACTTCTTTTGAAATATCTTGATCTTGATTTGTGGCTCAAGTCTTTGACTTAGGGGAGTTTTCCCTCTTAGCACTAGTTGATGGAGAGAGTTCAGTCATCACTTGGGTGCTTAGATCTTGACAACTTGGGTATTCAAATTTAGAATGGCTCACATGATGTAACCTACAAAACTTGATAACTAATGGGATGCTTAGGTTTACATCTTCTCCAATGTATTGCAAATTGTTAACCATGTTATTTATAAACTGAGGAACAAGGTCATGCGATGGAGACTCTTGCCAATTTGGAGCAAGAATTGGATTGGATTCCTTGGTTTGGGAGGTATCAAATGCCATTATAGTATAGGATTATAAGTTATATTTAAGGAACTATACTTCATTGGGTGCATTGTATTATGCGATCATTTTCTTTAGTTTAGGTTCAACATCAATTTTGACCTGATTATTCAATCTTTTCCATGGTAGACATAGCTAGGTAAAATATATGGAAAACTATCCCCTAAGACACTCTGTCCATTCCCTTCTCAATAGAATTACATAGGTCTCAAGAATGTATATTACATGTACATACCAATAGCATCTTGAATTCTAGGATTTGTAGTTAGTTGGATGTTTACATCTTTTAACACTTGAATGACCTTTACCTGTGTCTAATCAAGTTAGATTATGACTCGACTAGTGAGCTATGGGGTATTTCCTATTCACTAAGAAACTAAAAGTGGCATGACATTACACAAGGAAATTGAATCTGTGATAAAATTTTGAAGATTCTTCTTGAAGATTCAAATACTTAGCAAAAAAGGACATGGGTAAAATCACAAACCCGTGTTTCCCTTTTATAAAGGAAAAATCTAAGAAATGTATAACTATTCACATTCAATGAGATAAAATTGGTATTATTATTTAGAATTTGAAAATGAATTAAATTAATGAAATGTATAGAAATGGATGAAGTTTAGGATTATAATTATTAATAATTATCTGGAATAAGAATCGATATACTTTTCTAATTTTTATAGATAACTTTTTAGTTGCTGAAAAATACTAAAAATTAGGGGTCTAGTTCCCACCATAAAACCATATTGAAATAAACTTATTTCTCTTTGATCTTAGACTATGTTACAGATAACATATATAGCTAGAACAATCAAAAATAAAAATTGTCTTTAGAACTATATTTTCTCTTTTATAATGATTTAAATTTCACTTGCCTAAAATTGATAGTTTTAATCTCCCACCATGTTTTTCAAAATAAATCTATTCTAACTAGAAGAAAAGTTATACATTTTAGAAGAGGACTCTCTCGTCTAGAACATCATATCATTTTAAATTTTTTAATAAGATATCATATTATTTTCTTTCTCAAAATCGACATCATTTCAATTGTTAAAATGTGTGCTTGTAAATTTTTTTAATTGCAATATACTATATCTAATTAAAACACAATAAAATCTATATGAGAATATTCTTAACTTTGAGCTCTATAAAATGGTTTTTATATCTTATTAAAAATATATCATAAAAAATAATAATAGTTATTGACACATTAGTTTTATGAAATAATTTTATTTCTTGGTAATTGGATACAAACTAGTATAAAACATGCAATTAATATACATTTCCAATTGGAAAAGTGTTAGACCATATATAATTTAGCTAGAATGAATTTATCTAAATCATATGTTTGAACAAAATTGATTTTTAGATAGATATAGTCAAATTTAATCATTCTGATAAGTTAGCCTGAAAGGTGACATGGATTTGTACTTTTACTTCTTGAAGATTTAGATACTTATCAGAAAAGGATGTACTTCTATTTTATCTTTGAACATGGTTGGCATAACATCTATAAAACTAATGTGGTGAGAGTTCACCTTCTATGTGTTGGCATTGGCACTAGTAGATACTGTGGTGTGGTCCACTATCTTGAAAAGGGCTTCCCTTTGAGTGTGGAAGCATTACAATATATATATATATATATATATATATATATATATATATGTCATGCATGGATATGTTTTCCTTTGTCTTTTTCACTTCCGTGATGGCGCTATACTTGTGTGTGGACCATGCTAGGTCATTTAGTAAAGTGGGCACCATCCCTTGTGTCTAAGAGTGTTGTGCCTAGTTGGATGCATGTATTGGTGTGGGATTATTTATCACTCATGGATTAGGTGGCATAGGTTGTAATCTAGAGGTAATATCATTGATTAATGATTTCTTTCAGTTGCAAAGATTGTATGTGTTAAAGTTTTCACTATGAAAAACAAACATTTTAGTAGCTTCAAGATCTACTTCTTGGTTGAAAGTGAACACAAATTCTTCATAGAAAAAATCTTATGTTTTAGTTTGTATTGAAGTATCATAGGATTCTAATAACATGGTGTTGAACTAAGAGGTGGTATGTTGCTGGTGTCTTGTGAACTTTGGGCCAAGTCCTAATTTTCTCCACAGAACATGCTTAAATCACTAGATGTATTCTGGTTCATGTCTACCTAGTTGACTTTAGATAATTGACTATTGTTATTATTATCAGTAGATCTATGCTTCTATTATTAGAACATTTTTCAACTATCAATTTTATCTAGGCAACCCATTGTTATGGTCTAATAGATTAAAGTTGTTTCCAATAGCATTGTTCATGTAAGAATTGAAGTTCTTATACTAGTTTTGCCAATAACTATTACTTAGGTTTACATCTTTTGACATTATTATTCTATCCCCATGAAAACCATAGATAAGTGAGATTATTTGTGTTTTCAGACATAGTTTTCTTCATTTTTTCAAATTCAGATGTCACATTGTTTTTTTTTTTCTATAGTGGGTGTAAGATTCTACTCAAATAATGTTTCTTTCAAAGGCTCATATCCTAGATAGGTTATAGTTAATGTTACAATCATAGGGACCTGTTGTAGTGGTACTATATTTAGTGTTAGATAATGGTTGGGAAAAGTTGGTATCCTTAATACATATGGTGGAATCATAGTGGAGATGTTTGATGAGACCATCATGCTTACCTAATTAATATTAGCTTATTTTTAGTGAAAGTGACAACCTCTTCGCAAACCTTTTCTAAAGTATCGATATTTTCTATTGAAAATCTTCTAAGGAAGATGGTTGTGTGTTGGTCCATAGAATTCAAGTAGATTTTGAGTGTATCTTCCAATGGTATGGTGTAAGAAGATTCTAATCCCTGGTATGTCATGTGAAATAATGGTTAAACTGGGAGATGATCTCTGCAAGGTCCCTCCTTATTGATAAAAACTAGTGGTATAAGATAGTTGAGTTGATAAGTGTCTTGAATTGATCTAGGAAAAAATTCTCAAAAGGTGCCCAATTTTGGATGGATACTGGAGGTAGATTCACTTACCAACTCAATGCAACTTCTCCCAAAGTCTATAGAAAAGGGAAACGGACTATGTCTTCATGTTGAATTCTCTTTTTGTTACATATTTCATTGAAGACTTTTATGTGATCTTTTTTTGTTCAAGTTTCACCATAGATGAAATTTGGTAAGAAGTTTTTAGGGTTCTTAGGGAGGTCGTGTAGTGGACCTTGCAAGTTGATAGGTGAATCTTGTGCATTTTTAGAGAAAGCCATGGGTGAAGATTGAGGCAACTAACTTTATTGTTGTGGGATGTTTTGTGAAGTGGTTATGATTCAAGAAGTAGAAAGTTAGGAGAAAGATTATGATTTTTATTTATTTAATGGGTAGAGTTTTGATATCCCTTTGTTAGTAAAAGGCTTCCAAAAATGGTCAAGTTCTAAGAACTTGTGTTTTCTGCGAGAGGATATAAAAGCTTGTTGAAAAGGGGATGTTTGGAAAGGAACTTCTAATGTGCACACCTCTAAAATGATACACCTCAGTGTTTAGGGAACATTTTTTTAGCAGACCTTGTTGAAAATCACTCTTCTACATAAGTCCACTTGCATACCATAGTGACTATGAAAATCCAAACTTAAGAAAATTTTGTAGATTGAATTTTAATACTTAGATTTTTTGCAAACTACGGGATTCCATATTCGAAGTTTTGCAAATCCATGAGATTTCAGCCTTAGAAATTTGTAGATGCCCCTCTTTCTAGTGCCACTTCAAATTAGCCAACTCCAAGGTTCTGGATGGTTATTTTTCAACCTTCTAGGTAGTTCAATTAAAGATAAATGTGAATATTTGCAAGGAGGTCTTTGTTGGTACTTTAATTGTACAATGTCAAGAGAAATGTAATCCACAGACAAAGTATACATTTTGTATTTTCTAATTTGGACAACGAATGTGAATTCTAACAATGCAACTATTGTGAATTCCTATTCTAACCAAGTTTTCAAAAGAAAACAACAGAGTTAGGGTAACTAGAGATTTGAAAGAAATTACTAAAAAAAAAATTCCTAATGGACATAAGTCAAAGTAACAATGCTTCTATAAAATAAATTATCAAAAGAATCAAGTAATAAACCAATGGAAGTAGGAGTAGTGCTTCCTCAACTCCATTAGTGAAAATGTTGAAGTGAATTAAAGAAAAAAAAAAAGATGTTTCACAACTCATCAAATCATATAGCCACAAAAATTATGCTTACACAAGACAAATTGTTATGCAAGAACTAGAAGGTGATCCTTTCTCAAAATTTTCACAATAAAATTATTTTGATAGTATACAATAAACACTACAACTAATAAATCACGCAAGCAATAACATACAATAAAACTACTCACTCCATTTCTCTTCATAAACATAAAATTCACAAAGTGAATGCACATTCCAGCAAGAAATATTACATAGAGAATGAGAGCACCAATGCTATACTATATTGCATAAAAATAACATCCTTGAATACATATTACATTCATGTATTTATAAGAATCCCTATCCTTCATTCAATTTTCATATCTTGGGATTTTTCCTTGCAAAAAGCATGCTAAAACTACTAATTCTAAGTAAATAATGTCCAAACAATATCCTAACTAGGTCCTAAGTAGGCCTACACTATTTATTTTATTAATTAAATAGTGCATGGATCTTTAGATGACTCAAAAAATCCTAAAGTATAACAATATAAGAAGAGAGAAGTCTATAGATGATTTTTGAGTCTCTAGTACTTAAATAGATGCAAAAATGAGCTCCACTATGTGTCACTACTATTTAAACTACCTCAAGAACATGTTTTCAATGTATGAAACACTCTAAAATAAAAATTGGTAGTTCACTATCAATGCACCTTCTAAAAAGTGCACCTTTATAAAAAGTTCACTTGTACCTTTGGGTTTTGTGCATTTTTAGGAAATTGCACCTTTGGTTAGTAGAACCAAAACTGGCAGAAATTTTCAAAGTGTCAAAACTTTAATTTCCAGTATCTAGGTTTTGTGGCCATTGTACCAAAATGATGTCTAGATGTACCACTCTAAATTTTTGGATAATGGTAGTTCTCTCTTGAGTCTCTAGTAATTCCAAGGACTCATAATTAGTGCACAATACCTACCAAAAATTACTAATTTCTATTCTTTATTTCGTAAAATATGTTAGCTTAGAGTCCAACTTTGTCAACACCTCCTTAGTTTTGAATAATCTTTTAACATCATCTTTGGAGGATGTTACTTACAAAATTACTCTGAATTGTTGTACCATGGTCTCAACCAAGCTCAGCTATGTCCTTGAGTCATCCTCAAAAATCTCTAAGCTGTTAGAACCATAATACTTATCTACCTCAAAAAATTGTTCTTGAGCTTTATTCTTCATATTCTCGATCTCCTCATTTAACTCAATCATAACTTTGTCTCCTTTTGACACCTTATCAATATAGTCATCAATCTTATCTAGCTCATGGGTTTTATATATGGGCATGTGCAGGATCATGGTGTACCAAACTATGGCCTTAAGTGGCAGTGAAAATCAGCAAATCAGGGTTATGTCAACTTGACACATAATTTTGAAGTGGTTATGCACTTTATATCAAAAATTTGTAATAAAATAATCTATAGAAAATTGAATATAGTTTCTAAACTACTAGGCCTTATCAGGAGAAAAAAATAAATGATTGGTCAAAAGTTTGAATTTTAATGCAATACTATGAAAATTTTAGGGCAAAAATAAAAAGTAGGTGTATGTCTGACTACCTTAATCAAAATCAAATGAAAATATTTTTTTAATATAATTATAGATATGAAAAGTAGACTCATGCCCGGATGTGACACATATTTTTCAGTATTTTTATTCCAAATAAATAATTAAATATGAATTTTCTACGAATTTTTTTAAAAAAAAAACAAAGTCCCATGTCTGACCACCTTAACTAATAGAAAATTTTACCAAATTTAATTTAAATTTATTTTTTCTTATACTAGGCAAAGCATAGAATGTGACGCAACTTTTAGATTTAAAAAATATTATACCGTTTGAAAGTTATAGCTATTTTTCAAGCAGTATGTCAATCAACACTTTACAATAATCTTCGTTGATAATTAACTAATAAATACTAATCGAACTCAGTATTTGACAAACATTATATTGATAGAATCTCGAAAGCGATATTGAAAAATTCTTTTCGTTTCATTCAATTTCGATCAAAATAACATTGTCAGACGGCTACCCGAAGTCTAAGTATCACTAACACCCTCTTCAAACACGTCTTTTGGTTTGACCGGGTAGGCTTGGTAAATACCAAGCCTAATCGAATATCCGATTTCAAATAGGATATCCAATAAGCTTCAGCAAAATTCGGGTGGAAAATTTCAAATCCCAACCCATTTTGTAGGGAAAATTACATTTAAAAGTTATAGCTTATGATTTATAAATTATTTCACATATATTACTATGTAAAGATGTATATTAATATTATATATATATATATATATAATAATAATAATGTAATGTAAAGATATAAGATATACTCTATTAATATATAATAATATATTATGTTAATCTTATTACAATCTATAAATATAATTTATATTATTATTATTTTTACTAAATATAATAATGTAATATATATAAAATATTTATTATATATTATTATAATAATATGTATGTTATTAATATATATATATATATATAAAATAACGTAATATTCTAATTAAATATAATAACGTAATACATATATATAAATATATGTTATTAATATATATGTATATTATTAATATATATGGGTCAAAAGAGGTCATAGGCCAACCATTGACCCCCTTTGATGCATTAAATGATGACATATGTCCCTAGGGGTCCTAGGACCTCTAGCGACATATTAAAATGGTTAACATGGGTCAAAGGGGGTCATAAGGTGATTTATGACTTTTTTTGACCCATTAAATAACAACATATGTCCCTAGGGGCTCTAGGACCCATAGAGACATATTAAAATCGTTCATATTGGTCAAAGGGGGTCATAAGGTGACCTATAACCCCCTTTGACCCATTAAATGATAACATATGTCCCTAAGAGTCCTAAGACACCTAGGGACATATTAGAATCATTCATATGGGTCAAAGGGGGTCATAGGTGACTCATTAAATGATGGCATATGTCCCTAGGGGTCTTAGGACCCCTAGGGACATATTAGAATTGTTCATATAGGTCAAAGAGGGTCATAGGGTGACCTATGAACTCCTTTGACCCATTAAATAATGACATATGTCCCTAGGGGTCCTAGGACCCCTAAGGACATATTAGAATGGTTTGACCCATTAAATAACAAGATATGTCACTAGGGATCCTAGAACCCCTAGGGACATATTAAAATGGTCAATATGGGTCAAAGGGAGTCATAGGGTGACCTATGACCCCCTTTGACCCATGGACATATTAGAATGGTTAATATGAGTCAAAGGGGGTCATAGGGTAACCTATGACACCCTTTGAGCCATTAAATGATGACATATGTCCTTAGGGGTCCTAGGAACCCTAGGGGCATATTAGAATGGTTAATATGTGTGAAAGGAGGTCATAGGTTAATCTATGACCCCTTTTGACCCAATAAATGATGACATATGTCCCTAGGGGTCCTAGGACCCCTAGGGACATATTCAAATGGTTAATATGCAAGAAAGGGGGTCATAGGTTGACCTATGACCCCCCATGACCCATTAAATAAAAAAATATGTTCCTAGGGGTCCTAGGACCCCAAGTGCCATATTAGAATGCTATATATGGGTCAAAGGGGGTCATAGAGTGACCTATGACCCCATTTGACCCATTAAATGATGACATATCTCTCTAGAGGTCTTAAGACTCCTAGGGACATATTAGAATCATTCATATGGGTCAAAGGGGGTCATAGAGTGACCTATGACCCCTTTTGACCCATTAAATGATGACATATGTGCCCATTGACCCATATGAATGATTCTAATATGTCCCTAGGGGTCCTAGGACCCCTAGGGACATATTCAAATGGTTAATATATGTCAAAAAGCATCATAGGTTGACCTATAACCCCTCATGACCCATTAAATGACGAGATATGTCCTTCGAAGTCTTAAGAACCGTAGGGACATATTAGAATGGTTAATATGGGTCAAAGGGGGTCATAGGGTGACCTATGACCTGCTTTGACTCATTAAATGATGACATATGTCCCTAGGGGTCTTAGGACCCCTAGGTTCATATTAGAATAGTTAATATGTCTAAAAGGGGGTCATAGGTTGACTTATTATCCCCTTTGACCCATTAAATAATTTCATATGTCCCTAGGGGTCCTAGAATCCCTAGGGACATATTATAATGGTTAATATATGTTAAAGGGGGTTATAAGTTGACCTATGACCCACCAGGACTCATTAAATGACGAGATATGTCTCTAAGTGTCCTAGGACCCCTAGGGACATATTAGAATGGTATATATGAATCAAAGGGGGTCATAAGATAACCTTTTGACCCATTAAATGATGACATATGTCACTAGGGGTCTTAGGACCCCTAGAGACATATTAGAATAGTTAATAGGTGTGAAAAGGGGTAATAGGTTGACCTATGACCCCCTACGACCCATTAAATGATTAAATATGTTGCTAGGGGTCCTAGGACCCTTAGGGACATATTAGAATGGTTGATATAGGGCAAAAGGCGTCATAGGGTGACTTATGACTCCCTTCAACTCATTAAAACACAAGATATGTCCCTAGGGGTCCTAGGACCCCTAGGGACATATTAGAATCGTTCATGTGGGTTCATATGCGTCAAAGGGGATTCATAGGGTGACCTATGAACTCCTTTGATCCATGAAATGATGACATATGTTCTTAAGGGTCCTCGGACACCTAGGGACATATTAGAATGGTTAATATGGGTCAAAGGAGGTCATAATTGACCTATGACCCCCTTTGACCTATTAAATGACAACATATGTCCTTAGGGGTCTAAGGACCCCTAGGGACATATTAGAATCGTTCATATGGGTTAAAGGGGGTCATAAGGCGACCTATGACCCCTTTTGACCTATTAAATGATGACATATGTCCCTAGGGGTCCTAGGATCCATAGGGACATATTCAAATGGTTAATATGTGTGTGAAAGATGGTCATAAGTTGAACTATGACCCCTCACGACCCATTGAATGATGAGATATGTCGCTAGGGGTCCTAGGACCTCTAGGGACATATTAGAATGGTTAATATAGATCAAATGGGGTCATAGGCTAACCTATGACCTGCCTGGACCCATTTAATAACGACATATGTCGCTATGAGTCATATTAGAATGGTTAATATGTGTGAAAAGGGGTCATAGGTTGACCTATGACCCACTTTGATCTATGAAATGATGACATATGTCCCTAGGGGTCCTAAGACCCCAAAGGACATATTAGAATGGTTAATATGGGTCAAAGGAGGTCATAAGTTGACCTATGACCCCCTTTGACTCATTAAATGATGACATATGTCCCTAGGGGTCCTAGAATCTCTAGGGATATATTACAATGGTTAATATGTCTGAAAGGGGATCATAGGTTGACCTATGACTCCCCACGATCCATTAAATGATGAGATATGTCCCTAGGGTTCCTAGGACCCCTAGTGACATATTAGAATGGTATATATGGGTCAAAGGGGGTCATAGGCTGACCTATGACCCCCTTTGAACCATTGAATGATGACATATGTTGCTAGGGGTCCTAGGACCCCTAGGGACATATTAGAATAGTTAATATGTGTGAAAGGGGTCAATAGGGTCACCTATGACACTCCATGACCCATTAAATGACGAAATATGTCCCTAGGGGTCCTAGGACTGCTAAGGACATATTAGAATAATTCATATGCGGCCATATGGGCCAAAGTGGGTCATAGGGTGACCTATGACCCCCTTTGATCCATGAAATGATGACATATGTCCCCATGGGTCATAGGAAACCTAAGGACATATTAGAATTGTTAATATGGGTGAAAGGGGGTCATAAGGTGTCCTATGACCCCCTTTGACCGCTTAAATGGCAACATATGTCCCTAGGGGTCCTAGGACACCTAGGGACATATTAGAATCATTCATATGGGTTAAAGGGAGTCATAGGTCCCTTTGATCCATTAAATGATGACATATGTCCCTAAGGGTCCTAGGACCCCTAGGGACATATTCAAATGGTTAATATGTGTGAAAGGTGGTCATAGGTTGACCTATGACCACCCACAACCCATTAAATGATGAAATATGTCGCTAAGGGTCCTAGGACCCCTAGGTACATAATATAATGGTTAATATGGGTCAAATGGGGTCATAGGGTGACCTATGACCCACTTGGACTCATTAAATGACGATACATGTCCTTAGGGGTCCTAGGACCCCTATGGGCATATTGGAATGGTTAATATGTGTGAAAGGGGGTCATAGGGTGACCTATGACCCCCTTTGACTAATTAAATCATGACATATGTCCTTAGGGTTCCTAAGACCCCTAGGAACATATTAGAATCGTTCATATGGGTTCATATGGGTCAAAGGGGGTCATAGGGTGACCTATGACCCCCTTTGATCTATAAAATGATGACATATAGGGGTCATAGGACACCTAAAGACATATTAGAATTGTTAATATGGGTCAAAGGGGGTGATAGGGTGTCTTATAACGCCTTTTCACCCATTAAATGACAACATATGTCTCTTGGGGTCCTAGGACACCTAGGGACATATTAGAATCGTTCATATGGGTCAAAGGGGGTCATAGGGTGACCTATGACCCCCTTTGACTCATATGAACGATTCTAATATGTCCTTAGGGGTCCTAGTCCCTAGAGGTCCTAGGACCCCTAGGAACATATTCGAATGGTTAATATGTGTGAAACGTGGTCATAGGTTGACCTATGAACCCCCACGACCTATTAAATGGTGAGATATGTCGCTAGGGGTCCTAGGACCCCTAGGGACATATTATAATGGTTAATATGGGTCAAATGGTGTCATAGGGTGACCTATGACCTTCGTGGATTCATTAAATGATGACATATGTCCCTAGTGGTCCGAAGACCCCTATGGGCATAATAGAATGGTTAATATGTGTGAAAGGGGGTCTTAGATTGACCTATGACTCCTTTTGACACATGAAATGACGACATATGTCCATAAGGGTCCTAAGAACCCAAGGGACATATTAGAATGTTTAATATAGGTCAAAAGGGGTCATAGGTTTAGCTATGACCCCATTTGACCTATTAAATGATGACATAAGTCCCTAGGGTTCGTAGGACCCCTAAGTACATATACGAATGGTTAATATGTGTGGACCCATTAAATGATGAAATATGTTCCTAAGGGTCCTACAACCCCTAGTGATATATTAAAATGGTATATATGGCTCAAAGGGGGTCATAGAGTGACATGTGACCCCCTTTGATGTATTAAATGATAATATATCTCCCTAGGGGTCTCAGGACCCCTAGGGACATATTAGAATCATTCATATGGATCAAAGAAAGTCATAGGGTCACCTATGACCCCGTTTGACCCATTAAATGATGACATATTCCTAGGGGTCCTAGGACTCCTAAGGACATATTTGAATGGTTAATATGTGTCAAAGGGGGTCATAGGTTGACCTATGACCCCCCATGACACATTAAATGATGAGATATGTCCCTAGGGGTCCTAAGACCCTTACAAACATATTAGAATAGTTAGTATGGGTCAAAGGGGGTCATAGGGTGACCTATGACCTGTTTTCACCCATTAAATGATGACATATGTCCCTAGGGACCTCTAGGGGCATATTAGAATGGTTAATATGTGTGAAAGGGGGTCATAAGGTTACCTATGACCACCTTTGACCCATTAAATGATGATATATGTTCCTAGGGGTCCTAGAACCCTTAGGGACATACTAGAATGGTTAATATGTGATAAATGGGGTCATAGGTTGACCTATGACCCCCCACGATCCATTAAATGATAAGGCCATATTATAATGGTATATATGGGTCAAAGGGGATCATAGGGTGACCTATGACCCCCTTTGACCCATCAAATGACAATATATGTCGCTAGGGGTCCTAGGACCCCTAGGGACATATTGGAATAGTTAATATGTGTGAAAGGGGGTCATAGGTTGACCTATGACCCCCCAAGACCTATTAAATGACGAAATATGTCCCTAGGGGTCATAGAACCCTTAGGGACATATTAGAATGGTTAATATGGGTATAAGGCAGTTATAGGGTGACCTATGACCCTCTTTGACCAATTAAATCACGAGATATGTCCCTAGGGGTCCTAAGACGCCTAGGGACATATTTGATTCGTTCATATGAGTTCATATAGGTCAAAGGGGGTCATACGGTGACCTATGACCCCCTTTGATCAATGAAATTAAGACATATGTCCATAGGGTTCCTAGGACACCTAGGGACATATTAGAATCATTCATATGGGTCAAACGACGTCATAGGGTAACCTATGTCCCCTTTTGACTTATGACATAATGACATAGGGACATATTAGAATGGTTAATATGGGTCAAGAATTAAATGATGACATATGTCCCTAGGGGTCCTAAGACCCCTAAGGACATATTAGAATGGTTAATATGTGTGAAAGGGGGTAATAGGTTGATCTATGACACCCCACGACCCATTAAATGATGAGATATGTCCCTAAGGGTTTTAGGACCCCTAGTGACATATTAGAATGGTATATATGGGTGAAAGAGGGTCATAAGGTGACCTTTGACCCCCTTTGACCCCCTTTGACCTTTGACCCCCTTTGACCCATTAAATGATGAGATATGTCCCTAGGGGTCATAGGACCCCTAGGGACATATTAGAATGGTTAATATGGGTCAAGAGGGGTCATAGGATGACCTATGACCTGCTTTGACTCATTAAATGATGACATATGTCCCTAGGGGTCCTAGGACCCATAGGGGCATATTAGACAGGTTAAGATGTGTGAAAGGGGGTCATAGGTTGACCTATGACCCCCTTTGACCCATTAAATGATGACATATGTTCCTAGGGGTCCTAGGACCCTTAGGGACATATTAGAATGGCTAATATATGTGAAATGGGGTTATAGGTTGACCTATGATGCCCCACGACCCATTAAATGATGACATATGTCCCTGAGGGTACTAGGACCCCTAGGGACATATTAGAATGGTATATATGGATCAAAGGGGGTGATAGGGTGACCTCTGAACCACTTTGACCCATTAAATGACAACATATGTCTCTAAAGGTCCTCGAACCCCTAGGGACATATTAGAATGGTTAATATATTTGAAAAGGGGTTATAGGTTTCCCTATGACCCCCCACGACCCATTAAATGTCAAAATATGTCCCTAGGGGTCGTAGGAGTTAAAATGGTTAATATGGGTCAAAGGGGTTCATAGGGTGACCTATAACCCCCTTTGACACATTAAATCACGAGATATGTCCCTAGCGGTCCCAAGACCCCTAGGGACATATTAGAATCATTCATATGGGTCAAAGGGGGTCATAGGGTGACCTATGATCACCTTTGATGCATGAAATGATGACATATGTCCCTAGGCGTCGTAGGACAACTAGGGACATATTAGAATCGTTTCTATGAGTCAAAAGGGGTCATAGGGTGAGCTATGTCCCCTTTTGACCCATGAAATAACTACATATGTCCCTAGGGGTCGTAGTACCCCTAAGGACATATTAGAATGGTTAATATGGATCAAAGGGGGTCATAGGTTGAGCTATGACTCTCTTTGACGAATTAAATGATGAGATATGTCCCTAGGGGTCCTAGGACCCATAGGGACATATTAGAATGGTTAATGTGTGTGAAAGGGGGTCATAGGTTCACCTATGATCTCCCACGACCCATCAAATGACGAGATATGTTCATACGGGTCCTAAGACCCCTAGTGACATATTAGAATGGTATATATGAATCGAAGGGGGTCATAGGGTGACCTATCACCCACTTTGACCCATTAAATGACAATATATAGGACCCCTAAGGACATATTAGAATTGTTCATATGGGTCAAAGGGGGTCATAGGGTGACCTATGAGCCCCTTTGACCCATTAAATGATGACATATGTCCCTAGGGGTCCTAGGACCCCTAGGGACATATTTGAATGTTTAATATGTGTGAAAGGGGGTCATAGGTTGACCTATGACCCCCCACAACCCATTAAATAATGAGATATGTCTGTAGGGGTCCTAGGACCCCTAGGGACATATTAGAATGGTTAATATGTGTCAAATGCGATCATAGGGCGACCTATGATCCGTTTGGACCCATTAAATGATGACATATGTCCCTATGGGTCTTAGGACCCCTAAGGGCATATTAGAATTGTTAATATGTGTGAAAGGGGGTCATAGGTTGACCTATGACTCTCTTTGACCCATGAAATGATGACATATGTCACTAGGAGTCCTGAGACCCCTAGGGACATATTAGAATGGTTAATATGGGTCAAAAGGGGTTATAGGTTGACCTATGACCCCCTTTGATCCTTTAAATGACAAGATATGTCCCTAGGGGTCCCAGGACCCCTAGTGACATATTATAATGGTATATATGGGTCAAAGGGGATCATAGGGTGACCTATGACCTCATTTGACCCTTTAAATGATAACATATGTCCCTAGGGGTCCTAAGACCCCTAGGGACATATTAGAATCTTTTATATGCGACAAAGGGGGTCATAGGGTGACCTATGACCCTCTTTGACCCATTAAATGATGACATATTTATATACTATTAATACTATTGTAGCATAATAATAATAATAATATAAATAAATACTAAATATTAATACTATTGTAGCATAATAATAATAATATAAATAAACACTAAATATTAATACTATTATATCTATAGTAATAATAAGAATACTATTATAGGTATAATAATAATATTGATACAATATATTAATACTAATAAACCAAAGTTGGTTTCCCTCCAATTATTATTTTAATATTAATACTAATATAGCAAAGGTTGTTTTCCCTCCAAATCTCACTAGATAAGATCGGATATTCGATTTACAATCGGATATTTGATCTAAAATCATATATGTGATTTTCTTTAGGACCAGTGTCCAACATATCTCTATCCCTGCAGACCCGACAACATCGATTTTTCTATTCTTTTTTCATGGGTTTTGCAAAAAAGTGCGTGTTGGGGCCCAACCAATTGAATTTTTTTTGAAAATATAACCTTAGGTGTTCGAATTTTTCATCTCAAAGGGGAGCAATAGTTGTCGAAAGGATAAACACAAAAGGAAGATATCCAATGAAAACATTGCAGCATATAGGGAAAGAGACAAAATGGAACACCGAAGAAAAAGATAAGGTATGCTAAATACCAGTCAAGTTGACGATGAATTAGTCGAAGGTGAAATCATAGAGTCAGATAATGCATATGTACAATTGGGGAATGAAAATGTACCTATTGAAAATGATAATGCCAAAATTGAAAATTTAGAGAATGAAAATTTCGAAGATGAAATGCTACCAAGCCATAATGCAAATTACATAATTGACCATGTCGAACATGACAATGCATAGAAACCTAATGCACAAGAACGATACATATCTCCTAATTATAATTGACATGAAGTTTGTAAAACACCAAAATGGATAATTGAAATTGATGAAATGATTATTACTAGTTTTGAAGGGAAAAAATTAGAAAGAACCATTCAGTTATGGGCTTCAAGACTATATCAGATGTTTTTTAGCAACAAGACAGTGGTAGAGTAATGTCAGCTTTTCATGCACTTATTAAAGATGAAAAAGATGAGACCTATGCTTTTCAAATTGATGATTTGTGTCAATAAAAAGTTGGAAAGAAATTCCATTATTGTGAAGAATCTTTTTAGTCCTCTCAATAGCATTGGAAAAAATAACAGGGAAAAGGATAATAGTCCTGCTCGAAGGGTTATTACAACCTCTTTGGTAAGTCATCATTTGAGAAAGGGTAGATATATGAGACAAACTTTTATTGATTTGAATGTAAATTGTACTATTTTGAGAAGAGCACTTAGTTGATGAGAGGAAATTGATGATCCTCTTCAAAATGAAACATGGGCATTTGGTGGGAGACTTCCATTTTTTGATAAGAAGCTATCTGATGATGTGGAAGAAGAAATTACACAATTTTGGCACTCTAACTCACGAGTATCACCCAATGCTAAAGACATGTTAAAGTTGATAATTGGCATCAGAGACCACACGCCACATCCTAAACACTATTTGGAGGTAAGTCAAACTATGTTTTTCAAACAATTTAGAGAGAGTCATCCAAGTCTTCATATATCACAAAGGGCTTTTGAATCTTTGAAGCCATTTTATTGTGTGCCACTCGAAATTTGAAATGCATGTTGTTGCAAATATCATGTTGAGTTTTCTATGCACTATGAACTATTACGCTCTATTTGTTCTACTTTGCATAGTAAAGAAATGTTGGAGGATTGTGGTGCTAGTGAGCTTCCAAAATCATCAAGAGACTTGCTAGATCAACTTTTATGTCGTAGAGTTGATGGTTGTTTCTTTTATGGAAATGCTTGCTTAAATGAGAAGTGTTCAAAATGTGGTGGCTTATCCAAGTTTGACACATGTTTCCATGAAGGGTGCGAACAAGATCTTGGAAAGACAATAGTGAAAAAAAAGGTATATGAAATAGTGAAATACACATTGAAGAGTGGAGGTGAGAGCTCTAGATGTGAATTGGTTGGAAAAGATATCAGTGTGGCTAGTTTTATTTTAGATTTCAAGGTAAATCTTTTTTATAGTCACAGGTCTAAGTGGTTGGATGAACAATTTAGAATGTGCAAGGAGACTTTTCTCCTTGGCACTATTATATCAGTTGTTGATTTTGCTGAGAACTACACATTGCAACCTCAAAATGAGACACAATTTTGGTATTACAACTCTATTTAGATTTCTATTTTTGTTCACATAACATATAGACAGGACCCTGATAGTGCAGAAGATAATCGAAAGATTATTAGAGAGTATCATTTTTATATGAGTGATGATAGATCTCATTCTCATGAGTTTGTGCAACATTGTTTCAAGAATTATTTTGATTTCTTACATCAGCATGCAATTGCAATGGATAGACATATCATTTGGTCAGATAACTATATAGGTCAATTCAAGAATGCTCGCATGTTTTATTGGTTGTGTAGGATGCACATAGAGAGATGAGTGCCTCATATTTGAAGTCTTTTTGAGTCCGGCCATGGAAAAGGGGAACATTATGGAGCGGGGGCATGTGTGAAGAGAGCTCTAGCCAAGGAGCAACTAAAGACTTCAGCAGTAGAGCTTCTTAATGCTCGTAGCATTGTTGATTAGTGTAGTTTAGCATTATCACAAGGGGGAACTCTTGATTTAGTGGTACGTAGGTTCTTTTGGTTAGTTGAGGAAGGGTCTGTAGCTGATAGATTAGATTGTGCTATAGTGAGAGACTCATCAAAAATGCATTCATTTCAGAGCTTTGATTCTAGTACATGGACCATTTGGACACGACAGCTAGCTTGCTTTTTTCCTAGTTGTTTTCATTGTGATTGGAATCACTGTGAGTCAAGTGAGTGGGTGGACACATGGGCTCCACATTATCTTACTCCATTGTCTATCATATCCTCTATCAGAAATGATGACATAGAAAGTTCACTTGGGCATAACCATCTATTAGATCTACTTCAACCAGGACATGTCTTAGCATTGGTTGCACCACAAGGGAATGATGAGAAATCTGATTATTGGTTAGCATGTTGTGTAAGAGGTAAACAAAAACTTGCACAACCAATCACAGATGATGATGGAGTCACATATCCTACTGGTTCAGTGGTTGTCGCTAGAACATGGCTGTAGACATACATGCTTAGAAGGAACTAAATTCTTGCATTCAAAGACTATCAAAAGTACAAAATAATTCTCATATATTTGCATCTTATTATAGCAACAAATGTAAAGTTGTTGAAGCATCAAGGAAGACCAAAAGTAAAAAAACTTTTTGCTATTGCTAATGTTGATCATGAAGCCCTATTGGAGACCCTAAAATAGAGAGAGGACCCTATTGGAACACTCGACTAGGTATATTTACTTTTTATGTTATTTTCTTCATAATGATTCAGTGAACAGATGATTATCTTATTTAATACAATAAGTTACTAATTTTTTTATGATATTGGAATATAGGTACATCATGAAGAGTTGGGGGGGGTGTATTGGGGAGAATTCCTAAGATTTATGATGTATTATGACGTAAAATGTGAACTTTTTATATATATGGTTTTTGTAATAATGAAAAAGACAGGTTAAATTAGTTGCACATACTAATTTGTATTTTGGTAGGTTCTTTGTAAGGAATTATAAGAGGAAGATATTGAACAAGTTCTTGCAAATCATATTTGCATGTGATACAAGGGTATAAGGAAAATTTTAAGATCATTTATAACTATATGAAAGATGCTTGCGGATATCTTATTACAAATTTGGTTTTTTCCTTATTTGACATAAAGCTGGCATTATAATTATTAAAACTATTTTTATCAAACTAATCAAATAAGAAAAATCTAGAAAGTATGAATGAACAATTAAAATACTTGATTTCTTCCATTTTGTAACCAATGACGGCATTTGAAAGCATAAAGAGTCATAATATTGTATAGTGTTTTTAAAGACTTTCATATTGAAAAGTTGTAAAGGACCATGAGATTTGAACTTTAGTAATGTCTAAGTTTGCATAGGGTAAGTGAGTTATTACATAGGTCCTAATAAGGTCTCATAATAATCACAAGTCATTTTATAAGTTGAAACATTCAATAAGTCACTTAGAATTTAGATTATTGCTTTAGAAAATTAAAATCTTGAATGTAACGGCTACATGAGCATTTTGGAAGGAAACTCTATAGTTTAAATTTTATGAAATATAGGGAACACTAGTGCAAAGCACCTAATCATTTTTCTTTTCTTGATGTAATATGGTCTAGGGATAGATCTAATGATCTCCCTGTGACCATCCACATTTGTAATGGACACAAGACCCCATGGTGCAACTATAAGCCTTGGCCATCAATTGGTCCAATAAAGTGGATTTTTGGTAAATTTCACATTTTTTAGGTAATTCTAGATGTTTATAACATTATTAGGGTCCCTAGGAGTTTGTAGAGTCTATTTGCAATCAAATTTGCAATAAAACTTGTTTTAGCACAAAAATTGCAAAAAGTTGCTTAGCAACTTTTGCAATTTTCTTGACAACTTTTCAAATTTTAACTCCTAATAGCTAGAACTATTTGAATTGTCAGTGCCATTAGCTCCGAGTGGTTGGGTGAACCCTAATGACACCCTTGTTCCAACCACAGAGACCCTCTATCATCCGTGGCCACCCTGTACCGAGGAGTCCCCAAGGTTCTCTAAGTGCATTTTGAGGTTGATCTTTTGAGGGTCATAACTCAGAGCTCGTTAGGGCTATCGATGAAATGTCAAATACTACAAGACAGTGATGTTCAAGCCTAAAATAACCTATCTCATTTTTGAGAGATCACATTCTATTTGGATTTGGCATAGCGATCTCGCTTGATGCTAAAACTCGCAGTGTGCCTCAGTTCATAGGTGCACCACACCGTAGCTTTGAAACTGTTGATCATGGCATAAAATTGTTAGTGCCATTAGCTCCAAATGGGTGGGTGAACCCTAGTCACACCCTTGTTCTAGCCACAGAGACCATCCATCATTTGCAGCCACCCTGTACCGAGGAGTCCCCAAGGTGCTCTAAGTGCATTTCGAGGTCGATCTTTCGAGGGTCATAACTCGAAGCTTGTGAGGGCTATCGATGAACCATCAAATGCTACAGGATAGTGATGTTGATGCCTAAAATAACCTATCTCATTTTTGAGAGATCACATTTTGTTTGGATTTGGCACAACGATCTCGTACGATGCCAAAACTCACAGTGTGCCTCAGTTCATAGGTGCACCACAACATAACTTTGAAATCGCTAATTGTGGCATCAAATTGTTAGCGCCATTAGCTTTGGATGGGTGGCTGAAACCTAGTCACACCCTTGTTCCAACCATGGAGACCATCCATCATTTGTGGCCACCCTGTACCGAGGAGTCTCCAAGTTGCTCTAAGTGCATTTCGAGGTTGATCTTTCGAGGGTCATAACTCAAAGCTCGTGAGGGCTATCGACGAACTATCAAATGCTATAGGATTGTAATTTTGAGGCCTAAAATAACCTATCTTATTTTTGAGAGATCACATTCTGTTTAGATTCGACACAACGATCTCTCTCGATGCCAAAACTTACAATGTGCCTCAGTTCATAGGTGCACCACAACGTAACTTTGAAACCACTGATCGTGGCATCAAATGGTCAGTGCCATTAGCTCTAGATGGGTGGGTGAACCCTATTCACACCCTTGTTCTAGCCATAGAGACCATCCATTATTTGCGGCCACCTCGTACCGAGGAGTCCCCAAGGTGCTTTAAGTGCATTTCGAGGTCGATCTTTCGAGGGTCATAACTTGAAGCTCGTGAGGGCTATTGATGAACTATCAAATGCTACAAGATGGTGATGTTAAGGCCTAAAATAACCTATCTCATTTTTAAGAGATCACATTCCATTTTAATTCAGCACAACAATCTCACTCGATGCCAAAACTTGCAGTGTGCCTAAGTTCATAGGTGCACCACAACGTAACTTTGAAACCGCTGATCGTGGCATCGAATTTTCAGCACCATTACCTCTAGATGGGTGGGTGAACCCTAGTCACACCCTTGTTTCATCCATGGAGACCATCCATCATTTGCGGCCACCCCATACCGAGGAGTCCCCAAGGTGCTCTAAGTGCATTTCAAGGTCAATCTTTCGAGGGTCATAACTCAAAGCTCATGAGCGCTATCGATGAGCTATCAAATGCTACAAGACGGTGATGTTCAGGCCTAAAATAAGTTATCTCATTTTTGAAAGATCACATTCTATTTGGATTCGGCATAGCAATCTTGCTCGATGCCAAAACTCTCAGTGTGCTTCAGTTCATAGGTACACCACAGCGTAACTTTGAAATCGCTGATCTTGGCATCGAATCGTCAGTGCCATTAGCTCTAGATGGGAAGGTGAACCCTACTCACACACTTTTTTTGGCCATGAAGACCATCCATCATTTGCGGCCACCCAGTATTGAGGAGTCTCCAAGGTGCTCTAAGTGCATGTCAAGGTCGATATTTTGAGGGTCATAACTTAGAGCTCATGAGGGCTATCAATGAACTGTTAGAGGAGATAAGTTTGTAAGAAGTAGTGGCTTAGTGTTTTATCTAAAATAAGTTAGTGGGAAGGCTTTATTAGAGGGTCTTGGCCAAACTAGTGGGGTGTCCACCCACTCTCTAATTTTAGAGACAGTTAGGTTTTGGAGGGAGATTAGGGGAGCTCTACTAAAACTATCCTTACCCTAGCTTGGACCAAGTTTGGTATCTCAAACTTGCTTCTTTTCCATTTCTTTCTTTTAGCATGGTTAAGAAAATATGCAAGTGTGGAGTTTATCAATGGAGTATGCATTGCATTGCATTGTGGAGTATTGTTCATGTGAGTGCTTGAATGGTGTTCATTCCATGTAGATTAGTGTGACACCATTGTCCATCTTGTTGTATTGTGTGGAGTATTGTGAGTATGAGGTTTGAATTTCCTCTATTTCCTTGTTGTATTATGGGTGTTGTATTATCCATTGTATGCCATAACCATTCATATATTGTTGTGGGTGATAAGGAAAGTATGGTGTAGAAAGGAAGTTTGAGGAGTTACAGTTGATGGTAGTGGCTTTGGAGGAGGAAATGTTGAGGCCCTAAGAGGGCATTAAATTGTTGATTTATGATAGCCCTGAGAGGGCATGAAAATTGTTTATTGCAGATATAGTTTGGTATGGCAAGTCTCCATTTTAGAACACACCTTCACCCTATGTTTATGGTTCCATCTGTGAAGCCATTGTGAAATAGCCTTGGGGGGAAATTGTTCAAGTTTGAAATGTAATGTTTATGCATTGAAAGATTGTATGTGTATCCCAGTTTGAGCCTTGTTCCCTAGTGTGGGGGAGGTCTCTTTGAGGCCTATGGTTGGGTGGAAAGCACCCATGGTCCTTGTTATTTTTTTGTGTTGCATATGTAGATTTGTGTCCAAGGGAGCAATGTAAATGGCTTGGAATGATCATCTTGCAGATTGATGTTGGATGAGAAAACTTGACATTGTGCCCTTATTTGTGAAGGAGGATTCACCAGCTTGTTCACGTTCTCAACAATCATGTTGGACAATGTTTGTGCTACTCATTTTCCATATCTTTCAATGTTCATGTTCCTTATGATTTTGAAAAGTCCCTTATGTTTCCCCATTGTGATGGAAGAAGATTGTATCATTGTTACCTAATGTACGTGTAGAGGAAATGATTGATAAGGCTATATATGCATGTTTCATTTGGAGATTATATTGTTATGAAAGCATTGGCATGAGTCACAGATTTACTTTGACATCATTGTTATCATTTGAAAATGTGAAAGAAAGTTTTCTCCTTGTGGTATTGTAAATGACTAGTTGATAATAACAATCCATAGATGTTATGTGATACCATTGATTGTATAAATTTAAAACTTAGTAGATTTCTTACAATCTTGTTGTGCGCTCAATAATTTGGAAGGAAAATTTTATGTTCATATCACATGCACTCAATAAAAGCCAAGATTGATCTTGACCGCCCTTATAGAGTAGCCCCCAACATTTCCTAAGTCATCATAATACAAAAAGTTTTCTCCACTCCCCAAGTATTGTTAAATCTGACATTCATTCTGACATGTCATGTCAAAACTTTTATCCTTGAGCTTGTCTCCTTGAAAAGGGGTTTCATCCCAATTAATATACTTGGGTGCATAGGAGAAAGGGTTTATGTCACATCCTTGTCTTATGCACTAGTCGTCCCCTCCTTGTAGCAGTGGTCACATTTTCCCAAGCATAGGTAGTCAACTTTAAATTTCTTGCAGCAATGGTCACGTGTTCCCAAGCATAGGTAGTTGAGTTGAAATTAAGGGGGAGTGGGATAGCAATCCCAAGAGATTTGCACTTAGGAGAATGTGAAGTTGACATTTAATATGACTTGTTCACATTAGGATTGCTGATTGGAGGGATGGGAAAAAGATGTCCTAAGGCTTGGATTAGTCAAAATTCTACACATGACCCACGTGAGACCTTGTGGGGACCACATGTAGGAAGAAATGTGGCCTTGGTAAGAGTTAGGGAGTGATGAGGATTTAAGATAGATAGGAGATTCACCCCTTAGATTTATTTTTATTTTTATCAAATAATTATTTAATCATTTCAAGTCTTGAGTAGAGGATAATGACACTTAGTGTATTTGAGCTTAGTTTAAGGGTAATGTTTATATCAAGGGGCTCATTTAGAAACATGTAACAATTCAACCATATGATAATGGAAAAGCTCAATATAGGAAAATAAATTACATGAAATAAATAAGTTTACGAGAATGCATATATAATTGAACATGATGTTAAGTACAGAGGGTTTAATTAAATTAGTGTTAAGACTGTAAATTAGGATAGTTAGATGTAGATATAATAGGGTTAATATGAAGTAATTTTTCAGGATGATGGGATTGGAGAACCAAGGATAAAGATGGATGGTGGATTAAAATAATAACTCAAATCTAGTTTTATCTAGTCAGTAAAGCACATTGATAGATAAGAGTTACTAGATAGAATTGAATGCATGAAAAACTTGTGTAGATGTTGGATTTAATGTCAAGTGAATTTTATATTTAGCTTGAGGGAATGTTAGTTAGATAATGAATGTTGTGGATTCGATTGAAGATATTAGTAGAATATCAAAGTCGATAGAATATATATACCAATTTGAAAATGTAGTGTAGGAATAAATGTTAGGATAAACCACGGACAGAAATAAAAACTACATGCAAATATAACCAATAACAGAAAATAATAGAACACACAGAAATGAACACAAGGCACCAAGATTTAACGTGGTTCACCCAATCCCTGGGCTACGTCCACCAAACAGCAAGTCCGATCTTATTACAATCCAGTGATTACAACCTAATTACAATTCGTAATCCCTTGCAGCTCAATACCGCTGCAAGAATCAATTTCATATCACAAAATTATGAAAAATACCCAACCCTAAGCCCTTTTATACAAGTATTAAACCACTTTAGGGTTATAACATGTCGGTCATATGTTGGCCTGAACCCCACTATTTATGAAGTATGTACAGTACTTTCCTGATCAGTCACCACGATCTAACAATCTCCCAGTTGGGGACTGATTAGGCTCCACACTAAAAAAAAATCTCCCACTTGGAGACTGATCCTATAGCAATAACACTACCACATGGGGCTCCCACTAGATCAAACCATCCTGGACTCTACTGTTCTTTTATTCATGTTCAGTCTAAAAGACCGACCAAAGCTGAAGAGGAGTTCAGCTTCTCCCTTGTTACAATCTTTGTCAACATATCTGCTAGATTGTCATTGGTATGTATCTTCTCCAGCTTTAACTTTCCATCCTCCAAAATTGACCGAATGAAATGGTACTGCAACTGTATGTGTTTGGTCTTAGAATGCGGAGCTGAATTCTTAGTAAGATGAATGGCACTCTGACTATCTGTGAAAAAATAATTATCCTTCTGAGGATGTCCCAATTCTTCCAAGAAGAACTGAAGCCATATCATCTCTTTGGCTGCCTCTGTAGTAGCAACATACTTTGCCTCTGTAGTGGAGAGAGCATTAATCTTCTGTAACCTAGAAACCTAGCTCACGGCTGCCCCACCAATAGTAAAGACATAACCTATAGTACTCCGCCTGGTATCAATATCCCCAGCCAAATCTGAGTCAACATAGTCCTGTAAATCAGTAGTAGAGCCCCCAAAGTGTAAACACTTATTGGATGTTCCTCTCAAATATCTGAGAATCCACTTGACAACATTCCAATGCTCAAATCCTGGATGACTCATATACCTACTAACGAATCCCACTACATGTGCAATATCTGGCCTAGTGCAAACCATAGCATACATCAAACTTCCTACAGCTGAAGCATAGGGTACCTTGGACATCTTATCCTCTTCTTTCTATTTCTTGGGACACATCTCCTTAGTCAATTTCAAATGACCAGGTAAAGGTGTGCTGACAGCTTTAGCATTCTCCATAGAGAAATGTTGCAACACCTTCTCAACATAATCAGCTTGAGATAGTGTCAATGTTCTGTTCTTCCTATCTCTACAAATCTTCATACCAAGGATTTGTTTTGCTGCCCCCAAATCCTTCATAGAAAATGCATGTGCTAATTGGCGTTTCAGCCCCTTAATATGATCCATGTTAGACCCAGCTACAAGCATATCATCAACATATAAACATAAAATAATGTAGCTATCATCATCCAACCTCTTAAAATAAACACAATAATCTGAATGACACCTATTATATCCATGCTTATGCATAAAACTGTCAAATTTCAGATACCATTACCGAGGTGCTTGCTTCAAGCCATATAAACTTTTCTTCAATTTGCACACTAAGTTCTCCTTACCTTTCACCTCAAAACCCTATGGCTGAGCCATATATATTTCTTCATCCAAATCACCATGAAGAAAGGCTGTTTTAACATCCATCTGCTCTAAATGCAAATCTTCAGTAGCCACAAGACTTAAAACAGTACGAATAGAAGTCATTTTAACAACAGGAGAAAATATCTCATCAAAATCAATTCCCTTTTTCTGTGCAAATCCTTTTACAACTAACCTGGCCTTAAATCTTTTCTTACCTCCTTCCTCTTCTTTCAACCTATAAACCCATTTATTCTGTAAAGCCTTTTTACCTACAGGCAACTTGCACAAATCCCATGTCTTATTTTTCAGCAAAGAGTCCATTTCATCTTTCATTGCAGATTCCCACTGAATCTTAGTATCCACCTGCACAGCTTCATCATAACTTTCAGGTTCACCAGCATCAGTAAGTAAAATAGAATACAAAGAGGGAGAAAACCTTTGTGGAGGTCTAATTTGCCTTGTTGACCATCTAACATTCACTGGTGTGTGTGGTATTTGTTGTTGCAATTGTTGCACATCATGAGGAATGGCTGGAACATCAGCTTTTGGAGTATCATCCAACACTACATAATCATCTTCTTTCTTCTCATGTTGCTGCAACAGATCTTTGTACAACACTTTCTTATTGAATATGACATCCCAACTTCTAATAATTTTAAGATTTTCAAAATCCCAAAGCCTATAACCAAATTCATTAATGCCATATCCAACAAAGCCACATTTCTTTGATTTAGCTTCTAGCTTGGTTCTATTTTCAGAGTCTATATGAGCAAAAGCTTCACAATCGAAGGTCTTGAGAAAAGAATAACTCACCTTCTTACCAGTCCATGCTTCCTCTGGAATACCACAGCCCAAAGGAGTAGAGGGACCTCTATTAATCAAATATACTGCAGTATTGACAGCCTCCGCCAACATGTGTAAGGGCAACCCAGCATGCAACCTCATGCTCCTTGCGCGCTCCATTATAGTCCTGTTCATGCGTTCAACCACTCCATTTTCCTATGGAGTCCTTGGAATAGTTTTTTGTCTACGAATACCATTAGTGGAGCAATAATCTTCAAATTCATGACTGCAATACTCACCACCATTATCAGATCTGAGACATTTTAATTTCTTACCAGTCTCATTTTCAACCAAGCATTTCCATTTCTTAAAAGTTTGAAATACATTAGATTTCTGTCTAAGGAAATAAACCCATACTTTTCTAGTTGCATCATCAATAAATGTAACATAATAATGAGAGCCACCAAGGGAAGATACCTGGGCTGGTCCCCATACATCTGTATACACAAGCTCTAATTTCTCCTTTTTGTTTTCCTTCCTTGTCTTTACAAAACTCACTCTCTTTTGTTTTCCATACACACAACTTTCACAGAAATCCATATTCACACATTTTAGACCTAGTAAAACTTTCCTTGAATGAAGTACTTTCATACCTTTCTCACTCATGTGCCCAAGTCTATTGTGCAATAGCGCAGTATCAGAATCTACAGCAGCTATTTGTTCTCCCTGCTCAATTGCAGTAATTGTTCCTGAACATTCATTTTTCACTGAAACAATCAAAGTAGAAGGAACAATATGACCTGTACAAAGATATAAGGTGCGTACTTTCACACCTTTTGCTACTACAAGGGAACCTTTTGAAACCTTCCAATTTTTATCATTAAAAGTAACTACACAACCCTCAGCACCGAGTTGCCCTGCTGAAATTAAATTTCTACTTAGTTTTGGAACATGTCTTACCTCATGTAGTAGCCAATGACTCCCATTCTGCAACTTAATCTTAATTTTTCCCTTTCCAACAATCTGACAGGGTTCATTATCCCCCAAATAAACAATCCCAAAATCCCCTTGGACATAATCAATGAAATAACCTCTATGAGGTGTAGCATGAAATGAAGCACCAGAATCTAAAACCCATGAATCATTAACACTCTCTAAAGATAGAAGCAAAGCATCCTCTTCGGATTTGTTACTTACCACATTTTCCTCCTTGTCTCCATCTGATTTATCTCCTTCATGTTTCTTTCGATTCCAGCAATCTTTCTTTTTGTGCCTCAGTTTCCCACAGTACCAGCAATCATTTAGTCCTCTCAATTGAGACCTCCTCCCCTTTGACTTTCCTCTTGATTTCCCACAATTTCTAGAGTTACTTCCTCTTTCAGTCGTTTTGCCTCTGCTTTGTGCATTTAAAGAACTTCCTGATGTAGATCCACCTGAGGATTTTCTACGAGTTTCCTCACTTAAAATAACACCGATCACATCGTCATATTTTAGGGTACTAGATCTAGGAATAAAATTAATCACCGCCATTACCAAGCCATTCTAGCTTTCAGGAAAAGAACACAAAATCAAGAGAGCCCTAATTTCTTCATCAAAATTGATACCCACAGAAGATAATTGACTAGTAATAGTATTAAACTCATTTAAATGATCTACAACAGATCCACCTTCTGCCATTTTCATATTAAATAAATGCTTCATGAGAAATACCTTATTTGAAGCGGAGGGCTTTTCATACAGTGTCGCTAGGGTTTTCATCAAATCTTTTGTCGTCTTTGCTTTTGTAATATTAAATGCCACCGATGGTGCCAAGCATAACCGAATGCTTCCGAGTGCCTTTCTATCCAAAAGATCCCATTCAGCCTCTGACATAGTTCCCTGATTCTTGGCTTTTCCTTCCAACGGCTTCCATAAATCCTTCTGATATAAATAGTCTTCCATTTGCCTCTTCCATAACTGGAAGTTCTGCCCATTAAACCTGTCAACCCTCAACTTACCCTCATCTGCCATCGCTCCCACTCAACTGTGAGACTCCCACTTAACCGTGAGACTTTCCTACAGAGGATAACTGAAAGACAACCTTGCTCTGATACCATGTGTTAGGATAAACCACGGACAGAAATAAAAACTACATGCAAATATAACCAATAACAGAAAATAATAGAACACATAGAAATGAACACAAGGCACCAAGATTTAACATGGTTCACCCAATCCCTGGGCTACGTCCACCAAACAGAAAGTCCGATCTTATTACAATCCAATGATTACAACCTGATTACAATCTGTAATCCCTTACAGCTCAATACCGCTGCAAGAACCAATTTTGTATCACAACATTATGAAAAATACCCAACCCTAAGCCCTTTTATACAAGTATTAAACCACTTTAGGGTTATAACATGTTGGCCATAATACGTCAGCTACCATATCGGCTATTGCCCAATTTTTATTTTTTCAGGGCATCAACCCCACTATTTATGAAGTATGTACAATACTTTCCTGATCAGTCACCACAATCTAACAATAAAGCATTAGTTAGCTAGTATGTAATAAGGGTCAATAGCCATGTCATTAGAGGTAGCTCGTCAGCTCATGTACCCTATGTATAATTAATGATAATATGATTCATGTACACCACATTTTACTATGTTAGTTGCATGAAATTATGAATACATATATGTCAGAATGACAAGCTATGTTATATACAAACGTTATTTATACGCTTGCACCTAATCCTTGCATAAACAATTCATCTAATAAATTTAAATTGACACACTCAATACGATGATGTAGTAGGATGTGTTTAAATACTAATCATTAATTATTATTGAGTTAAGTACTTGGAATTGGCCCTTAGACTTACTAAGAGTTTCTCATTTTATGTGCTTACTAATTCTTACTATGAAACTACTTTGAATCTTAACATGCTTTGATAATAATAATATTGATAGTGAGAAAGTAAGCTTATGGTGAATAATTAGATGTAATAATGTAAAAAGTAAATGTAGTAGTATAGTAATTATAGTAATTAAAATAGTAAATCTAAAAGCATGACAATGTAGCTAGATTAGTTAGTAGTTGATGAGCTAGATAGTTAGTAATTATCTTTTGTTAGAGTGAGTTTAATTTATGTATTGAAATAGTATTTTTTGTGTTTAGGAAACTGTAGTAAGTGCTAGTTTGGTGAGGAAGCAATGTTGATAGAATGCATAAGGATGACTAAATAGAGTAAAGAGGGAGAAAATGACTTAGTATTGGTCCAATCTTCAAGAGGAGTTGTAACCAATAAGATATGGATGCAAGCACATGATACATGTTTGGCACATAAAAAAAATTGTTTATTCCATAAGTTGTGTATAGTATGTGTTGAATGATGGATACTATCAATACAAGTGGCCCTTCTCCATCATGTAGACTTCGAAGCTACCTTTGGGGCATATCTTTTCTAATTTCCAATGGTTAGATTCGATATAGTGTGGTAGATAAGTGTACATTTTCTTATTTGACTAAGGGTGCTCATGTGATGAGTACTAAATCTAAATTCTCTAGATACGTGTGTTTAATCGATTAAGATATACTACACTTCCACACCATATAGTAATTGGCACATTAATATATATTGTAATGATTAATGAATGTGTGTACATTGGTAATAAGGATAATAAGTAATTTTGATCCCCTTCCCTTACACGCTAGAATCATGACCTAGCTCATATGATATAACCGACAGACCTTAATAGAATATTAGTATCAAAGGCTTTTTAGGATATGAATTACCTCACTAATTTATGAGTGTTGTATCTTGAACTTTCTCTTTTGACTCGTGATGCTAACTTGAACTAGACTATCATCCATTCTATTTGAAAACCATCTGTGACTAAAATGTTACAACTAGATGACACTATCCACATGAATCTTGAACTCCTATTCAATGATAACCTTGTTTTACAATATGTAATTTCTTATGCGACTTCATAAGCTACAAAAAAAAAATTGTTGTGTTTTTACTAGTAAAATTTAGGGCATGACACATGATCCACGATAAATTGAACAATACTAGATACTAAATTAATATGTATATCATTGTCCACATAAATGATAAAAATATATATCAAAATACATGTATCCATAGACAAAATTTTACACAAATATATATCAACGATCATGTATCCATAGAAAAAGTACTCAAATATATATCAAAATACATAGATCCATATACAAAATGTGGATGATCATGCCATTAGAATGTGCATAATATCAATGTTTCTGAATACAATGTGGCATATGCCATCTCAAAATGTCTCATGATGCATCCTTTGAAAACTATACTATCCTAGTGTGCTGGTGGATGATCAAAATGCAGCCTCTTCGCTGCACTAGGTGGATCGGATGCCTCCTCCATAAACAAAAAAGGAAAACCCAAAGTTAGACTACTAAATTTATATGATTCTGCATATCTAACATTGAATTACTCAAATGAATAATGATCTTTTTTGTAATGGAGATTAATACTATCAAAATTTCATAATAAATACCTCTCTTGTCGACCTCCTGCACTAGTTAGGAGTCCTCTCATATGCCCTCGGCAATGCTAGTACCTCTCTGATTGTGGGCTATATATGTTCAAATACCTTTGTCAGATGAATCTAAAATTTAAACTATAACATTCTAATCATAGCATGCTAAATTTATAACATATTTAATCATGAATTCAAACTACAACTTACTATTGTAGGCTCCTCCTTAGGAGTGAGTGGTCGTATCATCAAATCTACATAACTCTCCCGTCGGACCTCTTGTGCACTACGAGTCTCCTATGAGATACAAAATAGTAGTTGTTAATATCATGGAAATCAGTTTTGAATTTATTTATGAAGATAAGGATAATAAAAAATAAATGATACTTATACATACAATGGGGCTCTCAGTGCGAATGGAAATCTCTGATGGTCTACAACGTATAATCTGTATAGGCTCATCACCAGTAGCGACGCCCTATATACAACAAAGAAAGTAATTAAATGAGATTACCACAAAAATTTTACAAGAATGCATCGATATTTAATCAAATAGAAAGCACCTAATTACTTTCCTTTGTCAGTGCGTGCTAGCTCACCCTCCGCACTTTGTCCCTCCAGGACAGGTGCTACCTACAAGATAAAAGAAAGATTAGCAACCATATATGCTACAATATCAAATAGAAAAAAAAATGTGAACACAACATAATGTACCATAGATGTCTCAAGGCCAAATGAAATGGCTGAGAGCGTGGCATCATCAATCTATCTGAGCTCCTCCTCGGTCATCAATTAAACATGAATGAAGATCACATACATATAAAAGTCAATATGGCTTAAAAATTAAAATTAATCTATTATAAAAATTAACTTTAAATCACATATGTCATAACAAAAAAATATATACACATATCGACACTAAAGGAGTCCATCCCTCTGCATTCCCCTCTTCTCTCACATCAAGGTCTGTAGCCTCTGCATGTGTCTCTGGTGTATCCTCCTCTAATACAAAATGATACTCAGGAAGATCACCTATGGGACCTAGGCAAATATTCTTGCACATAATGCAAGTGTGAGGCACAAAAACATGTGATGAGCTAGCCGATGATGAACTGGCACTAGCATCATCAACACAAGGAGGCAAGATTGACCTAGCCTGAGATATCATTAGGCTACTCAACCTATGAATGGCTTTGATAGTTTGAGAGCTAGCCTCTATCATAATATCTGGATGCTACACTCGAGGAGGAGGGGAGCTATCAGTGGGGGGGACAAAAGTGCCAACTTTCTTACGCTGGGAAGAGGGTCTATCTTGAGGAGCTCCTAGTCCTAAGCCCATGTTGGGCTTCATGCTCCAATAGTTCACTTTAAGTTTCAACACAAATTTAGCATATAATTTTCTAAGAAAATAAAATGGTATGTCTAAATTGCCATGTGGAGGGATATCAAAGACCATCCACCAATGATCCCAAAAGTTTGCACGTATGGCATCATTTGTGCACCATTTAATCGATAGTTTGGATTTTTTTGGGTCAACTGGCAAACCAATTTTTGGGTTCGCAAAAAGGTTGGCCAAATTTTCTTTGCTTATGTTGAGGGCCGCAACCTCATCATAATCCAAACCATCATCAAACATCTCGTGCAATTGATCACACCAATGAAGAGCGACATTTTGTTGGTTTGTAAGGGTTTCAATGTTATCCACTATGGTGTTTAACGTGGATAACATAGGAGCCAATGCAAGTACATTATTATATATTCTATGCAAACCTCTAACCTCGATGAGATTTTCATTTATCAAATCCTCGATTCAAGGAGGGTTTTGAGGGGGTAGAGGATCGTTTGGTGGACGGTTTTGTGGGGGTATTGGATTGTTTGGTGGGGGGTTACGAGGAATATTATTCCCTACCTCAGTGTCATCATTTTGATCAACCATTCCTATTGAATTGCAAAACGTAATATATATTTTTTTAAAAACCTTAATTTTAACATTTTTTTTCAAAAAAACCCTAGATTCAACTAAAACAAACAAAATCATGCTAAAATCTATCGAATTTAGATCAAAAATTAGTTTTTTTTAAAAAAACCATACCTCAATATCCAATATCCAATTTTATAACTAATATTCAGTCGTGCTTCGATACTGGCCCCAAAAATGTGAGAAATAAGGGCCTGCGGGTCTGTTCTTTTTTTAAAATGTAATGCCGCAAGTATCAAATATCCGATATTGAATCAGATATCCGATCACTTATTATATTTTATATATATATTATATTAAATTAATATAAATTATAATATAAAATATTATATTATATTATTATATTATTATATTATTATATTATTATATTATTATTATATTATATTATTATAATGTATTATATTATATTATATTATTATATTTTATAATATATTATACTTTTTTATTATTATATTATATAATATATATTATATTACATTACAATATATTATAATATTAACTATTATATTATTATAATATAATATTATAATAATAATATTATAATATTATAGTATAATAATAATTATAATAACAATATTATATTATATATTTAATAACAATATTATATTATAAATTATAATATAATAATAATAATAATAATATATTATAGTATAATTATTATTATTATAATATTATATTATAATATCATAATAATATTATATTTAATAATATTATATTATAATAATATTATATTATAGTGTATTATACTATTATAATATAATGTTTTTATATTATTATAATATAATATTATTATAAGAATGCCATAAATAGCGAATATCCGATGTTAAATTGGATATCCGATATTAGATCGGATATTTGATAAGGCTTGACCTTTCCTTCTAGGCCTGGTACCTGGATAGGTGGAAAAAAGTCAGAGCGAATTTTGAAGCACTTTTAGATGTGTTCAAACTCTATTTTTTTCACATTGCCACTTTTTGGCACACCATGATCCTTCACGTACCCATATATGTACAAGTACTCAACTCATCCATCAACCCAAAATCTTGGTCTACTAATATGACCTACCTTTTAGCATTCTTTTGAATTATTTGTAGAATGTTAAAGTTACCTTCAATTATACAAATTCCTCTATCTTCAAAACTTTGATGCTAGCTTTGGTAAGTGTCCAAAAATAAAGCACCATGTGTTGTGGTCAAAGCTCGTTTATCAAGGGCAACCACTAATGCAAGCTCAAGATGCTCACAGTCCGATGGACCAACTATCTCTTTGACATATTCCTAAAGTAGATCATTTTTCTTTCTTAGTTCCAAGATTTTAGCCTCATCTTTAGCTAGTTGCCAAAACACCTGTTTAAGGCCTGTCATTATCAAAATTATGGTTGTGTCATAGGTGTCCTTCCTGAGTACTGCCTCCTACATTTGGTAGTCTTTGGGGGATATACGGGTCAGTGCAAGAATTTGGGTCTCACTTTTGGCCAAAAAGTGGAAGTGTTTTTCCCGTTTTTGAAATATTTTGTTAATTGATGCCAAAGTTTGAGCCATTTAGAGATTAAATATATAAAAACTTCAGAACTAAAAATTGTAGTGCATGGAATCTTCTTTTTGAATATGTAATTTATTTGTATACCCATATGATAGATTTTTTTTTGGTATGGATCTTTAAAAACCACTTTTTCAAAATGCCTGTTTCAAGACCATACCACGCTCGTGTACAAACACCATAGTTTGACACAAATGAATGAATTTTGGTGAATCCTTTTAAATGGAGTTACCTGACACACCAAAGATTGATGAGAATATTTTTCTTGAATTTTTTAATGAATTTTTTTTTAGTATTAATTTTTAATTGGCTCTAAAAGAAAATTTTAAAACCTCTCGTGTACAGACACCATAATTTGATCAAAATTTCACTTTTTTCAAATTTTTTTTTTTAACTTCAAAAGAATTGAATGTAGATTGATGACATATAAATTAATTTAAGAAAAAATATAAAATAAAAAAGTTATTAAAGATTTAGTGAACGTTGCTATTTTACATTTAGGTACCACTTTTGATTAAAAAAAAATATATATAGTAAATAAAAACATAACTCTATAAAATTTATATTTCTGAAATCAAGACAGTGAGAGCTCTAATGGGTTTTTGTTTCATAAAAAAATTTGATCGGGAAGACCCTCTAAAAATTATGGCAAGGCATGAATTTGTCAGTTCAATGCCTTAGCCAAATCTTAAGAGGCCAAGGAAAAGCCTTGGTCTCACCAAGCCTATCCCAAACCAAAATCTGACGCAGGGAAAAAAAATCCCACCTCATGTTGTAAGAAACAGGCACCCGTTATTTGAATTTCAAAAAATAGGTACCCGTTTTGAAAAGCTAAAAGCGGCATGTAAAATCCGCCGAAAACTTAAAAAATTGAATTTTTAAGAAACAGGTACCCATTTTTTACTTTTAAAAAATGGGTACCCATTTTTTACTTTTAAAAAATGGGTACCCATTTTTTATTTTTAAAAAACGAGTGCCCGTTTCTAAAAAATTTAAATTTTTATTTTTTTGAGAAACGGGTACCCATTTTTTGAAAAAAAAAAACAGGTACCCGATTTTTAAAAATAACGAGTGCCCATTTTTTAAATTTAGGGTCAGGCACCCAAACCAAAAATGGGTGCCCATTTTTTAAAATCGGGTACCCATTTCTAAGAAGTTTCATTTTTCGGATTTGACTTTTGCAGAATTGTGACCCAACTTTGTGCATTCACCCATACCTTTGATGTGCACATGTAGAGGAGGAATATATTTATGTTTTATCATATCATTAATCTAATTCCTCATGACAAAGGAAAGGTATTTTGGATCACTTTGAATAGGTTTTAGTGTATTCACTCCCTTTGCCAATGCCTCCAACCCCTTAGCCTCTATGTACTCCATTTATCTCCTCTATCTAGTTAACACCTCTCACTTCACCCATGTTGGATTAGTACCCATGGGAGACTTATAATAGCCTAAAGATGAGGTTGTTTCTAAGCCTAGTCTTTTACCCCTATTACTCTTTCCTAGTGTCTTCTCTATCTTGAGTTTCTTAATTGATGGTGTGGCCATTATTGTTTTGAGAGGAGAGGTTTATGATCTTTATTCTTTTTGTTTCTTCTAGATCTTTTTGGTGGTTTGTCCTTCCTCTGAAACCTCATTAGTATGCACCTACCAAAAATCATCCCCTCCACCTACTTGAATATCCAATGGAATGAATAGTGAGAGCATAGAGATAGCTTCTTTCTTTGGTGCATGAGGAGGAGGTTAACATGGATTCTTTGGTAGCAAAGATGCAAATCATACTAGTCCTTTCTATAGTTGAGGCAAAAAGTTCCAGTCCACACCTAGGAACTCCCTATGAGGTGTGTCCCTTATTACTCCTCCCTTAAGATGTATCCCAATGGGCAAGAAATCAAACTCTGAGAGGTCAAAGACATCAGAGTCATCTACTTCCATGGATTTTGTCCACCCTTCCTAATCTTTAGACTCCACAAGTCAAATTCATTTTTTTTGGATGGATGGAGTAATTTGAGTTGCACTCTTTTTTTTCTTCTTCTCTTTCCCTAATTGATCGAGTCCTTTTGTTGAGTGGGAGATATATAATTTCTTCCCCTTTCTCTTCCCCTTCCACCTTTGGTATATTTTCTAGAATCTAAGGTGATGAGGCACTCTTATTCTTCTTTAATTTCTTCCTCTTCTCCCTCGCTATCTTTTTTTCAGTTCTAGCCCTCTCTAGTACTAACAAAGAGGCTTCTATCTAGGCTTGGGTTTTAGTTGGTGGAGTCTAAGCTTATCCTTCCTGAAATAGTGCCTCCTAACTAGGAGCCTCCTCTGCCTAGGCTTCTCCCTCTCCATCTTCATCCCCTTAGCCTTGTTGTTGTGGAAGTAAGCCAATTCATGTTCATATTTATAGACTGTCTCTGGTTGTACTTTACACTTCTCCTAGTAGGTCAGGACATTGACCTTAGTGTCTTTAATTTTCTTGGGTCTTTCCTATTCTTGTAGTATTAGCACATTTGGAACTGGCTCCAAGTGAAAATGTTTCTTAACCCATTCTTGGGTTAACCTAATAGCATGCCTAACCCCGTGGTGTATATCATCATTTTCCTCTCGGCTAGTCTCAGCATTCATTATTATCCTTTGAAAGATTTTATCCCTATTGTATAGTGGATCCAATACATCCTCAATATCTTTGTTCCATAGATTTAGAGGGATGTTCATATTGAGGGCTTTCTCTACTTTTTGTAGACTCAATATCCTACAATAGTTCTTAATCCATACATCAGAACCATCTACACAATTCATCCAGTGATCTTCAATTGTAATATCAGGTATAAATTTTGTCCCCATGAGGCATCACACCATCCCAATGTTGTCAAAATATGGTAAGGATTTTGAGTATTCATCCAATGGGTATTGATCCCACATGTGGCAATATATTTCTTTTGTTTTACCATGAAAGCTCTAATAGTGATGGGCCAAACCCATGCCTTCTTAAATGCTACTTACTGACCCTTTTATATGCTAAGCTCAATTTCCTAACTATCTCTAGTAGTATCAATATATTATATAAATAGCGAGGAAGTTTCTTTGTTCATAGGAGAGTCTTAGCCAACCAAATGTACACAAATGTATTGAACTGGATATAATAAGCAACCACTTGTACTTATCAAGAAATAACTTCTACAAAGAGTCTCTTCACATAATTACCCTCAATGAATTAGATTATGGAGAAGATGAAGCCATCATTCACAAACTTGTACTTGGGGCTCTTAAAAGGAAACTTCTTTCATACAAAATATGGGCACACAATGTATGACCAAGCTATTGTGTTTTATATGCTCCCTATCTTTACCAACATAGGGTAATCTATTAGCCTAGCTACAAAAAGGTGCATGACATAAGACGTCATGTATAATTGCAACCATTCTTTACTTAAATAATTTTCTCATCTAGGTTGTTGGTGATGATGGTGGCTTGGTCAATTGGCAATCCCCTTCTCTTGATGGTTTTGATGAAATGAACCATCGAAGTTTCCAAATGGATGGCCATTGGGAGTCTCATGTCTCTAGTCAATAGAACTATATTGCAGCGGATATCATCTATTATGTATCCCTAGGTCATGTCAACCCTTCCATGTCTTCTATTCATATGGGGTTGCGCAATAAGATTCTTCTCCTATACTTTTCCTTTTGCCTCTTATTAATGTTCAATGTACCATCAATCTTCTATTTTGTGTGTGATCTTTTGGAATTGATCCACATGAGGTCGGTGGAAAACCTTATTAATATTATTAGCTCATATATCCAACATAATCTCCCTCATGAGACTCCTTATGATCATTTCATCCAACACATAGTGGTGGGCTAGTGTCATGATCAACTTGGAAGACTGAATGTATAACGGATGTGAGGTTGCATTCAATAGCCCACTTAGAATCAATGACATGATCATCTCCAATCTCTCCCTCTACTTGTTAGATAGGACTAGGAATGTGTTCTAGTCAATGTGATCCATCTTTGTATCTATGACTTTTGAGTGCTTGTCCATAACCCATGATTTATGGGTGCCTTGGAATTTGAAGGTAATCAATTTTTCTTCTATCCTAACTATCATTGATGACAAGTATGATGCCATTTTGACTTACATGAAAGAAACATGTTAGTCTATTGTTTTCAGAGCTTGAAGAATGCTAATTAATACAATTTGGCTGACATAGACATGCACAAAGCTGATGATAAAATAATGAAAATTGGTAAATTTGGTATATAGGGCTTGAGAAGTGTACATTTGCACCTTGTGCAGTAGGCTCACCTACTCATGTGCACAAGGTGTGCATAGTGTGTAACCTTCCATTGTTCTAAGTTAGGTTATACACATGTAGCACATGTTACACACAAAGCACATGTGTGCAACATAAGTTGTGCTAGTCCTTGGTGGGGGGGAGTAACATATTTAGTTGATACTATGCATATAGTGCACCATGTAGACCATGGTGAGGTGCACATATGCATAGGTGTGTACCACAATTATCTTAAGTGTTAAGTATAAGTTGGGGCAAGCTATGACTGAGCAAGGTGTAGACTTTTGAATGTGCACAGGTGTGACTCCACACTTTCTAACAATGCTAAATGATCAAAATGTCAGAGAAAATCCAATATTTACAGGCACATGATTCTTAGGGGTGTGCATAATGCACCTCTGCATGTGCACATGTGTCCCCCTTTTGGAGCTTAAGTTCTTGTGGTGTGCATGTGCACATATGTACACTTAGACTTAATTTAGAAAAAAAATGAGTTTCTGACTAGCTGATTTAGCTTGGGTCTGACCAATTCGAAATTTTAGAATGACCTAGACTTGAAGGGAGATTTTTCTCTAAGATGCCAGACTATGTGCCTTGTCTAGTAGAATGGGACCCCTAGTCATAAAAGCAAAGAGGGGGTCCACATTTTGAGTTCAGAATGGGATGTGTGTTGTGAAGTAATAGTGTCTTATTGATCTTTTCTCTACACTCATGTTTTTGATGTCCTTGTTTATAATTACAATTGAAACAATAACCATTGAATTTTGGTTTAGGGATTCACTTAAAAAAAATTCTCATGTATAAATTTTCTATGTGGCCTACTTTTCAATAGTTATAATAAGTAGGCTTCTTGTTCTTTAGGTTTTCATTTCTTTGTTCTCCTTGGTTAGATGACTCACCTTGCTTGGTATATCCTAGTCCAAAAGTATCATGAGATATTCTCTATTATCTCATCTACTCATCAAGAATCCTTATTGCTTCTTTATCTTTTTTCATCCTTTCAATGAACTCCTTCTCATATTTCAACTTATTCATCAATCTATCATATATAGATTTCATATTTATGATCTCAAGTTCCTTTCTAGTGTTCTCCTGAGTAGCTCCCAACAACTGATTGACCACATCAAATTTATTATGTGCCAAAGTTTGTACCTCAATAATATTTTCATCCAACCTTGGAGTCATTTGTCTCTTTTCTTCTTCAATCTTATATTTTTCATCTTTATCCTTTTTCTTCTATTGAGTGACTTCACATTACCTTACTAACACCATTTCATGTTTTCTCTTCAATGCTTTTATTTCTTTATTTGGATTGTTCTTCCTTTCTAGTAGATGTTTTATTATTGCCTTAGTGCCACTTGATCCTCCTTGATTATATATATCCTCAACAATTTTTTCTTTGTACTATGTATCATTTTGTTTGATTTTCATCTCCTTCCTTTATTTTAATATCTTCCTTAGTTCCTCTTTAGCAATCTTGACTTTCTCCAAGGCAACCTACAAATCAATCTTCTTATTCTCAATTGTCTTTCCCAACTTATAAGCTTCCATCTTCAAGATCTTGTCTCTTATGTGGTTGGACTTTTGATAAGAGAACTAATGCTCTAATTCTAATTATTAGAAATCTAATGGGAAAGTAAGTTATTGAGAGGGGTGGTGGGGGGTGTAGTGAATTAGGATCTATTAACTTTACCATTAACCCTTATCTAAACATTACCATAAACTAAATCAAACATTCACTAAAATATATTTTCAAATCTAATATATACTCACATGAATAAGACTCAACACATAAACAACTCATAAGACATGACACAAAGATTTGGTTGTGCAAAAACCCTCCAAGGTGAAGGTAAAACTACAGTAGGGATGACATGCACAAAGTATTCACTACTGCAACACAAAGTTCAGCTTCAAGCCCTACAAATTTTGATCTCTTCAAATGATCTACATTGTGAGGGGTTGTCCCTATTAAGAGCTTACAATAATTATTTAGTCTACCTTGATTAAAGGATTTTACCTCACAAAGTGAGCACTCCATTAAGATATTTATAAATGTCTATTAAAACCACTATATTAGGATATTTACACCCTGAAACACTTGTTAGAATGTAGCAATACCTAATCCTTTAGTTTGCATTACAATGCTGATAAAAGTTCTTTATAAAAATTTTGATCACTTCTCTAATATGATTTTTCACTAAATCTGCACTTTACTACTTCTCTACAAATCTTGGCCGCTCTTTTTGATTCACCTTCACATATTGTATACAACCCAAAACTTAATCACAAATGTTTGATGCATGCAAAATAGGTCATAAACACTTCTTAAATAGCCATTAGGTGAATCATCTAGATCATGATCAATGGTCTAGATTGATTCTTCTTGCCACTTAATCCTTGCAATTTTTTGATTGGTTAAAATAATTACATAGGGATTAATGATCCTCACTAGAATGTGTAATCACCTCCATAACTAACTCCTTGATCATATAAAAACCTCTCTAGTATAGGAAACATGGTTTACCTCAATGGTTGGGTCATTACAAATAATCATGTCAAAACTGGCTTGCTCAACATTTGAACTTATTGATGCTCGACCATGTCTAATTTGCATGTTGTCACTCAAATTCAACTCTACTCATCTCATTCTATGTTACTCACCCTCTATCTGGCTTGGCATAAGAATACACTTAGCCTGTATATTAAAACTTTAACAATTCAACTGATACTAGAGTACTTGGTGACCATAGACTTTCTCGTCAATAACAACTACCTCAACATAAACTAAAATATTTACAAGTCCTTCATTACATTGCTCAATTTGTATAGGATGGATCGGTTGTAGTGATGACTAACCAACCTTTCCTAATGAATAACTAAGTATTTTTTACTAACTACCAATACATTGAGTTCCTTGAGGATCAACATAATGGAATGATTAGTAAGAGAAAGTATGATGTCCATGAAGAGGTCATGCTTAGCTACTAGGTGACAAAGAGAAGATATCAATTTATTAGTAAGTACAATACATGGTTTAAATGATGACAAAACATGAATGACAGTGAATCAACATGAACATGGGCAAGTTGAACTATTTGACTTATATATCACTAAACTATTGTTTGAAAAGGGTTACCCATGGTTTTCATTATATAACTGATTAACAAAATAAAGGACATCAATTCTCAAATGCTTATTGATTCCATGATTCCTTTCCTTTAACTTTTCTTAAATCATGACAAGTGTTCCTAGTTCCATGCCAAATTGCATGCACACTTTGTGGTGAATTATGATTTAGTCCAAAAAAATTTGAGCCCCAAATATTGAGAGGAAATTAAGTAGATTTTAAACAACTTTATGCCTGGTCTTGTAACTATAGTACAACTTTTAATGTAACAAAGAAATTAGACATTTCTATTTAGTTATTAATATGTATCAATGTATAAGTTAGTCTTATATATTATCATTTATATATTTAATTTATGCATTAAAACATCTTAAAGACTAAATAACCATTTAGGAAAACTCCAAACAATATATTAATGAAAAGTAGGTTAGAAAACTATGAAACATAAGATGAAAATATAACAAAATACCAAGGTTATATTATTATATTTCTTTATCTTGATTCTAGGTATAGAGAAACATTTATTAGTAGAATAAAGATAATAAAAGCATATACACGCATCAACTTACCTAGGAAAGAACTTTACTTTTTCAATTGAAATAACTTACTACAAAATTACTAATTTTTTTTATGACATAAAAAGCTAATCAAAACAATGTTATAAAAGGTGATTGTCAGATGGCTTAGTCATATGGAAATTGCCAGATTTGTATAAATATATCATTCACTAATTAATGATAGATTTTGGAACTTTCTTTATGAGCAATAAAATCAAGCCTGTGTTCTATGATCCTTCACTGAGGATATTTTGTTAATAGATTAGTAGTAAAGAAAATCTACATCCTAGTTTTAATTAAAATGGTTTTGTAAAATATTATTCCTTCAGCAAAAAAACCTACATAATGATATTAGACATAGGATATGAAAAAAATAGCTCAACATGTAAATAAAAAATTATATAAAGGCCATAGAAATATGTATTCATATGGTTGATTTTTAACCCCACTCATATTCAAAGTTTTGAATGTATAAAAAAAATTATAAAAAGGTCATAGAAATATTGATTTATGAGCTTGATGTTTATATCTTGATAGAGGTTTTAAACCTGTGAGGCAACCTAGTGAAGAAATGAAGCCCACAAACTACTAGCCACCAAAGGCCAGCACATACATGATTTAGGAATGAAATAATAAGGGGCACAAAATTAACTAGAGCATGATCTTGATCTCATCCCTTATGATGTCAAAGCCTTGCACTCAACAATACTTAATCCCTACTAGGCTCTTTGTGATCCATTCAACATCACTTGTAGATGAAGGGCCCATTGATGATTAATGTGCTTGGCTTTGAACCCCACTAAGATTCAAAATTTTTAATGTCATGTCTATATCAACTAGTTCTCTCCTGAAGGATGGTACATTAAATATGACCACGGGAAATTTACAAATACCTACAATCCATGAAAAAATAATCTAAATTTCATTCACACAATATGCAGTTTGAAAGCCATCATTGGCTGCATAACATATTTTGACCTACGTGAAAGGTCCGAAGGAACATTTATTATTAACACCTCTATGTTTACCTCTCTATAACTCTCTTTTAGGGAATCTTAAACCTATTAGCTAGGGGCTCTTGTGATATAGTTTGTCCCAAAGGGAAGATCAAGAATATGATTCCTATAAAATCTATAAGCTAATACATCTACTTTATAGAACACATGATTGAATAGAATCATCTAACATGTATTTATACTCATGAAAATAGGCAAAAAATACTTGTGCATGGAAATAAAAAAAGAATGTAGGCGAACAGGGGTCAAAAAAATTTACCAGCTCAAAGAGTAAGACATTGGCTTGTGCAAACATATACAAAACTTTGAAGTTAGAAAAAACAACACATTAATTAAAATCTAGATATTAAATAACAACACAAAACTAGAGAGAAACCCTTGGGGAACCCCAAATATAGACTCTAAAGGTTGCAAATTGTCATTCATCAAATTTATAGATGATTACATATTAATTTCTATAGAAGTCGCATACCAAGGTTGGTTGTAGATTAGTAATGAAGGATTAGCGAAATAGTGCATAGAACATGAAAAAACATGGTGGTTGAGGTCAGTGGTTTGTGATGACATTGGAGTTTGAAAAATGATTAATTTACCATTCTAACAAGTTAAAACACACAACACAACGACAAATAGAAACCCAAATATGGGCTTTGGGAATAACAAGCCTAACTTATTCTATTTATAAGAAAATACATAGTGTAGCAGAGAGTTAGCTACACCATTTATAATAGATAGGTGAAATATTTGACAGAATGTGAAAAGCATGGGGAAAGGTGGTAGTTGGGTCAGCATTGGATTAGTGTTGACATTGTGTTTTCAAACATTCAGGATAATTAATTTACCCTTTTTGACATCCCCCACTAAATTAACTAATTATCAAATATTTTAAGATACCCCCACCCCCCCACCCCCCACCTGCCATAATCTAGAAAAGACACATCTCATCCTAAAGCCTTTTTAGATACCCATTTACAATCACTTCTCTAATACCATCATTCATATTGTTCCCCCCTTATCACAACCACTTTTGGTTTTTACAGATTACGCTTAACCGATGCTTTGAAGTGGTTTCAAGCTCAACACAAACTCTAAAAATATCACACAAGTGTTTTCAATATCACCACAAACTTCACATCAAAGTGCTTTTGGCTCACCACAAACCTCACTGACAAATAGTTTTTGGATTACCACAAACCAAGCACTCATTGGTTCTAATGCCCACAACTCATCACTACAAAGAAACCGTCATCACTCTAGGTTTTTCACCTTCTACAATTGTATCAAACTGATATTGAGCCCATATGAAAAGAAATCCATCTACTAAGATACATGGGTGCCCATCTATTATACTCATTATTTCTATAGGAATCCTTTTTAGATACATGGTTCATCAATATGTCAAACAAAAAACCTTTGGGGTGTCGAGCACAAGTGATAATGCACACCATACATTCACATAGCCCATTAACAAACATTCACTAATTCAATCTTTATCACTTGTTTGGGGATATTAATCCAATAATCTTCTATTACATGAACACTTTTGATACAAAAAAGGACTTCACAATTAGATATATATACTCTTTATCTGTCAACTCATACACTTAGCATCCCAAATCAAAACACACATTTCAAATAGGCCTTTGCACAATGAAAACAATCTCTAGCACATCATGTCACCTCCGATTCAAACATTTGTGCACATGCCACAAGCAATGCTAACTCTCACATGTAACCTATAACATTAGACACACATACTTCAAACACAAACACATAATAAAACACTTTTAATATTAGCAAAATAAGATTTTACCTTCAACTTTACCTTCCTTCTTTTCATAGCTTCTCTCTTTTTCATAATAGGCCTTCAAACTCTTGATTTGTTCTTCTCACAATGCACATTTCTAAGTCCAAGTTGCACCATCAGCAAACTACCATTCAAATGTTAATCTTTTTTCACAACAACTTGATCAAACACTCTAACTGACAACTTCACACAATGGTCTATTTTTTCCTTTGTTTTGCATGCTCCTCCAAGTTGTATCATCTTCAACAATCTCAACGCACTATATACTTGGACGGCTTCAACTTCTATTAGATGAACAACATCGATTTCACACTTCAACAACAATCCAACACTGTCTATGCTATGTTTATCACAAACCAAGAACATATTATGCATAGTGAAAATGCTCCAACACAACATAGAGACAAAGCAAGGTGGGGAACACTGCAAACTACAGAACACTATGCTTATTAACATAAGCTCTAATGCCAAGTTAAAATACACATCACAACACTAGAGAAACCCATGGAGAAACTTAAATATAGGCTCTACAGATTGCATTATCAAATGTCATCAAATTTATGGAGGATTACATATTAATTACTAAATAAGCTACAGACCAGGGTTTGTTGTTGCAACAGTAATGAAGGATAGGTGAAATAATGCATAGAACATGAAAAAGCATGGTAGCTAGGTTAGTGGTCTATGCCGACATTGGTGTTTGACCAATGATTAATTTACAATTCTAACATATCTTAGGGTTTTTTAAAGGTATCAAAGACACAAATGAGTTTTAAAAATAAATAAGAGGTGCAAGAATATACAGTAGAGAATGTATGATTGATAGCCAATGTGGGGCTGAGTAGATCTGATATAGTAACTCTCCAATCTGTCCCATCTTGCGATAACAGCTTTACAGCTGAACCAGAGCCATGTATGCGTTCATATGGTGTAAAAGAATGACTAGGTACTCATTCTACCTCTTCAAGCCTACTATTAGCTTTTGTAACTTCTGAGTAATATTGTCTATGCCACAACGTCTAAAAAATGTAATTCATTTATAGATTACCAAATTTAAATCCCACTGAAACTGAGGGATACTACTCTAAAAGGATATCCTTAAAAAGTCTATTAGCCAATTGAATGGTCAAAATGTAAAATAATTTAGCAACAAAATAGTTATAGAGAAAGAGATAGCTACTGTTAGAAATATGTTTAGAAAGCATAATCTTAAGAGACCATAAACAAATTATCGACTTCGGGTTACTCTTTTTATAATTTCATTTAAATAATATATTATGAGAAAAACCTAAAATTAGATACTATTAAAAATTGACGTTCGATTACAATATCTAAATTGAAAGTTGATATTTAGCCGAACTATTTGATTTAAAGTACATTTGAAAATTTGTAAACAACTTAATTAAGAAACAAATCATTATCCTCATTAATTAAAGTTAACCCAACTAAATTTTAAATCATAATTCCGAATTAGTAACCGCTGGAAAATGCAGTGCACTTCCATGTTTAATTATTGATCACATTAACAGAGAATGTATACTCCAACATTCTTCTCAAATGTCAGACTCAATAGTAATGTTGTTTTCTTCTCTACATATCGCATTCCCTGAGTGGATTGATACTAATCCTGCGCACTTGTCTCTATCAGTTACATCAAAAATAATAATTTTACACCTTTCATAGTAAATATTTGGTTTGGGAAAGGATATTATCCCCTCATTCACTCATTTTAAAATTTTGTCCTATGCGTATTACCTATTGATTCTCCTGTCATTTAAAATATTTTAATATTATATTAAAATTGTACAATCTTAATTTATTCTAGATCTATTCTATCTGAGTTAATTTTAGAGATATGATGTTTCTAATTTTTGTGTGTAACCGATTGTTTAGATATGCAATTGTTCAAATATTTCTGATAAAAAAACAAATATTATCAAATATGTAGAGGGAAAGAGTATCAGTAGTCATTATTGTGAAAAATCAACTATTGCAGTCACTGATTATTAATCTCCTATCACAAACGATTATTAAACTATTGAAAATAAATTCCCAGCTAATATCGAAAAAATAACACAACTGCAAGTTCACTTATAAAATACGGAAAGAAATGCGCAATACAATGAACACAATTTTTTTGGACAAATTGTCCCTGGAAAAACCCCTAAGGGAAAACCAGTTCTACAGATGAGGAATTATATTAAACTTCAGCAAATCAAGAGATACAAAATTTCTTGCCTCTCACTGGCAGAACTCCGACAACCTCCTAATTTCTCCCGTTGATATTCTCCACTGCTATCTCCACGCTAACACTACGCCCTTGCTAACACTGCAAGACTGTTTGCTAACACTGCAAACATTTCTCCAAAACTTCTTATCCAAATGACCCAATGACCCCTTTTTATACTACTCCTGTTGGTAAACCAACGACCGAGATTAAATCAAACCAACGGTTGAGATTAAGACAACTCGACAGCCAATAATAGAATTGGTTGCAAGGTCTCCAAAAGGGAATCTCTAAAATTAGTAAATAATAACCATTTACTAATTCTTGGCAAGTGGACAAATAGCTGTCCAAACCACCCATAAATACTACTGCTATTCATAGATAAGGACGAACAACTGTCCAAGCTACCCATAAATACTACTGCTATTTTTGGGTCAAAAATAACAACTGTCCAACTAATAATAATTAACACTCCCTCTTAGCGAGGAAGCTAGTCTGCAAGACACCCATCTAATCTTTGAAGAAGATAAATTTGGCCTTTCCCAAAGCCTTCGTCAGAATGTCTGCTACCTGTTCATCTGTAGGTATGTATTGTAGTTGAACAACTCTCCTTTGTATACAATCTTTGATGAAGTGATATCTGATATCTATATGTTTAGACCTATCATGAAACACTGGATTCTCAAACAACTTGATGCAACTCTGATTGTCACAATGTATCACAGTAGTCTCAACCTTCTGACCAAACAAGGCTACTAACAACTTCCGAAGCCATATAGCTTCACATGTCGCCATGCTAGCTACTATGTATTCTACTTCTGCTAAACTTAGACCCACAGACTTCTGCTTCTTGCTGAACCAAGATACAACTTTTGATCCCAACCTGAAACAACACCCTGAAGTGCTCCTTTTGTCCGTTGTACTTCCTGCCCAATCTGCATCAGTATAGCCTATTAACCTAATACCTTCACCTCGAACATATCTGATCCCATATTCGACTGTACCACGCAAGTAACGTAGCACATGCTTAGCCGTTATCCAATGCATTCTCTTTGGTTCAACCATGAACTGACTAAGAGAGTTTACTGCAAATGCTATATCTAGCCTAGTGTTAACCAAATACATAAGCGAACCAATCAACTGCTTATATAAAGTGGGATCTACATTTTTCTCCTTAGATGTATCTACCTTCCTCCAATTCGTGATCATGGGTGTAGACATGGCTTTGCAATCCTCCATCCAAAATTTCTTCAAGATTTCAATGCAATATTTTCCTTGACCAAGGAAAATCTCCCCATCTGTTTGCCACACTTCCATGCCTAGAAAGTAGTGCATAAGTCCTAAATCCTTGATCTCAAACTCTTCTGCAAGGTTCCTCTTGCAATCCACTATGAGCCCTAGTGAACCTGTAAGAAATAGGTCATCCACATAAAGAACAAGAATGAGAGTCTCACCCCTAACCATCAAGTAGTAGAGGTTAGCATCTGCTTCACTCTTCACAAAGTCCATTTTTTGCAAGTATGTATCAATGCGCTCATACTACGCTCTAGGAGCCTGCTTGAGTCCGTACAATGCTTTCTTCAATCTGCACACGTGAGTCTCTTTGTTGTGTGCTACAAAGCCTTCTGGTTGTTCTATGTATATCTCCTCCTTCAACTCACCATTGAGGAATGCTATCTTGACATCCATTTGATGGATTTGCCATCCCATCTGTGTTATAAGTGAGATTACAGCTCGTATAAAAGTATACCTGGCAACTAGAGTAAATGTCTCCTCATAGTCTATTCCATCCTTCTGAGAGAACCCCTTTGCCACGAACCTAGCCTTGTATTTCTCGATGCTACCATCTGCACCGTGCTTTATCTTATAGATCCAGCGTGATCCAACTATAGCCCTATCTGTTGGTCTAGGTACTACCTCCCACACATCATTTTGCATTATTGAAGAATATTCCTCAACCATAGCATCTCGCCATACCTAATGTTCTACAACTTCCTGATAGCTAGAAGGCTCACTATCTACCAACTGAGTAACTAATGCCACATAGTCATTGAACTTGGCTGGTTGTCTTCACTGTCTATTACTCTTCCTAGGAGCTCCCACAAACTCCTGAGTATCCCTTTGTGTATCTAGAACCAGATGGTTCCTGCAGCCAACTGTAGAGGATGAAATGTCAACCTCTAAGTCTTCTAGATGCATTTCCTGTTGCACTTGTTGCTCCATACTCTGTGAATCTTCACTAACTGAGTCTACACTCGTACTGGTAACTATACTTGAGCTTTGCTGCCCTTGACTTGGTCTTGGAGCTTCTGTTGGCTGCTCACTCTAATCATCTGCTGAAAAATCTCTGGATCTCCTGAATGCCTTGTCCTCCATGAACTTGACATCCTATTTGACAATAATTATTTTAGTCCCTGGAATGAAAATCCTATATGCCTTTGAGGTCTCAATGTACCCAACAAAGTACCCCCTCTCTACAGTCTGATCTAACTTTGTACATGTATCTCTAGGAATATGTCAATATGCCAAACTCTCGAATATCCTGAAGTGACTAACATCTAACTTCTTCCCTGTGAAAGCCTCCTCTGGTGTCATCTTCCCTAGCACCTTGTGTGGAACTCTATTCTGAATGTAGACTGCTGTATTACATGCTTCTACCCATAAGTAATGGGGCATGTCCTGGTCATGTAGCATGGCTCTTGCTACCTTCGATATAGAACGGTTCTTCCTCTCAGCAACTCTATTCTGCTGTGGATTATAAGGAACAGTCCATTCTCTCTTGATTCCTTCTCTGGTGCAGAACTCCTGGAAGACATTTCCTTTGTACTCGCCTCCATTGTCTAATCGGAGAACCTTTATCTTCTTTCCTGTCGAGTTCTCCACAAGAGCCTTGAAGTCTTGGAATCGACTGAAAACGTCATCCTTAGTCTTCAAGAAGTATATCCAGGTCTTTCTAGAGAAATCATCAATAAAAGTAATATAGTACTCATATCCTCTAAGAGATTTCGTCGACATTGGTCCACAAACATCTGAATGTACTAGACCAAGAACACCCTTAGATCTGGTGTCACTCCTTGGAAAATATGCTTTCGCAAACTTCCCCAACACACATCCCTTACATACATCATCATGCTCTGTGCTCACCTCTGGAACACTTGTCATTGTCTCACGAAGCAATCTAAGTGCTCCATAATGAATATGGCCCATCCTCCTATGCCATAGCTCTCCAAGATCTCTAGGATTACTGTTGCTCATAAGTACCTTAGGAGCATCAAACTGCAATCTATAAAGGCAACCACTCCTAACTCCAATAGTTATGGGTGATTTCCAATCCTTGTGCTTAATCAACACATGTGTCCCTCTAAAGAGTACATTATACCCCCTATCCCGAAGAACAGATACAGAAATAAAATTCATACCTAAGCCTGGCACATATAACACATCATGAAGTGGAATTATCTTCCCATCCTCCCTCTGAAACTGAACAGTCCCTTTCCCAATAGGGTTGAGTTTGGACAAGTTTCTCATAGAAATCTGGATGTTGGTGTCCTCCTCCTTGTAACTAGAGAAGTACTCTCTAACTCTTGTCATATGAAATGACGCCCCACTATCTATATACCAAACACACTGTGAGGTTGAGCTAACCATACAAGCTATGAGTGCAAACTCATCTTCCATTCTACTAGAGAGTTCTTCTGCACTTGCTGAAGTTTCCACCTACTTCTTACCCTTCTTCCTCTCTAGGCAATCACTGACATAGTGGCCAAACTTGTGACATCGAAAGAATTTGACCTTAGAAAGGTCCTTCTTCTTCTTTTCACTTTGTGAATTTGATCCTTTGCTAGATCCCTTTTTTGCTTTCCCTTTACCCGCTAGGGCAACGTTCTCTTGTTCCACCTCATTTTTCTGACTCTTGTTGGCCCCATTGACAAGATTTAATCTAAACTCCTCCTAAGTGAAATCAGTCCATAGTCGATCCCAACTCGGTAAAGTATCTCGTCCACTGACAACTTGAACAAAGACACTCCATTGTTTAGTAAACCCATTTAGGGCTATTCTCACTAGCTCATCATCACTAGGGCTATCTCCAACAACTGGTAACTCATCCTTGACAAGTCTAAGCCTGGTGAGGTAACTTGTGACGTCTTCTCCCTGATTCATTTGGGTATTCTTTAGCTTCTCTTTGAGAATCAACTTCCTATTGGTGGTAGCATTCTGGTACAAATTTAGAATGGTGTCCCACATCTTCTTTGTTGTATCTAGCTCCGAGATATGTGGAACAATATGATCCTTGACACCATCAAGGATAATCCTCCTCGCTTTGGCATCATCCTTCTTGTATGTTGCAAGCTGTGTTGCATCCGTTGGTATAGGTACACCACTGCTAGCATAATCCTTGATACCATTCACTTCCAACAATAAAGAAATTCTGGCCTTCCAGACACCAAAATTTGAGGCACCATCCAATCTATCCTGATCTCTCAAGCCAACTAAAGCCACCTCAAGGGTTTAAAGCAATAATAAATCTAAAGAGATCAAAAATTCTTTCCTAGGGCAAAACTCTTCTACCCTTAACAATGCTCTGATACCATGTGAAAAATCAACTATTGCAGTCACTGATTATTAATCTCCTATCACAAACGATTATTAAACTACTGAAAATAAATTTCCAGCTAATATCAAAAAATAACACAACTACAACTTCACTTATAAAATATGGAAAGAAATGCACAACACAATGAACACAATATTTTTGGACAAATTGTCCCTGGAAAAACCCCTAAGGGAAAACCAGTTCTACAGATGAGGAATTATGTTAAACTTCAGCAAATCAAGAGATACAAAATTTCTTGCCTCTCACTGGCAGAACTCCGACAACCTCCTAATTTCTCTTGCTGGTATTCCCCACTACTATCTCCACGCTAACATTGCACCCTTGCTAACACTACAAGACTATTTGATAACACTGCAAACGTTTCTCCAAAATTTCTTATGCAAATGACCCAATGACCCCTTTTTATACTACTCCTATTGGTAAACCAGCGGCTGAGATTAAGACAACTCGACAACCAATAATAGAATTGGTTGCAAGGTGTCCAAAAGGGAATCTCTAAAATTAGTAAATAATAACCATTTACTAATTCTTGGCAAGTGGACAAACAGCTGTCCAAACCACCCATAAATACTACTGCTATTCATAGATAAGGACGAATAGTTGTCCAAGCTACCCATAAATAACACTGCTATTTCTGGGTCAAAAATAACAGTTGTCCAACTAACAATAATTAACAATTATAGCCGATTTCACATAGCTTCTAGATGGTGTGTTTTACTTTGTCCAAAGATCATCTGAAACATAGATGTTGTTACACCATTCTCTATCTGTTTTACTAACAATCAAAAAATTTGTAGAATTCATCTAAGAAGTAGCTTAAATGTTCCATAGACTCCATAATTAATGTCGATAGGCATTCTACAGTGGCAAAATGGGGGAGTGGGATGGTCTGAGCGTGTTAATATTAACGTTTATTCTTCTAAGTTAAATTTGACAACCATCTACATGTCAAAAGTTTTAATCTTATTATAAATAGAATATACTTTTAGAAATAGTTTAATAAATACCACATAAAATATTCATTTAAATTAGCATAAAAAATTAAATAAATGAAGACAAAGAAAATATAAATAATATTAGATATAGTAAATTAAATTATAATTATTTTGTAGTGGATATCTATCGGCAATTCTTTAGATATATTTATTTAAGATATTTATACTAGTTATATAATATTTACTCTATTTTTTTTATTAAAAAAAAAAGTGTATTATAACCTTTATTAATCTTTAAGTTAAGAAAATTGAATAAATACATAATGTACCATGCCTATCACATACACCCAACCAAACCTTGAATTTGGCAGTATTGATAGTTTATGCACTTTTAGGGTCTATTTAATTCGTGGAAGATGACATGAATTGGTTTTTTCATAATCTGTTTTTGAAAAAAATTGTCCTTGTTTCAAAATTGTCAAATTTTAATAAGAATACCAAACTTCTAATTTTGTCTCAAAACTAGATTATCAAACTTCCCACTAGCAGGTAGGAATTGAAAATCAAACCCTAATTATGCTTTTTGAGAAGTATAAACACAATAGAGAAGACTATTTTTTGGAGTCTACCTACAACTATCTTTGCAGCTATCTTCTTAGGAAAAATAAATAGTTCAAGTAAAATCCCCAAAATAAGAATGAAGATTTAAATTTATAAGACATATAGATTGATAGGTTAAATATTGAAACTGTAAACATGATATTTAAATTTATTAATAAGACGTCAAGAGAATTTAGTATTCTATTTAATAATATAAATATATATCATAAATTATATTATTTTATAATATATGTGTTTCTATCTTCATTATAACATATTCAATTTCTAATTATTTCTATATAATAGACATTAGAATCACTATTTTAATTAAAGCCTAAAATGAAAGACATCAAAATACTAATAGAAAAATCATATGAGAGGTAAGGGTGATGTTGAGATATCTATTATTATTTCATTTCATTTGGGTATGTCTTCATCTTTGGCATGAATGATGCACAAGGTGGGTCTACAAAAATATCTTATATGTTTGTCAGCATAGGAAAAAATTTCATGGAAAATTTGTATGTATGTTTTAGCAAAGTTTTTTTTATGATCTTTGGATAACTGTTATTGAAAAGTGGAATATATGCTATCTTTTTCTTTGGGATGATCTTCATATTTGGGAAGATTGTTTATGGAATCAGATGACAGCAAGGTTTTATGATTTTTTTTTTTGTAAAAATTTGAGATTGCTTCAATCCTAGTTTAAAATTTGTTTGTTGGGCTCTTATGGCCGTAGACGAGGTCTCTAGGAGTTTCATTCTTGCTGGAGCCTTCGGTTGTGATGGATCTTCTCCCACAAAGAGGTCATAGGAGAAGGAACCATCTTATGTTAGCGAGCACTCAAAGTTAAATAAAGTTAATGGTTGCTTTTCTCTTAGTCAGGATCAACTTGTACTGGTTATCCCTATGGAAGTAGTAATGGAAGATGTGGACTATTTGGCCACACATGCATTGATATGCATGTTTCTTGGTATCTAGATTTCCCTATCAGCTTTGGAAGCCTAGATTCATTGTTCATGGTAGGTGGAAAGTGATATGGATATTATGTTGGCTTGCAATAACTACCTTTTGGTGAATTTCTCCTACATGTCAAATCCAAACAGAGTCTTTGAGGGAGGCCCATATTTTTATGACAGTGTAGGTCTTTTTATCAAACCTTGGCATACAGGGTTCAATTTTGCTGAGGATCTTCCTTCGAGGGTTCTATGAGACTGACTCGCAGGTGGTTGTGAGTTTATTGAATAGAAGGAACCTTGTGCATGTGGATTGGCATTTTGCTCTGGTTATTCAACAGATCACTCAATTATGCAATTCTCTAGATTCTATCTTTTATGCATATCCGTCATGAGTGGAATGGTGTGGCTGATTGTTCGCCTAAATGAGCTTTTAAGTATGGGCCAACTTGAAACATTATTGATCATAGGATGCTTCCCCTTGATTTATCTCAGATGCTAGTTCAACTTGTGAACTAGGATAAAGCTCTGTAGTTTTCTTTGTTTCTTGTATTGTTTTGCTCTCTTTGATATTCAATAAAAGTTTAAAAATTTTTACCCCTCTTTTAGTTAAGAGTGACCGTCAAATTGAGTGACTGTCAAATTCCAAACCTGCACGCAACTAATGTATAACATAAAACAACCTTAATCCTAAAAATCACTTAAACAGTAAGTGCTTTTGATAGAACACAAAAGTTTGTATTTTTTCCCTTGAAGATTTTGTATTTTTTAGATTTGGAAATCATGCATTGCCCTGTAAGTAGATTTTTTTTTGGCTTTTCCAAAATAGGAACTGTGAAATATGCAAATACCCATGATCAAAAGCAGTCAGCTTTCTTATTTTGTTCACAAAGTACTTGATGATAGTTGAACGAGTAAATTCATCATTATTTCGCTTATACTTTGTCACTTACTTGGGACCATTAAACAAAATGCAGTGAGTCCCACATCTAAGGTGTTTCGTGGGTCTCAAAATATATGCGACTCTATTAGGAGAATACGAGACAAATAGTACAATTGGGCTCCAAGGATTTTGTATTTGAGCGGCCATTTCTCTTTCCAACAGAGTAATTTTTGACCTCATTCACCACCAACCCGCAAAACTGCTCAGTGTTACATTAAATCTGCAGAGCATTGGGAGGGCCAAAATCCTAAAGTATTTGTCCACTTGAACATAAAGATCTTGCTTTTATTATTATTATTATTCTTTAATTTTATTTATGTTTCTTATCAATCATTGTTCATTCTATAGTAGACAGAATATTGGTTGGTGCAATTGGTAATTTTCCTTATCAGTTGCATCGTAATCAGTTAGCTATCCAAATTATAAATCCATATTGATACCGGTATTATGTTATGTTGGAAGCACACAGTCAATAACATCATGTTTTGTTTTCGTGCTCTTGTAAAAGAGTGGCAATTGTATGACAAGTCTAGCTGACTCATGTCTGGGCAAACTGCAAAAGCTTTTGCTTAAAAGTCAATCTTAATTATTAATAAGTTTTCTTTCTAAATTGATGTGGAAAAGTTTACAATCTTAATTTGTAAAAAAAGATATGTCAGAAAATTCTAGTTATAGAAATAAAGGTCACGTCGTAGCTAAGTACTTGCCTTTAGTTATGTAATTAACTATAGTTTTAATTTTATATGTATATTTATTTATAGTGTTTTTATATATTAAGTATAAGGAGATCAAAAGTACATCAAAATCTTAGAGAATTCGAGAGCCCAAGGACAAGCCTTGCATCAAAAAATGAGGATTACATATACATAAGAAGGATGATGAGCAAAAGAGGAAAATCAATGGAGCACATCTTCAATGGTGTCAAATCAAGCTGTCCATCCCATCTGGTCTTCCATCCAGACTAGATTCTTCTGATCTTGGATTTGTTGCAAAATGCTAATCATCTCTCTAGTAGAACCATGAGGAGGCCTCTAGATTTCTTTGCTAATGAGATAGAGAGTTTGAATAAATGTGTGGATATTGTCCAAGTGCCACCTCCAAAAGTATCCATCCTTCACCTCGTGAGCAAAGAAAGCAGCATATCCATCCTTAAGTAGCCTTTTGAATTTAGCCTTGTTGGTTCTCATAGTAAATTGTAACTACGAGAAAATTTTGAAATAAGTGAGATTCAAAAAGACTCAGTAAGCAATCTAGGGGAATTTTCAACATAGTGCTCATATTTTTTATGTATACATATACAAATGAGTAATGTTACTATAAAGTTCTATTTAATAGAAAAAGTCATATACATAACATTAATAGACACGATAATACATTTGATAATATTCAATGTTTAATATAGAGCCCTTGGTAATATAAGTTAATGTACTAAATATTTATTTTACATATATACTTAGGAGATAAATGTTTATATTGCTAGGTATTGAATGGGAAGAGCCTTCAAATTAATGCAATATAAGTTAATGGGCTAAACATTTATTTTACATACATTTTTTATGATTTTACATACATAGGAGATAGATGTTCATACTACAAAGTATTAAATCGAAAGTGCCTTGAAATTAATTGATTAGATTATGATAAATATACCCATATTAAATTTATTTTCTAGTCTTATAGTATTATAATTTAAAATTTTATAACTATCCTAAAAATCTATGTGCAAAAATTAAAGTGTTAAAATAGAAATTTTATGCACCTTGAATAAATAGACAACAAAACCACTAAGCTAGAAAAATGTTCAATAAGAAAAATTGATTTGAATATTTAATAAAATAATCACATCTCACAAACTCGCACTGCATATGAGACTCAAATTCATTCATCCAATTAAAAGGTAGAAAATTAATATAGAGAAATTATAGAGTTTAAAAAATTGAATGTATTTTTAAAGAAATAAAATATCCATAAAAATATATCAAATCAAATAAATTTAGAACCGTAGAATTGATCTCATTTAATAACTAGTTAAGGTGATTGATCTAAAATGTGGCACAATACTTAGTCTACCCACAAGTACTACTAACATAAAAATAAAATTATTTAAGTAAAAATCTTTTCAGTTCAAAAGAAACCAATTTCATTATTTAGCAGCTCAAAGTTAATAATATATGTGAAAAATTAAAAGATCATGCAATAAAAAAAAGTGAATATACTTGAATGAAAAAAATTATTGATAAGGGTGAAATAAATAGATATTTTTTTTGTTTGAAATTAAATCAATTACATTATCAAAATCTAATAACCACTCTATATTCAATATTATGATTATATGTAACATATACCTCATATAGATATGTGTTTATATGCTTGTGTGTGCATGTGTGTGTAGGCCCACTTACATTCTTAACTATATCCCTTAGCATAACCTAAATACACATATATGATTACAATAGTTGTTGTGTACCTTTTGTGTGAGTTAAGGCTTCTCCTTCTCCTTCCTCTTCCTCTTTGTCTACTTCTTTGGGAGTTAAGACATAGGCAAATTGACGATTCATAATAAATTTTCTAATTTTTTTGTTTGTCCTTTTCTTTTTGTTCTTGATCTTATTCTTTTTCATTTTCTTTCTCTTGTGCTTATGGTTTTTCTTGATTTTATTCCTTTCTCATTCTTTTAGTAGCATTTTTATAATTCCTTTTCTTTCTCATGTTCTCCAATTAGCAACTCCTCCCCCTCCTCCTCCTTCTATAAAATAAGGTTTTGATTTAATGAAATTTTTTGGGTAAGGGATGAGCTCATCTCTTATCAAGGATGACTTTCTCGCTTATCTAGCGATCAAGGAAAAAGTTGGCCATAAACTTGAAGAATTTGAACCTTAGGATGTACACTAGGTTCTCGAGGAAGAAAAAATAAAGGCTACAAAAGTGGAAAATATTTGAGAATATGATAAATCAAAGTATACGTGCATTCATGGACCTAGATGATCACCATGGCAAGGAATAAAAGGTTTTAAAATTTGTGTTCTTACATTTTAAGATGGTAAAAATATTAACATGGCTAAGACCACAAATATATAAGTTCTGAATGGACTTACCTTGCCTGATAAAAGATTGTGACTGTCCATCTTTCTAACACCTTAGTAAAACTTCTCATCTAAGTATTTAAAAAATATTTCTAGTAGCTTTAATCCTAGACGGGGCCCCAAGTATGAAAAAATAAGGTTAGCAACTAGTTATAATAAATGTTAACATGTTCCTTCATATTTTTTCCTTAGTAAGAGAAGGTGACCCAATCATGACGGTGTCATCAATAGATTGTTGATAAGAGAAAATCAACATAAAAGAGGTCAGTTTGGGACCTTTAAAATAATTCCTCCAAAAAAAATGTAGTTACATATACTCCAAAGCTCTCAACAATACTAGAAAAAAGAAGGAGAAGTAGGACGTCTCTTCCTAACACCACATGAACAAGGCCTATAAAATAGGATGTAAGGGCATCTACAATAATAGTTGTAGACACACTTGACAATAGTTGCATAGCAAGTTGCAAGACTTTGTTACCAAATCAAGAAGCCTAGGGCATTGTATAAAGAAAGGTCCAATCATAAGCTTTTGATCAAACCAACTTCAAGGGTAAACCTTTATTAAATTAGAAACTCCCAGAGCATTGATATTATCATGAGCCACACTAATAGAAATTTAGATCTAACTTCCAGGAAAAAATAAAAATTTTCTTAAGGGAAACATTTGGCAACAATAAAGAGAGGATTTGAGAGGTGGGCGCCTTAAAAAAAGATTATAAAAAGAATTCTGCAATCTAATAAGAAGAAAGAAATCCATATTATCTATCCTTGGATTTTTAGGAATGTAAAAAATTAAAGTGGAGTTTAATCTCTTTAAACAATCTTCTTGCTCCAAAGAATTAACTAAGAGTTGGTTATCTTTATGATTAAAGTGTAATTATTATTATTATTATTATTATTCTTATATAAAAATTCTTAATGATTTTTAATGTAGTAGGAAACCTAAGTAGATGGTTAGAATCAATAATCCATTTAGTTGATAAGTATTAACTAGTTATGATTATGGAAAATTATATTGGTTAATGATTTATTGTCAATGGATACTAATAAAACAAATGATCTTGGGAACATTTACCTCATTCTATAAAAATAAATGAGATTTAAGGATTCTTAATGTGGTATTTTTATGGTATATTTCATGAATTTTTAGATGAATGAATATATTAGAATATGTTTATAGTAAGGATCCTAGTACGGACTTTTTTAACATAGTGAGCTCCTCAGTTTTGTAGTGTAGGAATGGTGAAATATAAATAACTAGTGTATCCTAAGAGCATGTTATATTTTTAGATTCTTTGGTAGGATGTTACAACCTAATGGAAAAGGAAGGGGAGGATGAAGAGAAGGAGTGATGCAGTGCAAGGTAGGAGAATCCTGAAAGGAGATGTCCTAGCCCCTAGTAAATAACCACACAACAAAAGATAAACAACAATGCAAGATTTGAAGCCAAGTCACAATAATTTATTCATAGATATCATTGATTACATGCAATGTGCTAGGCTGTAATGTCTTCCTAGTTACAGCCAAATAATAAGCATGTAATAGTTTTGCAAGGTCCTTCAAGATCCAATCCAAACCCTAGCTAGTCTAGTTCCACATTCTAGTAGAAACCTCCAAGGAAGATCCAATTGGTACTCACAAGCCCACTAAGAAATCTCCTTGTTTCCCAAGCCTCAATTACTAACGTTTCTCAAAATTTTCTCCTCTACCACCTCCACCTCTCCAAGATGGATGAATAATGACTAAAGATTCACCACAATCCCTACTTATACCCAACTAAGCCACAAGTTAGCCTAGCATGCTAAAAATTAAATATCCTTTACATTAACTACTTGAAGAGCCATAAGTCAGCCTCCAATAGAAATAAAATACCAAATGCCTTTAAAGGCCTACAATACTAATTAAATACATCAAAATTAATTACCCAAGACCCAAATAAGTCCACTCAACCCCTCCAATATCTCTTAATAATGTAGGATAGCCAACTACCCTAGGATGCTCTTGCATCAGACTCCTTAGGTGCAAATAGATGTTCTTAGTAGCTAGAAGAACATCTTCTAGGGTCCAACACATAAATCCCAAATTGGTCCTTTACATACATGTCTTCCAAGTCATAAACTTGTACGCTCCTTCCCTTGCTCTTCTTTTTCTTCTTTACCTCCATCCTCGGTATTCTATAGGTTTTATGTCCATACTGATCGCTAACCCTTTCAAAATCTACCAACTCAACTCGGTTGCCAATACTCAAGTTCCTTCTACTGACCTCTTCATTTTGCAAAGGAATTAGGAAATGCTTCCTACCACCTTTCTCAATTGTAAACACATTCTTGAAACAATCATGCACAACCTTGCAATCATACTGCACAGGTCTACTAAGTAACATATGACAATTTTTCATGTTGACAATATCACACAACACTTGATTCTTATACTACCCTATCTATAAATCAATAAGGCACTACTCCCTCACTTCCAAAGCATGCTGACCTTGCAACCAACCAATCCTATAAGGATAAGGATGTCTCACTCTTTTCAAACCAAGTTTTTAAACCATCTCTTCAGCAACAAGGTTATCAGTACTACCACTATCACAATTACATTGTAGACTTTACAACCAGACTCACAATGAGTTTTGAACAAACTAGTCCTCTGACAAGAATCCAATGTCATCTAACCAACCAATAATCACCAAGAAAATAAACTCTCTCCTTGCTTAGGTTTATGGTCTTCAATCTCATTCACAATAGCAGCTTTCTTGTCACCAACCTTCTACAGATAATCATAAGATTTATGTCCTTCTTCATGACATCTGAAACAAGTACCCTTAAACTCACTCCTTCGTATACTTCTCTTCTTATCAATAGGTTTTGGTTCATCTTCTGTACTTGGTTTAACCTTTGTTGAGTAGTCTTACTTCTGCTTCCCTCAAAAACTACCTTGATTCTTCTTCTTCAACTTCTCCTATGCTTTCAAAGAATAGTAATAAGCATCGTCAACTGATGAAATATTCAGCATACCAACCTCATCTTGAATATTGAATCTCAAACCATTAATGTACCAAGATACCTTTTCCTTTGAAAATTCTCTATGCCCAAACCAAATAGTCAACTTATAGGATTCCTTGGTATGATCCTTTAAAATCATATCCTTTTGTTTCAGATTTTGCAACCTCTTAAATAAATCAAGTTCATAATCAACATGAATGAAATTAGCCTTCAACTTATTCACCATCAATATCCATCTAATGATCTTCATTTTACCTTCTTGTTCTCTATCTCTTTGTAGTTATTTCCACTAAAGAGCAGCATGTTCCTTTAGCTTAGTTTGTACCAACCTTACTCTGAGTGGATCCTCAAAATCATTAAGCTCAAGGTAGTCTTCCAATTCACCAATCCAATCAATCAGGTCTTTAGGATTCAAATCACCTAAGAAATTAGAAACCTCCATCTTAAGCTTCAACTTAAACTAAGATATAGGTCTAGAAAACTGACCAACCCTATTTCCCATAGGTCTCTCCACATGATTAGTTCTAGCCTCACCATTCAGTCTAGAAAATTTAAATTCTTCAGCAGCTTCCTCATAACCATCTTTAGTACCCATATGTCAAGGTACACCACCTATAGCGCTTATGATCTCAGTGATCATATCACTCTTCATTAACACCATCTCAGATCTGAAACTAGCTTTAACTTCTTCTATTTCAGATCTAAAATTTTCTTTAACCTTTTTTAAGATCCTTTCTTCCACAACATCACTAAGATCATCAATCACTCTAGGGTCCAATCTTCTCGGATGCATCTTCAAAAAAAATTTCAAATCCTAATAAATCCACTTCACAAAACCCTGGTGCAAACTACTTCAACTTTGGTGCTCGATCTACACGCTTAGGAACAACCTTCACTGTGGTACTACTTGATGCAGTGTAAGGTAGGAGAATTTCCAAAGGAGATGACCTAGCCCCTAGTAAATAACCACACAACAAAAGATAAATAACAATGCAATATTTGAAGTCAAGTCATAATAATTTATTCATAGATATAACTGATTACATGTAATGTGTCAGGCTATAAGACCTTCCTAGTTATGGCCAAATAAAAAGCAAGTAATAGTTTTGCAAGATCCCTAAAGATTGAATCAAAACCCTAGCTAGTCCAGTTCTACACTTTGGTAGAAACCTCCAAGGATGATCCAATTGGTACTCACAAGCCCACCAAGCAATCTCCTTGTTTCCCAAGCCTCAACTACTAGCCTTTCTCAAAATTTTCTCCTCTACCACCTCCTCCTCTCCAAGATCTAGTGTTTTGATTGGCAATGGGTGATTCATAGGTACATTATGGCCGAAATGGATACCAAATTAATTGTAGAAGAGATTTGTATGGATGAGATAGGCTATCAAGAGGTGACATATGGTGGCTGGAGAAGTGTTTCTAAAGCTGTACAATGTGAATATTATGTCTGCACTGTGATAGGTAGTCTATACGCAAGTGTGAGGATAGTATGGTGACAACAAACTCAAGAAAGAGCCTATATGAATACAATAGGCAGATGACCGTATAGGATTTATGGAGTAGGAGGTACGATTAACTTTGAATTATGTACGCTATGTATGAAGTCTATATGATAGTCCACAATGACCATATGGTGACCACCCAATAAGTCGTACGGTTAGTACAATTGGCCATACAATGAGCCTAGAAGGTTGTAAGGTGCACACTTAAGGTTGTATAGTGTCAATTATGTGAATAGGATGCTGTGTATAGAAAAGAGGAGATGCAAGCCATACAATGTTGAATCACAATGGAAGCACGATGATACAAACAAACACAGAAGCATAACACTGAAGATTTCAAACACTAAATCTTACTCGAACAAGTATGGAAGAATATTTGCTAGATTGATATGAATTTGCAAGTAATATGAGCACTCCAATTTTCTAGATATAGACTAGTTGAACATCGATGGAATAGGATGAGGGTTGAATCCCACTAAAACTATGCAAGCCAAATAGGGAAGGTCCTTCACTTCCAAAATGGTGAACAATGCTGAACTCCAATAGGAATCTGTAGTATAGAGAAATGAAATCCAAAAGCATGCCTACAAACTTCTACAAGTTGTGCTTAAATACCCATTGGGAAAAGCTTTCTGAGGGTGTACAAAGTTAGTTGATAGCAACACAAACTATGAAAACTAAATAAAAATGGGTTCGAGATAAAATAAATCAATTGGCCCATTACAAATATTAAATGAGTACATTTATTTTATGATGGGGACATTATAGTACTCCCATCCCAAAATTTTCTTGTCATCAAGAAAGTGAAGTGCCGAGTGCTGGAGGATGTGTTCACCTTCCCACATTGCATCATTCAGTGGTAGGTTTCACCAACATACCAAGTACTCCCTCACAGTGTGATTTTGTAGGACCTTCTCACGCACTTTAAGAATCTTTGCAATTCCAAAATGAGTTTCCCCTCCCCATTAGGTGGCAAAAGGTTCATAGTGACTGTGACATTTTTCCCAATAGCCTTCTTCAGACAAGAAACATGGAAAACATTATGAATGTGGCTACCTTCTAGAAGTTCTAGTTCATACGCTACTTCACCAATGTGATAAATCATGTGATTGGGACCATAAAATTGTGGCTTTAGTTTCTCCTTCCCTATACCCTTTAATGAAGACTGCCAATATGGTTGAAGTCAGAGATAGACTAGATCCCCCACTTCAAAACTCCTCTCTATTTGATGTCTATTGGCATGCAACTTCTGTCAATTTTGTGCCTGCTGTAGGTTTTCTTTTAGGCTCCTCAGAATGTCTTGTCCCTCCTAAAGCCAATCCTTTGCCCTAGGAGCATGACTATCACCTAGAACTGTATCGGTGAAGGAGAGTGGTTCGTTCCCATACAGAGATTTGAATAGAACCATCTCAATCGACATGTGATACGTGGTATTGTAGCAATACTCCCCAAGATGGATTCATTTTACCCATGAGTGTTGTTGTATCGAGACATAGTTCCGTAGGTAGCCTTGGAGCCATTTGTTCACAATTTCAATTTGGCCATTCATCTGTGGGTGGTAGCTCATGCTTGGTGACAATTCAATCCTTGCCATCCAAAATAGTTCTATCTAGAAGATACTAACGAACCATCCATCTTGATTGCTGACAATGTTTTGGGGTAACTTGTGTAAGTGAAAGAATTCTCTAAAAAATAGTTCAACAATCTATGCGGCTTGAAGGTCCAAGGGGATGGTGAAGAAATGAGCATACTTTGTCAATCTGTCAACCACCATGAAAATGCAATCCTTTCCATTCACCCTAGAAAGACCTGTTATGAAATCCATTGATATACTTTCCCACTTATGTTTAGGAATCAGCAAAGGCTATAACAATCTAGAAGGAAGAGTGTGTTTAGACTTGTTTTATTGGCAAATCGTAAACTTTGACATGCTAAAACACATCCCATTTTAGTCCCTTCCATGAAAATCTCTCATGAACAGTTCTATAGGTTTTAAGGAAGCTATTATGATATATATAGACAACAAACTTGGCACCAACTAGATACTACTAGAACTTAGTCAGTGCATGTATGATGGCCAACATCTCTTTATTATAAATAGAATATAGGCATTTTTCTAGTGTAATCTTTCTGCTCTTATAGGTGATGGGATGTCTATCTTACATCAAAACCACTCTAATGCCCTCCCTAGATGCATCACATTCCAGAATGAATGGTTGGGTGAAGTTAGGCAGTGCCAGAACTAGGCAAGTGCTCATGGCCTCTTTTAACTTATCAAATGTTAGTTGTGCTTCCTCGTTCCACTGTGCTTCCTCATTCCACTGAAAAGCCCCTTTCTTCATCAAATCTGTTAAATACACATTGAGCTAAGAGAAAACTTTGACAAATCTTCTGTAGTAACTACATAATCTAAAGAACCCTCGCAGATCCATGAGTGATTTTAGGGGAGGCCAGTCGAGGATAGCCTGAATCTTCTCTTCATGCACTTGAACCTCGTATTGACTGATGATATGCCCCAAGTACAATATCTCTGTCATACCAAACTCACATTTGGACTGTTTGGCAAATAGGGACTATTCCTCCATAATACTCAAGACTTCATTCAGTTGCTTTAGATGCTCCTCACATGTCCTACTATAAATAAGAAGATTGTCAAAGAATAGCAATAGATACTTACACAACTATTTGTTAAAGATGTGATTCATACATGACTAGAATGTAGCAGGTGTGTTGGTCAAACCAAATGGCATGACCAGGAACTCATAGTGTCTGAAGTGGTAGTAGAAGGCCATTTTCTCCACATCTTCTTCCCTCATTCGGATCTCATGGTATCTAGAAAAGAGGTCTATTTTTGAAAAATAGACTGTGCCATGTAGTTCATCCAACAACTCATCTATCCTCAAAATGGGGTACCTATTCTTTATTTTCCTTTTGTTCAGAGCATGATAGTCCACGTACATGCACATCATTCCATCCTTTTTTTTATCAATACCACAGATGACATGAATAGCCTAGAACTGGGTTGGATCCATCCCTTCTTAAGTAATTCCTAAATTCTCCATTCAATCTCATCCTTAAACTTCTTAAGGTGGTGGTATGGTGTGGTTATGACAATTTTTGCTCCCGATTCTAACTCTATTGTGTGTTCACATCCCTGATGCAGTGGTATGCCAAGAAGAATATCCATGAAAAGATTTTCATGCATGCTTAAAATATCCTGAAGTTCTTTGTCTTAAGGAGGTGTTCGATGCCCCTTAATAGGTTCCGCCGAGATGAAATAATGGACAGTCCACATAATGTCATCATGCCATAGGATTGCCTCCATTCAATGCATAGAAACTTCCTTCAGACCATCATGTGCCATCCCTCAGAGTACCACTTTCTTCCTATCAACCACAAAAGTGAAATCCATTCACTTGAAGCTTTGTGTGTACTCATCCAGTGTCTCCATCCACTATATGCCAAGAATGACTTCCATGTTAGCTAGGTCCACTATGGAAAAGTCCTCCATCACTGTGTGATTTCTCATCGTGATGCTCAGCTAAGGAATAAGGTGCATGCAGGGCAGGGAGGTCCCTCTGAAAACCTTGACCTTAAATCCTGCACATGCTTCTATTAGAACATTTATTTTCTTTACCCAAGAGGATTTTATGAAATTCAAAGTAGCCCTGCTATCTAACATCACTGTGACCCTTTGTCCCTGAAGGGTACTTCACACATGGAAAGCTATGCACCGCGAACTACTAACCAAAAAAATGGATCCTCTGCATTGTACCAAGGAAGCAATCCTCTCCGTACGGTTTAAGTTGGCCATGTTTGTGTCACCGCTAGGTTGGATATCTTCTATGGGCATTTCCTCTTTTCTTGTTCCTCCTCTTCATCTGACATTACCTTGATGTAATGGATATTTCCCTTCCAGAGGCATCAGTGGCCAGGCTCCCAAGGCCCCTTGCAATTGAAACACAACTTCTTCCTTTGGAGTTATTGTCGGGATGCTTCATCCAATGATAGCTTCTTGGGTAGAGGTTTGTCTCTTAGCAATGTCAGCAGTTTCAGATGTGAGTGATTCTGAGAGGATGAGGATGATGTCAATGACAAAGCCATGCTTCGTGCCTTACTAATCACTTCTGATAAGGTTGATGGATTGAATCCCTTCACCCATCCCTTGAAAGGTTCTACTAGCTCATTCATAAAGAGCATGACTCATCTTCTTTCAAAGATGTCTATGACCAACATGAAAAGTCTCTGAAATTCTGCAATGAACTGATCTACTAATCTAGTTTGCCTCAATTGCACCAGATCTTTAAAATTGAGCTCAAGGTCTTTTCCATCATATTTTTCGATTAATCTCTCTGTAAACTCTGCATAGGTCTTTATTTGATCATGCCCTAGCATGATAGTGATGTGGTGCCACCATTCATGTGCAATGCCCTACAAGTGCAATGCAAAAAATTTGATCGCCTCTTCTTTAGGCATAGGATTTAGCTAGAAGTAGGTGTTAGCTTTCATCACCCATGCTTGTGCTAAAATAGAGCCTGAACCATCAAATGGAGACAGATTCATCTTACTTAGTTTTCTCCTTAGATTATCATTAAAGCATCCTCCTCTATTTTTTTCTCCTATGTATCACATTCTTAGATTTGTGTAATCCTTGTAAGAAATGTCCTCTTCAAGATTTGCATTCCTCCGGTCCTCCCTTATCTCTTCGAAGGTTGGAAGTCTTTCCCTGTGATGTGTCTTTGACAATGGTGGGAAAGTCGGCATGGAAGGTCGAGAGTGCGTTGGGTGAGGGTGTGATCTACCTACCACAAAATATGCCCATTTTGTTCTCTAGATATATTTTTTTCTGCCAACTTCTTAAGATTTTCTTCCATGAGCCATTCTGTATTAGTGATTTGAGCCTGGTTCCATGCAAGATCCCTTAGAAGTGCTACGAGTTTGGCACCTGCTAGATCTCATTCCCATTATTCAACTATTCGATAAATAGAATGTGTCTTTCTTCTCTTCCAGCTATAAACTCTCATTCACTATCCATAGGCTAGTAGGATCGAAGGCTCTGATACCACTGTAGTGTTCTGACTGGCAATGGGTGATTCGCAAGCAGATTATGGCCAAAATGGATACCAAATTGCTTTTGGAAGAGATCCATATAGATGAGAGAGGCTATCAGGATGTGATGTACGATGGTTGGAGAAGTTTTTCTAAAGCTGTACGGTGTGAATATTATGTCTGCACTGTGATTGGTAGTCCATATGAAAGTGTGAGGGTAGTACGGTGACAACAAACTCAGGAAAGAGTCCATTTAGATATATTAGGCAAATGACCATATTGGATTTATGGAGATGGAGGTACAGTTAACTTGGAAGTCTGTACGCTATATGTGAAGTCTGTATGATAGTCCACAATGACCGTATGGTGACCATCCAATAAGCTATATGGTTAGCACAGTTGATCGTACACTAAGCCCAAAAGGCCATATGGTGAACAATTAAGGCCGTACGATGTAAATTATGTGAATAGGATGTCGTGTACAGAAAAGAGGAGATGGAAGCCGTACAATGTTGAATCAAAATGGAAGCACGATGATACAAACAAACACAGAAGCATAACATTGAAGATTTAGAACACTAAATCTTACCCGAACAAGTATGGAAGAATATTCACCAGATTGATATAAACTTGCAAGTAATATGAGCACTCCAATTTGCTAGATACAAACTAGTTGAACACTGATGGAATAGGGTGAGGGTTCAATCCCACCAAAACCATGCAAGCAAAATAGGGAAGGTCTTTCAATTTTGAAATGGCGAACAATGCCAAACTCCAATAGAAATATGTAGTATAGAGAAATGAAATCCAAAAGAATGCCTACAAACTTCTACAAGCCGTGCTTAAATACCCATCGGGAAAAGCTTTTCAAGGGTGGAAAAAGTTAGCCGAAGGTGACACAAACTACAAAAACTAAATAAAAATGGGTTTGAGATATTATAAATCAAGCAGCCTGTTACAAAGATTAAATGAGTACATTTATTTTATGACGGGGGCATTACACAAGATGGAGGAATAATGAGTAAAGATTTCACCACAACCCTACTTATATCCAACTAAGCCACAAGTCAGCCTAGCATACTACAAATTAAATATCTCTTACATTAACTACTTGAAGAGCCACAAGTTGGCCTCCAACAGAAATTAAATACCAAATGGCTTTAAAGGCTTATAATACTAATTAAATACAACAAAGTTAATTACCCAAGACACAAATAGGTCCACTCAACCCCACCAAAATCCCTTAATCATGCAGGATTGCCAACTACCCCAAGATGCTCCTACATCAAGGAGGAGTGTTCTTATGTAAGAAGAGAATAAGGTTATACCCTTAACCATAAGTGTGTATTACATTACGAGCAGGAACAACACTATATAAATATTGTTGTCATTATATACATGTATTTAGACTATCCCAAGAGTTATATATGAATATCTAAGTTGACTATGGCGATATCCTGTGTGTGTGCCTCAATAACACTTTTGTTATTCTAAGATCTTTTATTTATTTGAAATACTTTTTCTTAAATAAATTATTATTTAACTTGAATTACTATGTCTTGTAATTGATTTAATTTTAAATAGATAAATTTTTGCTTTCAATTATTTTTCTTATATAAATTTAATCATTGCATTATTTTATTATTAAAATCATTTTTGTAATTAAAGTCCTTTCCCCTGTATCTCTCCTAAAAGATAAGGATTGTAAACATTTCCATGTCAAATTACTTTTGTTGATTTTGCTGAAGATTTATTACCATTTACAATTTGTTTGTGTTTGTCTATAATGTAAAAATATTTATCCATTATTAATGTCATTATAATGGTAGAATTTGTATGCTTTTTGAGTTTGCCATTCAATAGTGAAGTTATTGAATAGATAACCACTTGCAGTTTGTGGAGACAAAATATATACGAACTTATCATATAATTACAAATAAACCTCGAATATTGAGATTTCATTTCTAAACTAAAAGTGTTCAAATTGACTTGTTTTTTGAAGTTTAATTTTCTATGTTTAAAGGTGGTGACTTTTTATAACACACAAGACATCACAAGATTCACTAACCATGTTTGTTTTTCCAATGTATATTGCCCAAAAACGTAATGCTTCATTTGGATAGCGAACTGATTACGGTGCAATTGATAAGGAAAATCAGCCATTGCAACAAACAGTATCATATTAAAGAAAATGAATAATGGATGATGAAAAACCTGATGATAAGAATAAAAATAACGTGCTCTTTAGGTTTGAGTATATTACTGGAGTACGGAGCTGTTTTGGTGGAGGATTCACATGCAGTCCAAAATATCTCATTTGAATTGAAAAATTGCCCCTCAAATTTGAAAACTAAGAGGACCCCATTCTAGTATTTCAGGATCACCTTTATTATCATAGTTGAACCAGGAGCGTCATCTTCGCTACATTATGCATTTTGTTTAATGGTCCCAACTAAGTGACAAAGTAATATAAGACAATTGAAATGACGTTCCTGGCTCGACTGTCGTCAAGTACTTCCTCATCAAAACAAGATATCTGACTCCTTGTGATCTCCAAGAGTCATACGAGAATCAAAGGTATTCTATTTTGGAAAAGCCAAAAGCTTCCCACTTGGTATAGGACAGTGTATAATTTGTCCTTATCTAATTGAGTGCAGAAATATGATAAGTAATGAATTATATATGGTGTCTGTGGTGCATTCTTGCTTTTCTATTCCCTCACAAGTATTTGCCACCCTGCTTTGCCCGATATAAAATACATATTATAGATGATTATAGTTTCTTATCTTCCCTTTGACACCAACTATACCATTGGGGCCCCATACGAAATAGGTTTTAAAACATTCATGCTAGATATTCCTTATATATCTTACGATTTATACAGAGCATAATGACTCATGTTCATCTGGGACCTTTCGTGTGGGTCGGAATATGTCATGCAGCCAAGGATGAAATGCCGGCAGCATGTTGTGTGAATGAAATTTTGATTATTTCTTTCATGTATTGCGGGTGTTGGCAAGTTATCCTTGGCTACATTTAATGTCCTGGCCTTCATGTAAGACCCAGTTGATATATAAGCACCTAAGTTCAAAACGTTGAAGCTCAGCGGGGTTCGACATCAAGCATATAAATCAGTTCTTTTATGATCTTTTGATGTGAGTTTATTTACATGGTAAACTGAGTTTTTTTTCAGGTCTTCTGTCTGATTTTATTACACAGATGCTGCTGCTGAAAAAATAGTATTGTAGAATGCAAATATTACTAGGTGCTGCTGCTGGTGCTTAAAGAATATTAAATATTAATAAGATAACCTTTTCATGTCAGTTTATTTACATGTTGAACTAATAATTTTTGCAGGTCCTCTATTCTATATCATTACCGAGATTATTCTGCTGAGAGAATAATTTTACAGTATGAGGCAAATACTAATAAATAAAGAATCGTTATAGTTTAAAGCGTATCGTATTTTGTACTTCACTTCAAGTGTTTGTTTAATAAGCTCTTAATAGAATGTATTCAGTGCACGAACATAGCACATAGGCTGCTTTATGTTGCTCGTACAGGGAGTTTAAATTTCTAGCCTTCATTCTAGCATTGGGAAGACCAAAACCCTAAAGAATTTGTCCACTTGAACATAAAGATCTTGCTATTATTATTATTATTCTTTAATTTTAATTATGTTTCTTATCAATAATTCTTCATTCTATAATAGATAGAATATTGATTGCTGCAATTGGTAATTTGTTGCATCGTAGTCGGTTAGCTATCCAAATTATAAACCCATAATGATAACGGTATTATGTTTTCGGGCAAGATACGTTGGCAAAACAACGGCAATAACATCATGTTTTGTTTTTGTACTCTTGTAAAAAAGTGAGAATTGTATGACAAGTCTAGGTGACTTATGTGTAGGCAAACTCCAGAAGTTTTCTTACTTAAAAGTCAATCTTAACTATTAATAAGTTTTCGTTCCAACTTGGTCTGGAAAAGTTTACAATCCTAATTTGTAAGAAACTATATGTGGGAAAACATTAATTCTTCTAATAACAAAAATAACATTAAAAAAATTATTTTAGTAAAATCTTTTGAGTGGGAAAGAAATCAATTTCATTATTTAACAATTTAAAGTTAACAATACAAATATTTAAGAGAAAAGATGTGAGAATTTAGAAGGCCATGTAATTAAAAAAGTGAATATACAAATGAAAGAAGTTATTGAGAAAGGTAATAAAAATAGATGATTTTATTTTCTAAAATGAAATCAATTACATTATCAAAGTCTAATAACCACTCTATATTCAATATAATGATAATATTTAACATATACTTCATGTGTGTGTGTGTGTGTGTGTGTAGGCCCACTTAGATTCCTAACTATAGCCCCTAGCATAACCTAAATACACATATATGATTACAATAATTGTACTATATCTTTTGTCATAGTTAAGGCAGCGACAAGTCTATCAATTTATAAAACAATATGCACAATTGGGGTTGGAGAATAAAATTATCTCCCTCTTTAAATAAAAATACTTTTTATTTTTCTTCTCCTTCTCCTTCTCCTTCCCCTTCCTCTTCCTCTTCCTCTTCTTGTACTTCTTTAAGAGTTCGGACATAGACAAGTTGACTATTCATAACATAATTCTATTTTAAATTTTTTTGTATTTCTATTTCTATTATTGCTTTGGTGCTTGATCTTGTTTTTTTTCATTTTCTTTCTCTTGTGCTTACGGTTTTTCTTGATCTTGTTACTTTTTCATTATTTTAGTATTATTTTTATACTTTCTTTTCTTTCTCTTGTTCTCCAATTAACACCTCATCCTCCCGGTCTTGGTCCTCCCCTTCCTCCTATAAAATGGTGTCACAATTTGAAGAAATTTTGTGGGTAAGGGATGAGCTCATCTCTTATCAAGCATCAAGGATGAGGTCATCCCTTACCTAGGGATCAAGGAAAAACTTGGCCCTAAAATTGAGAAATTTGAACCTTACGATGTACACTAGGTTCCGAAGAGAGAAAAAAATAAAGGGTAGAAAAGTGGCAAAGACTTGAGAACAAGATAAATCAAAACATACATGCATTCATAGACCTAGGAGATCACCAAGGTGAGGGATAAAAGGTCTTAAAATTCATGATCTTACATTTTAAATGGTACAAATATTAAAAAGGCTAAGACCACATCTATATAAGTTCTAAATACACTTTCCTAGCCTAACAGAAAATTGTGATTGTCCATCTATCTAACATCTTATTAAAACTTGTCATCTAAGTATTTAAAAAATATTCTTAGTAGCTTCACTTCTAGAGGGGGCCCCAAGTATGATGAATTAAGGTTAGCAATTACTTATTATAAATGTTAATAGGTTCCTTCATATTTCTTTCCCTCAGAATTTAGAAAATGAAAATGATAAAGATAGAAAACTACCTCAACGAAATCAACATTTTCGTCTATTCATTGTGGTGGAAAGTGGCACATGTCATTTATTGCAACTAATAAATGAAGAGTTTAATATAAACTTTGAGCTGGTTTTAATACATGTTCCAAGTTATCAAACTCTAACTTTTGAGGTAGTTGCGAACCTAAAAGGGTAGCTTCAAGGAAGTTAACTTCTAGAGCCTATAAATAGAGGGCTTTGTCAATGTAATAGGGGACTTTTTGGACCATTAAATTGGGTAACACTTATGTTAGAATTTTGATCATAAGACAATTTTTTGAAAGTGCATGTATAGATTTTGTCTTTGTAATTGAGAAATTATCTTATGTTCTTGGTGCAAGAAAATAATGGAAAGGACATCTGAGTTCTTTTTCTAAGATTTGAATTGTTGAAGCATAAAATTGTTGATTCTCATTGCAGTGAATACTTTCATGGTATTGTGCAGATATTCATGAATCGTGAATCAACATAGTGATAGTGATCATCATCAATGTAGTTCTTGATTGTCTTTATTATCAATTTATGTTAGTCTAAGAAAGATGTGAAGTCATTTGGTGTATTGTTCATGAGTAGTTTTCTCTTTAATCTTTAAGTTTGAATACATCTTTATGAAAAATTTAAAACTTACATCTTACAAGGGAGCTTCACCTCTCAAATGAAGAGGAAGATTGTAATCTGATAGTGATCGGTTGCAATCTCTCCAACTATTGGCATGGTTGTCACTATCCATAGGGTGAACATGGTTAGTTTTATAGGTAAATTCATAGTGACAAATTTTTTTACAAATGAAACACAAATCCTATAGGGAAAATGGAACTTTGAGAAAGAAAAAAACAAAGTGCCCCCATTAAGATTTACAATTTAGTGATTTACAATTAGGGATCATAATCACATCCTAATTCAATGGTCCACAATTCTTCCTAATCTCATCACAAATAATATTGCATAAGCACTTGCTCTGCTATATGATATTTATGCAACATTAGCTCGTGGCATAGAAAAGTTGGTCATTTAAGGGGATTCAACGATTATTGTTCAAGAAATGAAGACCAGGAAACTGCCAAATTGGTAAATTCATTACATTATGATGCATGTGTGGAAGATGTTAACAAAATTTGAAAATACAATTGTTGTTTATTCATACATATCATGAGGAAAAATTTTTGACTGACATGTTTGCCAGCCTGGCATGTGATGGCAACAAATTAGTAGTTGATGGGACATTTCACTCTTTTGATAGCTTGGATTACTATGTGCCTTTCTCTCTTTCCAATTTCATATTGTACTTTCATATCCAACAAGGTACTAAGCTTTTCATACCTTAAATCTTTCTACTCCTTGTTTTGGCAAAATCTATGTAATACTTTAAGTGGATAAATTCTTTATTTCGAATATTGTTAGTGATACTTTTCTTGGTTTTAAGCATTTCAATATTATACAACCTATAAACGTTTTATTGAAATAAAATAGATTTACTTTTTAGGTTTTGTTTATAAGTTTATGTCATTATATGGTTTTCGCAACATACTGCCTTAGTTTTGCACTCATTTTCTTAACTATCTTTCCTAGTAAACTATATTTTTATATATAAAGTGCATATTGCTTCATTTACACAATTTTCCAAAATTTTATTACTTCCTTGTGGTTCTCTCTATTAGCTCCTACTCATGACTATTTCTTATCTATACTTGAAAATGTCATTTTATGATTTACCTCTAGAATGGCTTAAATTGATTGGCCCCATTTTGGATCTGATTGGGACTTGAATTGTGGATTATATGTCTCTATCTTTTTTATTCAGTGTATGCACACTCTTATCTAACTTTCTCTAGTTGTCTTTAAATATTTCTACATATATGTTTAAATGTAATGAAACTATGGAAGATTGTTGGTTTGATTAAAATCCTATCTCTAATGATTAACAATGAGATTTAGTGAATAGTGTGTTTATATTTAATATTCCATAATATTTTGTGTGTAAAAAAATAATGTTAAAAACCTATAGAAAATCAAAACTTTTATAAAAACCTTTAGAAACATTTCATTTTGAATTCATGCATAACAATCAAATTATCCAATTCAAAATAAATGTTATAATAAGTATCTCAATTAGAAAAAATTATTTCTATTATAAAAATTTGAAAAATTAATTTTTATTTTTTAATAAATTTAGAACATTCCAAGTATAATTATCATTAGTAATATAGACTAGCATGACATATCAATAAATCTATATTGAACATTAGTGAGCGTAATAATGTCTATTTTCATAATGACACTTTAATAAAAGATCAAATCACATTGAACAAAAAAAATGATGCTCATTCAAATGGACCTTTGCAATGACAACATGCTAGAAAATATTTCTTTATGGTTCTATATAATAAAAAATAATAATTTTTAAATTATCTAAGTACTTATCTAATTTTAACTTCTACTATAATACTCAAAACTTATTTGACCTAAACACAAATTACAAATTACATCTTTACATCTATATTGTAGTAGAACATTAAAACACTAATTTTTATGAATTTGTATATTTCAAATGTTTATCTAAAATTAGTATTTTTGAACTTATAATAGTATTCCACAACTCTTTCCCTTTCTTACATCATAATTACTATCATGATTTTATTTTAAACTTTAAGATCTCCAGTATCACATGATAGATCAAATATTATGATTTCTAAGTCTTAGAGCACACAATGTTTATATTCCAATGAAATAAACTACTAATTTGGAATGTGATGTACACTTTTATTTCCCAAGGACTAAACAATTAGTCTGAAATGTAACCTAAACTTTTCGTTTGTTTGTATCTAGAACTTCTTGAACCAAATTTTGATTTAGTATAATGATTAAAGACATTTTTAAAAATCGCATCTAGATAAAACTTAAATAACAAAATCCTAATAAATTTTGAGTTTCATGAATTACACAAAGTTAGGGTTTGATGTCTGAATAACCATGACAATGACAGATGAGAGAAGGTAGCTTGTTCATTAAATCCTTCCTACTCAACATGCAAGATAATGAGAATGAAATGCACATTAGAAAGCATATTTTCGTTTTATTTTCTATCAGAATAATTTCATGAGTTTGGTGCCAGAATAGTGGGAAGTGGGAAACAAAGATAAAATAAATAAAGAAAGAAAATTTCCCTAAGAAATTGTAGCCTCATGGACAATGCATATTGTACCTATGTTTAACATATTTTGGAGAAAAACTGTCTTTAATTGTATCTTGAGAAATGACTATAAATTTTGAGATTGTTTAATAGAGAATTGAAGTGCATCTACGTAGATATTCACATATAGAGCATTATTGTTACTATTTATTATTGTAAAGCTTACCATCCATTAAAACAACAAAGAAGTGATCAAGCACATGTTCAGAATTTAGAAAATGAAGAAAGTCCCACTAGATGTTTGCAATGGATATACCTCATCTATTCACTCAGCTTCTATGTTGGCCTCAATTTCCTATCGAGTCAAGCATCGCATGGTTTTCTTTTTGTCTAGGGTTGAATAGCTTGTAACCTATGAATCATTCTCTTTGTGATCTCCATGGGTCCATTTTGTAACCAATACTTCATATCATGGATTATGCTCAAAACAACATTAATCCGTTCAATTTATAAATTTCTTGGGAATTCTAGGGAACGAGTTAACCCTTAGCCTTTCAACAACTTTAAATTCATCCTTCAAGATTTCTCCATTACATAACTTCTCATATACTTCTATGATTTCAAAGTCTCCCACTTCTCAAATTTTAAAAATGTAACGATTTCTAACATAATGGATCATAATAAATTTAGGTGATATTGAGGATAGCACACTCATTGAATCTCATTTCATCAAAATTTTAGGAATGGCACAAAACTTTGGTGGAGGTCAAGTGTCACTCTTCACCAGTTGGATTCTACTAGCCTCTTGGCTCATTCCAATAGTAGGTGAAGCTACCATGTTCGCTATTAGGGTTTGAAGTCTTTTCTTCTTTGAATAACTTGACACAGTTCAGATATTCACTTGTTCAAGCTTCTCATCAAAATTGCTCTTGAGATCTTTTACTTCTTGCTCAAATCGCCAATTCACTATGTGCTTCTTTGAAATCTGTATGCAAGGTATGAGATAATGTCTTCAAAATTTGATATATACCGTCTTTTGACCAATTTTAGGCTCCCCATAAATTTTGTGTGCTCAAGTAGATGGAAGCCAACTATCTCAGTCGATATTGATGTTTTTTAACTAGGTCTTTTCTTTACAACTTCATTTTTTCTATATCACTGAGCCTCGGTTTCTACCATTTCATTTCTAAAGTGCTCAGTCAATGTTGAAATGCTCAGTGAACATAGACATTTTTACTAATGTTCAACAACCTTTCATAAATTTGTTCTGATGCATCTTCATATATGCAAATATGAACTTCAGCACATTTCATGCAAGGAACTAATGACATGATCACCTTCTCCATTGGGATTGGTGATCTCAACTTTATTTGTTCCACTATTTCCATCTTCTACTTCCTTTTCCATTTTTGATTCATTTCCTTCCTAATTTTCTCAATGTCTACTTTTCCTTTACCTTTGTCCTTTGTTTGATTTGATGTATGTATTTGAGTCCTACAACTCTTTCTTAGATGTCCAAACTTGTGACATTTGGAACATGCATTGCTAGATGCATAATTCTTCCTCTAATTTGTCCAATGAGGTTTTGTCTATGGTCTATATTCATATGTTCTATGCCCAAACTTCTAATAGTTACAACAATATCCTTCAAATCTAGATGTAGTTGATGCATTCCTCATTCTTGACCTACGCTCATGTATTTGATGACCTTATTTCTTGTAGTAAAAATAGTAACCAATAAATCTAGGTTTAGAATTTTGTATACCATGTTTGCTTCAACAAATATTTGCACCATGACCAAGTTTTCTATAGTGATATTATGTTGGTTTGTCCTTTGACTTTTTGTTTCTTAACTCTCCATTCCTGGATGATTCTCCTTTCTCAGTGCATGAATTGTAGGATTTGAGCAAAAGTATACAAAAAATCCATGAAGCCTAAGAAAACCTGCATGCAGAAAACCTGTCATGGAGAAGAAAAAGAAAAGAAGAGGCAAGGGTTTGATCTAAAAACTCAGATGAAGAAAATATTATTCCACGGATCTTCATAATGAAAAATATAAAGAGATATTTCCTTATAAAAGGAGATCAAAACTTGAAAAGGGTAACCTAAAGCCTAAAAAAGCTAGTTTGCATAATATAATTAATAAAATATTAATTATATGCACCTACAAGATAGCTTAAGAAAATTAAAGTAATATGCAACTTATTTAGTTAAATGAAAGTGATTTAATTAATAAGTGCGAACAAATAATTACTCTAACACCCCCCCCCCGAAGCAAAGCTCAGGAGGTAAGCTAACCTAGCACAACTATGAAAGCAGAAAAGTGGGTCTTGGCAACAAGGCTTGATCATGTACCCAATACAAGGAAATCTTTGTAAACTGGAGAAATAGAGAAAACCACATGAGAAAAACCCTACTCTAAAAAGAGATAGCAAACAATTTTCCAGAAGAAGGAACAAAGAGAGATCATGAAGAGAACCACTGAAGCATGAAAAGCCGCAAAACTCTATCAAAAGGTGCTGATTTGTAGAACCTCCATGGAAATAGAAGGCACAAACCGAGTGTGTCTATATGGTAGATGATCTATCTCATCGAAATGCATATGTAGCTAGCCACTATAATCACCTAGTATGTAGGATCAAGTACTTAATACATAGCTCACACTAATGAACCATCAAACCAAGGAAGCATAGAACAACAATATAACCCCCCCCATGCAGATGGGGTGAGGTGATAGCAAACTTAAAAGATGGGCCAAAAATCTCCTACAACATAGGAACCAAACACAATGAGAGTGAGGTACAGATACCTATAAAGGCATGTATCACTGACACTGCATGAGACAAAAGAGGAAGAGGGCACAAAGCCGGCAAACAACTATCCCCCCATGGTACTTTATAAAATAGTGCAAGTACAATGAATCATAATGATGAAAAGGATCCCAAAATGCAAGAGTCATACTTTATCTCAGTGCGTTGCATAAAGATGCTTACAATGAATATAAAAAATGATTAAAAAAACATAAGGCAAAAACAATAGAAGGTAGAGCCCAAAATAAAGCATCTGAAGCAACAAAATTTATCTCCGGACCTGAAACAATCAGGATATCCACCAGAATGCTAAAATGAAAATGATTGAATAAGATGTGCCTGAAATAGAATCTAGGACTAGCATCATTAGAAAGAGTGAAGAAACATCTTTCCAACGATATAAAGAAGTCCAAAAATGGAAATCAGATGCTCAAGATATGCCTCGCGGAGTACAAAATAGAACATCTAACTTTGACTACCAAAATAGGAAACCAAACTAAATCAAAAACCAAAAACACCTAACCAACATCTCCGTCTTGGAGCCAGCTTTCTGGTGCATTTTTTGGATCGAAAAAATACATCCATATGCTCAAGTTACGGAAGAAAAACAGACAGGGCCTCTGAAAATGCATGATTTTTTTTTTTTAATAAAATAATAATAATAATAATAAAAACAAAAAAGCTACACCACCCACGGAGTGGAGGAAAAGTGGAGGAGGGTAGTTGAGCTGGTGGTGGTGGTGGTGGGTGGGAGGTGCTACTGCAACAGAGCCGCTGTGGAGCTACTAGCAGACCGCTAAGCGGTAACCACCAACGATAACCGCCAGCAGTTCCATGACAGTTAACTAACCGCCGACGGATTAAAAAGCTGCAATTTTTTTTTTGCAATTTTTAATTATTTTTTTCCTTGATCTGCATGCCAGAGGCCATACGGGCCTACTCAACAATTTTTTTTTGCCTCCCATATCAACATTGTCCAAATCGAACAAATTTTATATCAAAACAGGGGTTTTGACACCTTCTGAATCCATCTGTGATGTCTGTTTGGCCTCAAAATGCACCAAATATTACTGACCACCCTAATTTCTCAAAAAAACTAAAAAAAAACACCAAATTTGATCTACCAAACCCTTGGTCTCCCTTTTTCTTGAAACATTGAACAAGCTACAATAGATCTAGCTCTGATACCATGTAGGATTTGAGCAAAAGTGCACAACAAAACCATGAAGCCCAAGAAAACCTGCATGCAGAAAACCTGTCACAGAGAAGAAAAAGAAAAGAAGAGGCAAGGGTTTAATCTAAAAAACTCAGAAAAAGAAAATATTATTCAATGAATCTTCATAATGAAAAATACAAAGAGATCAATCCTTATAAAAGAAGATAGAAACCCGAAAAAGGTAACCTAAAGCCTAAAAAAGCTAGGTTTCACAATATAATTAATAAAATATTAATTGTATGCACCTACAAGATAGCTTAAGCAAACTAGAGTAATAGGAAACTTATTTAATTAAATCAAAGTGATTTAATTAATAAGTGCAAACAAATAATTACTCTAACATGAATGTCCTGACCCATTAGAATTGCTAGATGACTTCATAAGTTCTTCAAAGTATTTCATTTACTCTTTTAGTTTGTTGAATCTCTCTATAGATTCTTTCTCATTTTTCACTTCATTCTTCAGTATGTCCTTCTATGATTTCAGATTTGCAATTTCTAGATCCTTGTGATTTAATTCCTAATTTACAATCATTAGTTGATTCATCATGTCCAGTTGAGTGTTTGAGAGTCTAATAATTTTCCTTAGGGTAGAATTCACCCAAGACCAAGGAAGTCAAACACAGCTAGAATAGTAGACCAAAGAGAGAGTATGATCAGAATGACGATATATTCATTCGATATGCCATATGAAAGTACACTAGGAGTGCCTATATAGAAAGGCCATTGGAGAGCTTTTAGAATGCATAGAAGTCAGCAACATGATAAGTCTTACAACCAAGCACATGTCCACCAGATATGGGTTATCCTCCATTACACATGGAAGTAAGTGCGATGATGTGACGATAAGCCTACAATGGTGTAGCACACAAGTTAGTGTTGTAGACAACATGTTCTAAATTAGAGTTACGTACTTCTGTGTTGTCAACATGACAACTCATGAGAGTACATAAACTCCTAAGTTTCTCACCTAAATAAATAATAAAAATAATGCAAAATAATAAAATAATGCATTAACCTAAGTAAAATTAAGTAAAGTGTAAATAATAAATAGTTATTTACTGCAACACCCCCCCTTAAGTGCAGCTTAGGGGAATGCCCTTAAGCTTATGAAATATAGGATGCAATGGATGATGGGTCCTAGTTACTAGGCCATGTTAGGTACCTATGTACATAATGAAATGCAATCTCTCATAAAGTGGAGAAAGAGGTAAAACCTTGTGGCAAAAATCCTCCCCCAAAAGAGGTGAAAAACACACATGATGTATGGATGGATGGAGTAATCAAGACCCCCCCATTATGACATACATCCAATATATACATAAGAGAATAATGAGAAGAGGAAGAGAGATAGAATAGGCTCCCCCCAAAGAAGAATGCCTACCAGCGATTGCTCCAATGAAGAAGCTAATCCAAGACTATAGAATGGTGTTCCTCCCCTTAGGAAGAAAAAATGCCAAAGGTACAAATGAGATGCTTCCATTGTGCATGTAAAGAATCCCATTGATAAGTGATGTCTCTAAAACCTACTTAACTAGATGAAGAACTTGTCTCAAAGAAATTTCTATCTTCTCAACTGATGAAGAACCCTTCTATAGGAATTTGCCGAAGGGAAAAATTCACCCACAAACTAAGAACTCAAACACAAGCACAATTTTAGACCAGAAAGAGAGTATGATCAGAATGATGATATATTCATTCAATATGCCACACTATGAGTACACTAGGAGTGCCAGTATATGAAGGCCTTTGAGATATATGTAGAATGCCTCAGAATCAGCTACATGATAAGTCATACAACTAGGCACATGTCCACCAGATATGGGCTATCCTCTATTAAGCATAGAAGTAAGTACAGTGATGAGAGGATAAGCCTACAAGGGTGTAAAATGAAAATCAGTGTTGTAGACAACATGCACTAAAAAGGGAGTGTGAATAACTGTGTTGTCTGCATGACAACTTAGTGATTAATGCAAACTCTAGTGTTGTAGACACCATGTGCTGAATTAGAGTTGTGTACTTCTATGTTGTCAACATGACAACTCAAAAAAGTTTGCAAACTCCTAAGTGTCTCACAAAATAAAATAATAAAATAATGCAGAATAATAAAATAATGCATTAACCTAAGTAAACTAAATTAAGTGTAAATAGTAAATACATATTTACACCAACACCCTCGCTTAAGTGCAACTTAGGGGAATGCCCTTAAGCTTACAAAAACTAGGATGAAGATGCATGATGGGTCCTGGCTACTAGACCATGTTAGGTACCCATGTACATAATGAAAATGCAATCTCTCATAAAGCAGAGAAAGAGGGAAAACCTCATGGGAAAAACCCTCCCCCAAAAAGAGAGATAAATAAAGATGCATGGATGGATAGAGTAATCAAGACCCCCCCATTATGACATACATCTAGTATATACATAAGTGAAAGAAAAGGAGAGACAAAACCTCATAAGAGGAAAAAGTCCCCCCCATAAGAAAGAAGAGGAAGAGAGACCAGGTAGTCCCCCCCCCCTCAAATGAAGAATCTCGGTCAATGAAAGCTGCTCCAATGAAGAAGCCGGTGCAAGAGTGTTGGATGACGTTCCTCCCCTTTAGAAGAAACAAAGGCAAAGGTACAATCCTGAAGATGTATGGTGTCCTTGAAACTTGCTCAAGTATCCCTGTGCTAATGCTAATGTCCACCCCTTCCAACTACATCGAAAAGAATGAATGCGGATATGGAAAATATGTCTGTTGAACCTATTCCAATGAACCATCTGTCTCCTCAACTAACAAAGAGACCTCTGACAATCGCTATTCATAAGGATCCACAATCATGCCAACTTGTGAAGATTGATCATGTAGAGAATGGACATGAGGGTTAGAGTGAGCCCTCACAACTATAGAAGGATCACCTTAATCAATAAGAAGATGTAAGTCCCCAAGGCTATCTCCCAAATCTATGGTGTGCAACTCTATGAACAAACCTACAATGTCTATCACGTAGTCATCAACTAAATCTAGAGCTAGAAGACAACATGTACCCCACTGTGATGGACCTTTCACTATGGGAATGCATGCCTGTGCACTATATTGATGATGTGACCTCTCACTACAACTATTGATAGAACCCCACGTGTCTAAATCTATTGAAGCACTATCACTAGTGTCACTATTAGTTTACACTGTGTATGAAGTGTGGAGAGGATTAGAGGATAAGTTGGGTGAACTTTCCTCAAAGTGAACATCCTTCTCCACAAAAATCTCATGAGTCTTTGGATCCATAAGTATGTAGGCCTTCACATTGTCTTCATATCCTATGAAAGTACAAGGCAAAGGTATCGATGCCTTGCAATCCCTGGAAGATAGGTTTGCCAATGTTGGACAACCGAAGACTCTAAAGCGACTCACAACTAGTTTTCTGCCGCACCATGCCTCAAAAGGAGTCTTCCCATCTAAGGAATTATGAGGAGACCTATTAAGTATGTGAGTAGCACTGCTAATGGCTTCAACTTCAAGTGTAGGATCAAGAGACTTGGCTTTTATCATGCAACTTGCCATGGTTTTGAGAGTCCTAATCCTCATAGCTGTAACATCTATCTTGTACGGACTGAATGTTGGTGAATTCTGAAGATCAATCCCCTCAAGTTTGTAAAATTTTGTAAGTCTTCTATCTACATATCTGGTCTAATTTTCCACTTGTAGTACCTTAATGGATTTCCTTGATTTGTGTTCAACATGAGTCTTCAATACTTGAAGCTTATGAACCACTTGATTCTTTTGATGAAGGAAGTAGACCAAGTGAATCATGAAAAGTCATCAACAAATGTGAGGATGTAGCAGCCTTGGCTAATTGAAGTCGCTATAAAGGGTCTTGCTAAAACCATGTGAATCAAGTAGAGAACAACTAGTGCTCTAGAAGACTTTCCCTTATCATACTTCTCCTTGAGATGCATATCCATTAAACATGATGAACACTCTCCCTTAGAAAAGCTAATGTTAGGTAAACTTGACCGTGTGTTTTAAGAAAAGTTGCTAAAGAGAGTGGAAGTCAAGATGAACAAATAACTCATGCCATAAGTTGATATGTGAATTAGAGTGAGTCAACAAGATGTGAGAAGGAATAATACCTCTTTTCATGATTGCATTTCCCTGCTGCAAACAATGAATCGCCTCTAAGACTGTGCACCATCAATAAATCTAGAAGAAACTCAACTTTGTGACCATCTCCAAGGTGAGTGATTTGGTAATCTGATAAGAGATTGGAGCTTAGGTTTGGAATGTAGAGAACATATTTGAATTCCCCATTTTCCATTTCCACATGTCCTTTTCCTTCAACTTCCATTTTGGTATCATCTCCCACAAAGATGTGTGGTACCTTTGACTACTTCAATGAAGAAAAGTATCCCTTTGAAGAACCCATATGGTAAGAGACACTTGAGTTAAGTATCCATTATGAAGAAGAACTTTTGTTTTCCATAAGTGCTTGCCCTTTACCCTTTGAAGATGTTGGAGTTGGATCCTTGAAGTACCTAGCACTTGAATCTTGTTCTTCCTAAGTAGATTTTCTAACTCATTGATTCTTTTTGTCTTGCAATGATGCTCGTCATGATTTGGCTTTTTGCAGCATGCACAAAAAAGTTTCTCCTTCTTTTCATTACTTCCCTTCTTGTTGAAAGAAGAATTGCCTTGCTATGAGGAGGATTGTTGTGTCTCAGATTGTGATTTCTGCTTCCACTACTTCTTACTATTATTACTTTTCTCTCCTTGACATGATTGGTGCTCATCACTAGCCACCAAGGCTTTAGTCTTTGATGAATTGAGAAGTCCTAAATCCATCAACTGAGATTGTTCAACAATCAATATGTCTACAAATGCATCAAATGTAGGCTTCTAGTAAGCAATTCCCATGGTCAATTTGGGAGTATTAAAACTCAAAACAAAGGAAGGATACTCTAAAGGTAACCTCTTCAGGATGTGATGAATCAACTTGTCATCCTTCATGGGATTTCCACAATTGTAAGAACTTCCCTATACTCATTGGCTTTGTTGATGTAATCCTGAATTGTGTCAAAGTTCTTTAGATCCAAGAGAAGTAGATCATCCTTAATTTGAAATCCCTTTTCTTCATCCACGTTATCATACAATTGTTCAAGTTTATCCCAAGTTGGTTTGGATTCTTTACAACTAGCAATGTGAAAAAAGAGATCTCTATGTACACAACTCCTGATAACACCTAAAGCCTATTAGTCTTGTCTTTTCCACTCAGTGAGTTATTTAGCATCAGTAGGTTTGGTAATTGTACCATCAACATAAAGACTATATCCTTTTTTCATTAATCTACTCCATGCAATATCTTTCCATGTAGAATAATTGCGTGAAGTTAGAGGTGGACATTTAGATGAACCCATGATGTAGAAATGAAAAGGGAACAAAAGAGAGACACAAGAACACAGTACACCCCCCCCCCGCCTTTTCACTCAATCAAAAGACCCCCCAAAAAAATATGCTTTTGGCACTTTATAAGTAGTGTGTGTACAATGGGCCAATTATCAAAATGAGCAAAGTAGACTTTCTAATTTTTCCTTTTACAACTACCTTTTGAGGGCCAAATCTATAACTAAGCACTATAGTTTAGATGTATAAGTAATCAAAGCTTTACAATGTAGGAAAAGCCCAAGTTTTGAAAGTGGGAATTTTGTCCACACAACCCTCGAATATAAATTTAGATCTAGAGAGTAGATGAAGAAAATGTACTTGCAAAAAAAAAAATCTAAAAAAGTGATCAAATGTGCCTGTATAGAGTCTTTGAAGTTGCCAAATGTAGGATTATGTAGGTACAGTCACAAAAAAATACAATTTCTGAAAATAACTTACATCAAAACTAGAAAAGAACACTACCACATGAAAATTTAGGAAATTCTACCCAATTTCAAAAAAAATTGCACCTGAATCAGAGTCTAGATGTCCAAGTTATGGGATCGCAAAGTTAGGCTGCCAAATCAAAAATGCATTTAGAGAGGGGTCTAGCAGGAAAACTGTGTGCTTAAATTTAACGGTCAAATGACCATTGTAGTATTTATAAATGGCCTATTTTTAATGGTTAGACAACTGTCAAATATAACTTCGTGCTCTACTAACGCCAGCGAAAAAAGACCAGCTAGGTGTTGTAGCAGGTGACGTGTCATACCATACTATACGGATCTATATGGTGTTGCTAATGTGGCATGTGCTATCAAGAGGTATAGGTGTCCAAGTGGAGGACACATGAAAAAAATTTATTGGTTGCTATGTGTACGCATGGCAATGTCCACTGTGGTAGTTGTAGGGTCCACGTGCTCGTAGGCTGTGACTATCGCTAACCTTGTGACCACGTGGAAAATGTTTCAATGCCATGTGTTTGGGTCTATGCCAATGTGGTAGTTGAGAGTAGGGTGTTGATGTGTAGCAATAGAGGTGTAGAATGCGTACACGTGTCACTGCAAGTATAATCTGTGTGGTGTGGGTACGATTTTTGTGGACATGACATGGAGGGCTTGGTGCTAGTTTGTTGTTGTTGTGTCTACATGGTTTTTGTAGTGTGTAGCTATTAGAATATTCAACACGGGTGTAGAATTAAAAAATTCTAGATTTTTTGTTTTGCTCTACTAGATTTACTATTGTTGCGAGCTGCCAAAGAATTTAAGAAACACCACCAGTGAAGGATTTGGTGGGTGCCATAAAAGGAGTTTGCAATGGATGAAGATTGAAGTTTTTATCCCACATGTATCATGGGGAGAAATTTAATTTTTTTAAAAGCAAGATGCACCAAAGGTAAATCCAAAGAGCCCACTGGTGGGAGGTGTATGGGTCACTGGTTATCGAGCACTTACCAGAATTATGCCAAAATTGGTGGATAGGTCCAGATTTTATGCAAAAAATAGATTGTCCCCATTGCAAACTAATGGACTATACCCTACAAATATTACCTAAGGAATATTCCTTGCGACAAAAATAGAATATACCTCCAAATTGTAGAGCTAGAGTGTCAAAGGCCAGTTTTGCTAAAAAAAATTCTTTGCCAAGTGCTCGAAGGGCAAAAAAATGTCTAGAATATTGATGAAAAAATGTAGAGGGAAAAAAATTATAGATCCAAAAAATTAATTAAATAGATCTACAAATGAGCATACCCAAACTGCAAATCAGGGCCTCTGAGTGCCAATTTGCTAAAACATTTTTGCCTCATGGTCAACTTTGGGCCAAGGTACCCAAGTTTATAGTTGATCTTCACCAAATCAACATTCCAAATGCAATGGCAATGTCAGATCTGGCTCTAGACACTCCCAATTTCTGCAGTACTTTGAATTAGGGCTGAGGTGCTGAAGCAACAATGGTCTCGAATGGCTATGTAATAAAAAATTCTCCAAGCTCTAATACCATGTAAGAATTTTCCTTAGGGAAAAATTCACCTAGGAACTAAGAACTCAAACACAAGCATAATTGTAGACCAAAAAGAGAGTTTGATCAAAATGACAATATATTCATTCAATATGCCATGCTAAGAGTACACTAGGAGTGCCTATATATATAAGCCTTTTAGATACATCTAGAATGCCTCAGAATTAGCTATATGGTAAGTCATACAACTAGGAACATGTCCACCAAATATGGGTTATCCTCCATTAAGTATAGAAGTAAGTGTGGTGATGAGAGGATAAGCCTACAAGGGTGTAACATGCAAATCAGTGTTGTAGACAACATGTGCTAAAAAGAGAGTGCGAATAATTGTGTTGTCTACATGACAACTCAATGACTGATGCAAACTCCAGTGTTGTAGACACCATGTGCTGAATTAGAGTTGTGAACTTCTGTGTTGTCAATGTGACAACTCAAAAAGTGCCCAAACTCCTAAGTGTCTCACAAAATAAAATAATAAAATAATGCATTGACCTAAGTAAACTTAAGTAAGTGTGAATAGTAAATATGTATTTACACCAACACCTTCTGCAACTACTGATCATAAGTATCCACAATCACTTCAACCTATAATGATCGATCATGTAGAGAATGAACAAGAGGGTTGGATGGAGCCCTCATGACTACTGAAGAAGGAGCTACTACATCAAAAAGAAGAGGTAGATCATCAATACTATCCCCCAAATCTATCACTAAAGCTGGACCCAGAAGACTGGATGTACCCTACTATGTTGTACTTATCATTGTGGTGATATATATGCATGTGGACTAAACTAATGTAGTGACCTCTCACTACAACTGTCAATAGAACCCCATGGGTATGAATCTGTTAAAGCACTATCACTCATGTCACTATTAGTTTCCACACAGTATGATGTGCAAAGAGGATTAGAGGACAAAATTGGTGAACTTTCCTCAAAGTGTACATCCTTCTCAAAAAAAATCTTATATGTCTCTAGATCTACAAGTCTGTATGCCTTTACACCATCTTCATAACCAATGAATGTACAAGGCCAAGGTGATTGTTCCTTGCATCCCATAGAAGATATCTTTACCTATGCAGGACAGCCAAAGACTCTAAAGTGTGTCACAATAGGTTTTCTAAAAAGGAGTCTTTCCATCTAAGGTTGGATGAGGATACCTATTAAGAATGTGAGTGACACTACTAATTGCTTCAACTTTAAGTTATGGATCTAAGGACTTGGCTTGTATCATGCAACTTGCCATAGACTTAAGAGTGTGGATCCTCAAAGCTACAACATCTATCTTTTGCGGATTGAATGCTAGCAAATTCTAAAGATCAATTCCCTCAAGTCTGCAAAAGTCTTTTAGTCTTTTGTTCACATGCATGCTTCCATTGTTCATTCTTATAACTTTGATGGCTTTTCTAGATTTCCATTCTACATGAGTCTTGAAGGCTAGAAAATTTTCCAACACGTCATTCTAATTATGAAGAAAATAGACCCAAGTGTATCCTTAAAAGTCATCAACAAAGGTCAATATGTAGCAACCCTGGCTGACTACAAAAGGTCCTACTAATACCATGTGAACCATCTGCAGAACACCTAGTGCTCTTGAAGACTTCCCTCCCTATAACTTCCCCTTTGGATGCATATCCACTAAATCTATTGAACATTCATTGTGAGAAAAGTTGATTTGAGGTAGACCTTTGACCATTATGTTTGTGCAAAGTTACTAAAGGTAGTGGAAGGAAAGATGTCCACATTGTTGATGCCATTATTGCAATATTGAATTTGATTGAGATAACAAGGCCTTTGAAGGAGACTTGGGCACAAAATGGGAGAAAGAGTAAAACCTTTTGTTGTGATTCACTTTCCCCACTACAATCAATGAGTCATATTTTAGACTATGTACCTATACGCAGTCTAGAAGGAACTCAACTCTATGTCCATATCCGAGATGAGTGATTTAGTAAATCGAGAAGAGATTAGAACTTAGGTTTGGAACATAGAGAACATCTTGAAACTCTCCATTTTCCATTTCCATGTTTCATTTTCCTTCTACTTCCATTTTAGTATCATCTCCCACAAAGATGTGCAGTACTATTGATTGCTTCATTGAAGAAAAATCCACCTTTGAAGAATCCATGTGATGAGAGGCACCTGACTTAAGAATCCATTCCTTTGAAGAGTTTGAATTTTCCATGAGTGCTTTCCCTTTTCCCTTTGAATATGAAGAAGATCCTTTCTCCTTATAAGCATTAGACATTGAAACATTATGTTTCTTCATGATGTTGGTCAACTCATCAATGCTTTTAAGATAACATTCAAGCTCTTCATGACCGATTTTCTTGCCATAGGCACACTTTTTCTTCTCCTTATTGTTTTCCCCCTTCTTATTTGAATTTGAGGAAGACTTGCCTTGTTGATTGGATTGTGGTGTTGTCTTTTCTACATCCTTAGAGTTATTCTTCCACTTATTTTTCTTACCCTTTCCTTTATTTGAAGACTACCAGCTGAATTTTGAGAACCCTTATTGTTGGCCACCAATGCTTTAGAATTAGCTAAATTGAGAATCCCCATTGATTTCAACTTCTTCTTTTTTGCATCCAATAGATCAACATATTCATCAAAGGAGACTTTCTTATAAGCAGACCCTAATGTAGTCTTTGAGGTGTTAAAAGAAGAAACAAATGTGGAATACTCCGATGGCAACTTATTATGTATGAGATAGATCAATCTATCATCTTTGATAGAACTCCCACAATCAATAAGTTTTGTCCTTAGTTCATTCACCTTAATGATGAGATCTTGTATAGAATCAAATGACTTAGGATCTAAGGAGACAAGCTCATCTTCAATTTTGAAAACATCCTCTTTAGACACTTTACCATATAGGTTTTCGAGGGCATCCCAAGCTTCCTTGGATGTAGAAGACTTCTTAATTTGATACATGATCTTGTCATAAATCCCCAAACATATATCACCTAGGGCTTTCTTATCCATTGCCACCCAAGCTAAAATATCACTTATTGATACCTTATCACTTGCTATTTTAGGAAGAGTGCCATCTACATATTGAGAAAATCTATTGTGCATTAAATGATACCACATTTTGATGGACCATGTACCATAGTTATGTGGAGTTAATTTTAGAAACTTAAATTTTTTTATAATGCAAAAAATGAAAGAAAAGTGCAGAAAAGAGAGAACACAACACCGAGAACACCCCCCTTTTCACTAAATCAAGAATCCCCCCCCCCCAAAAATATATGCTTTTGGCACTTTATCAGTAGTGTGATTACAATGGTCACTTGCCAATTTTAGTCTTCATAGACTTTTGATTTTTCTTGTTACAACCTCTTAATGGATTAAAAATCTAGAAATTTACAATGTACAACAATTTTGAAGTAATATAAAGAAAAGAAAGACCCTATTCTAAAAGTGAGACTTTTTTCCACACAACCCTACAATTTGACTATAGATCTTGAACGTAGACAAAAAATAATACACTTTCAAAAAAAAATGGAGCTTTTTTTCGACTGCAGATGTGCACATATCAAGCATTTGAAGTTGCAAAATGCAAGATTAAGCAAATATAGTCACCAAAAGATGCAATTTTTAACAAATCCTTGCACCAGAGCTAGAAAAAATTTGCACCATTGAAATGTTTAGGAAATTCTACCCAAATTCAAAAAAAATTGCACCTGATTTGGAGTCCCAATGACTGAGATATGGCCTCCCACAGTCATACTATAGAATCAAAAATCCATCTAGAGAGGGGTTGCATCAAAAAAGATGGGGTTAAATTTGATAGTCATACAACTATCATAGTAGTTCTAGTTTTCCCTAGAATGATGGTCAGATGGCTGTCAAATTTTGGCTTATGGATTTGATGACACCAGCAAAAATGAGTCCCCTTGATAATGTCAATGTGACATCAAGATCATAAAGATGATGACATTAGTAGTATAGCTCGTATGAATAGATGATGTATCCTATTGCATGGGAGTAAGATGTGTCAATATCATTGATGTGTGCACTGATAGAGGAGCTAACTATGTTTGTGGAGATGGCTTTTCTTGTTTAGCCAAATACCACGTGTGCTATTGTAGTGAGCGGGTTGGGTGAATAAAAAATTGTTGTGTCACTGAGACTGCATCTACATGTCTAGGATTTAGTGTTTGCTAGTCTAGGCAAATAGATTTGCATCATGTGTTTTTGGGGGGGCCAGAACCTTTTCTGGGGTCGACACCGAGAAGTAGAGTGATGACCAAAACTTCAATTAAGCAATGTTAGATTTTTGTTTTCTATTGGCCATGCTCATTTAAACCCTACCATAGAATTGATTGTGTAGGACCTCATTTATGTTATGGGCTGCTAGACTATATTGGGGCACCAATATACTACAAACGCTGGTGACTAGATTACGGGTCATGCTGGAATCTATCCATGTCATGCCAGGAACTGAGTTTTCTATGTGGGTTTTGGGTTTAGTAGTGGTCGGTGATTCAATGCTGCCAAATTTTTTAAACTTGCAGGGCTAGAGTTATAATAGTGTTCACTATAACACAAATGTGTTATCCCACATCTGTGGGGTGGGGGATTCTGTGGTGGTTTAAATAAAAAAATTGTAGTATTATAAACAAAGTTGCTAGGCTATCTTAGGTGGTCATTGCTGGTTGTAAACACTTTGCCACTAGAAATTATGGAATGGCTAGCCACTGCTGGATTTATGTGCCTCTGTCGGTATTTATGCCAGATTATGCAGAGATCTGCCAATTAGAATAATAACCCGTGATTAATTAATATTCCTCAAAAAATGTAGAGCTGGGATCTGACAACCCGGTTCTACAAAAAAAATTCTCTGCTAACTTGACTAGACCAAATAATTTTTTGAAAAATAAAAATGAAAAAAGTAGAGATTTAATGAAATTCCAATCTTTAAAAAAAAAATAGATTGATTAAAGGATGATACCCGGTTTGCAAATTGGTGTCTTCAGGTGCCGGTTTGCAAAAAAGAAATTGCCTCATGATCAACTTTAGTTCAATATAGCCAAATTTATAGTCGATCTTCACCGAATCGATGTTTTGGACACAATAGTGAGGTTAGATCTAGCTCTAGATGCTCCTAGTTTCTAGAGATACTCCAGATTTGGGTCGAGGTGCTGAAGCATGAACGGTCTTGAATGACTGTGTAGAGAATCTTCTTGAGCTTTGATACCATGTAAGAATTTTCCTTAGGGTAGAATTCACCCAAGACCAAGGAACTCAAACACAAGCACAATAGTAGACCAAAGAGAGAGTATGATCAGAATGACAATATATTCATTCAATATGCCATATAGAATTACACTAGGAATGCATGTATATAAAAGCCTCTGGAGAGCTTCTAGAATGCATAGAAGTCAACAACATGATAAGTCATACAACTAGACACATGTCCACCAGATATGGGTTATCCTCCATTAAGCACAGAAGTACTTGTGATGATGTGAGGATAAGCCTACAATGGTGTAGCATGCAAATCAATGTTGTAGACAACATGTGCTAAATTAGAGTTGCATACTTATATGTTGTCAACATGAGAACTCATGATAGTACACAAACTCCTAAGTGTCTCACCTAAATAAATAATAAAATAATGCATTAACCTAAGTAAGGTGTAAATAGTAAATAATTATTTACACCAACAAAGAGCTTCTGCACATCTCATATCCTTTCTTCAAGTCTAGTAGCCATTACCCTTTTTTCTTCTTTCGCCATAGTCTTGTCTTCTTCATCTTTTTTCTTTTCTTTAGTCATTTCACATAGTCTTACTAATTGGATGTAGATTCTTTGTCATTTGGATTTACTGATTGAAATAGTCCTTTAGTCTCTACTTCTTCATAGGAAAATTGTTTTATCTAGATGGCCTGTTCATTCCTCCTTTTAGGGAATTCTTTAGATCTTGTCATTCTTTCTCCAATTTCTATGGTATGAGGTGGATGTCAATCACCTAATTGTCAATAACCTTGTCTAGTTTAAAAGCTTCCATCTCCAAGATCTAATCTTTGAGAAATTAAGCTTCTCTCTAAGAACTAGATGCTCTGATACCAATTGTTTATTGATGGAGTTATATACATGATAAACAAGATATTGAGAGGGCAGGGGATGGGGGGAGGGTGTGGAGGTGAATTGAAATCTTAAGCACTTTGATTTTTTACCAATTCATTCACATCTATTAGTTAAATTGTGTATGCAAAACTTTCTAAAACATGCAAATAGTATCTATCACATACATGAAAATTAACACATAACATAATGTTTTATACACAAAAACACTCTAAAGTGAAGGTAAAACTGGGATGGGGATGACACCCACAAATCTTAACTACTACACTAATAGAGTTAACTTGTTAGGGTTACAATATTTGATCATAATATATTATCTACCCTTTGAGGGGTCTGCCATGTTAAAAGCTCAAGAAACTACTAGGTCTCACCTTGTTAGAGGATTTAACACTTACAATAAATTAACAACTCTGTTAGGAGATTTACAAAGATATGTTAAGACCACTGTGTTAAGAGATTTACCTCGATTCAAGTTGACTAGAATTGATTCAATACCCGACTCTCAGTATGCTCTAAAAGATGATTTTGAGTCTTCACCTTCCTAAATGATCCTCTCTTTTGATTTGATAATACTTGTCTTCCCCTTCACTACTCTAAATAGGTCACTTGTTCTATTAAGAAATAATAGAACACCTTTACCATTTTTTTATTTGATCCCAATCCTTCACTTCACTTATTCACATATTACTCCTTTTTTTGCATACACACTCTTCTCTTCACATCTCCATGCAATATACATACCATATTGCACCACACCATGATCTAGGTTAAGATATTCTCTATTTAAAGAGCTCCATAAAGAGTTTTCTAGATTCTTCCATATTTTGCCTCTTCATCTGAATCATTGATCACAAATTATAGAGATTTGTGATCCACATCATTAATGCGCAAAAACCTCTATAACAACCTCTACATATATTAAATGTTCTTTCCAAGTTGGCTTGAAGACATTTTACCTCAAAATCTATTCCATTCCTTACTTTTATGTAAACTCTATGTTTCTCGGCCTTTACTATTTTCTAATGCTCAACATTGTTGTTGCTTGGTCTATATTGTGCTTGGCACATGTTATGTAACTCAGTGCTTGTATGCTTGAAACTTTCTAAATTGCTATTGAGATCTGGTTGTATAGAAAATAATTGGTGACTATATACCTACTGAACTCCTGTAGAGCTCAATACATACTTGCTTATGTACATGACTCAACCTTTTAGAGTAGCTCAATCACAGTGATGATCGTCTGGCTTCACCTTGTAAATGACTAAGTATTTGACACTAATCAACAATAATAGTTAGAGATACCAACAAATACCTCTTCTAAAAGTTGAGACTATTTGGGGTGGTGCAAAAATTTTCCAATTAGTGCCCTAACTCGAAAAAAATAAAAACTTGAACTGACTTTAACTATGACACAAGAGACAAAGAAAAATTTAACTACAATGACAAAATATATAAATAAAATTGCCTATTCAGGCCTTAAAATAGTGCTTTAGGAATTGGTCATTGACTGGCAATAGAATCCATTCCCCTTCTAGTGTGCACAACCTGAAAGTATTATCCCCTATGATTTATGCAATTTGGTAGGGGCCAATCCATAAGCACTAAAATTTAGTGTGGCCATAGATCTTGAAAGTATTTATCATAGCCCTCATGTAGAACTGATACTTGAGGATGGCTTGATCTTTTGACACATGCTTCAATTTCATCATCTTCTTTTCATCCAACTCTAAAAGGTTCATCAATATGATTTGAAATTTATTTGCATTTTCAACATATCCCTTCATGAATTTCAACCTTGGAATCTTCTAATTGAGAGGAAAGATAGGTTCTTGGTCATAAACCAATAGGTATAGAGATGAATACAAATCATTCTTTATTCTAACTACTAGTCCACAAAGCATATTTTAGCTGTGTGTGCTAGTTTTTGTGAGAAGGCTCTTTATGACCATCATCAAGTTTTTATTAGTAGTTTCTAAAGCTCCATTCCCTTGCAAATAGTAATTAGATGAAAAATTTATGATCACTTGATCCTCCAATGTCCATTTATCAAAGAAAAAAAATGTAAGGGAATGTCAAATCAAGTTATGATATGTTCTTCAAGGAACTTGGTGACCACTTTTATTGTACAATTTTGAAATTTCTACACCTCAGTCTACCTTGTGTAGTAGTCACTAGCTATTAAGATGTAAGTATGCCTAATAAAATATGGTCGATTTAATGGTCTGATAAAATCCAATCCCCATTTGGTGAAGGAGTAAATCTCAAAGACTAATTGTAATGACATTAATTAGTTTCTTTCCCTATTAACACTTTTTTTGGAAAATGTGTTCATATTTGTTGATGGGTATCCTTGAAGAGAGTGGACCAATAATATTTGGACCCCAAAATCTAGTGAGTAGTATCCTCTACAAACCCATGGTCTATGTTATACTTGTGATATTATTTTAAGACCTCTTTGGCTTTGTCATGGTTGAAACACCTTGAATATATGCCTTTTTAGTTTCTCTTGTAGAGTGTTTTGTCTTGGAGCATATATGATTAGCATGTCATCGTTAAACCTCAGTGTTGAGAATTTTTCATGCCTTAAGAGAAGCAATTCTATAGGATATATATAGTATACAATATCTTGGTACCAAATGTTAGTTATGACTCATTCACTTGTGAAGACATGAGATACTATGCCTTGCTTCTCATTGTTGGCCCTCATTTTAGTCAACCCTTGTCCTCTTACTACCTTCATAGGCTAAATTTCCAAGTCAAATTCTTGTAGGGTAGCCATCAAAATTCTTCTTTATTCTCCTAATTAATTATGCATCAATAATGCCTTGACAGTGGGGTCAGGTGTACTATGGTGTACACCATTCTATGGAGTACATAGCATTAAAAATTATTGATAACTTTAACCAATGCTAAGACTTGTTGTCAAGGTTTGGGTAATTCAATTCTACATTCTTGAGAGGACATCTCGTGAATGTGATTGGTCTCTCATCCTCACCCTCTTTCTTTTGCATGAGAATGCCATCATACGAATGATTTGATGCAAAAGAGTATACTTTTGAAAGGTAGTTGATAATCTGGGCTAAGAAGAACTACAACAGTTGAGATAGCTACCTTGATATCTTCAAAAGACCTTTTGTCTTTAGGTGTCCATTTGATATTTACTCCTTTCTTTAACAAATCATTTAGAGGCTGTAGTATCTCAGTGAAGCCACTAATGAACTTTCACAAAATGTTGAGCTTCTTGAAGAAAGACTTTAACTCTTTACAATTGTTAGATGGAAATAACTTGAGAATCGCTTGAACTCTCTTGGGGTCAATAGATATACTACATTTGAGATGATATTCCTAAGGAGCTTCCCCTTAGTAACCCCACATGAACACTTGTTAGTATTTAGAGGTATGTCATATTTATTGCATCTTCTAAGTACTTGTTTCAGATTAGCGATGTGGTTACTTCTATCCTTGGAGAATACTATAACATCATCCATGTAGATGAAAATACACCTTTTATCAATCCTTTGAATGCTTTGTCCATGATCTGGTTGGATGTAGGTCCCACATTGATGAGGCCAAAAGGAATTTGTTAGTACACAAATGTTCCCTACTTGGTGGTGAATGTGGTCTTCAATCTATCTTCCTCATCCACCATTACTTGATTATACTGAGAATATCTAGCCAAGAATGACATCATGTTAGATCCATTCACTATTGCAATACCTTATTAAGTGATGGTAGAGGATAGTTGTCCTCTTGAGATGCCTAGTTCAAGTTTTTGAAATCAACATAGATATGTCACTATAAATCAGTACAACACAATACTTGAGTGCTTATCTGAGTTGGAGGTTTAATATCATGTGAGTAGCATTGGTATCTAGTATTATCTCTACTATGAGGGAAGTTCTAATGCAAGGGCATCTAAGGGTCAAGGTTGTTGACTCAAATGTGAGTTTTGGTCGAGATTTACTTTTGGGGGTCATAACTTTTGACTCAGATGTGAGTTTTGGTTGAAATGTTATAGTTAGTTGTGTGAGGAGGAGTTATTTCAATTTTTGACTTAGCTTAGCTTGATAGGTGGCTATTTTGATATTTTTTTGGGAGCCTGAAATCTCATCTTGACCTCCAAATTTAGCTTTTCTTGTTTTTTCTATTTTTTTAGAAAGTTGTTAATGTAATAAATCAAAAATCATATTTTAAATTTCATTGATTAGTTGGCAATTCATCTTGCCTTAGTTGGGGGCTTATCTTGGGAAAAATCAAGATTCATAGGATGGGTTTTGAAAATTACCAAAAATGGAAAAATCTATTATTCCCAAAAATCTACTAAATATGGTAATTTTTGAAATTGTAATAAGTTGTTGTTTTCTTTCATTATAGAGGCAAAGTAGAGTTGTGAAAATTTAATGAAGAATTATGGCATTCTAAAACTTTCACATTTTGTCATTTTCTGATTTATTCTTTGAAGGGTTTGGGTTACATCAAGTTTCCCAAGATGTGGACCCTATAATTTTGTAGGAGAGGCAAGTCACCCCACTAGTACAAATGAGCTACCACCTTCACCTCCAATAAATAACATTGCACAAAGGATCTTAGAGGCAGTTTAGATAGTAATGGGCACACAATGAGCAACCCACATTAGGATCATCGATAGACATGGGGGAGGATGTAAAGGCATACATGGCTGATATGGTGACTCGAGGCTGCCAAGTGGTAATTTTTGTGCAAGAACGTGCACTAGACATAGTTGTGAGGGAGCTAGAGAATGTTCTATCCTTTACAATAGTCAGTTTCCATGTTATATTTACAATATGCTTTGAGTTATGAGGGTGGCCTAATACAAAGACTCCAGAGATGAGATAAGAGTGGATTGCTAAAGAGCTAGTAGTAGAGAGATGAGTGAAGAAGCTTGCCTGAAAGATAGTGCAGGTGTATCGAGATGCCTACTATGCTTTACGGGGAAGTCAAGCACACTAGGTATCATGAGAGAAGGCTCAAGAGGAGACAACTACTAGATTAGTGGTAGTAGAAGCAAGTTTGGATACACAACATTCTACTTGGGAGCCAGAATGGGCAATAGCCATTGCCTAGTTGGAGGCAGTTAAATAGGAATTTAAGGAATCAGAGAAGACAACATTTTTATCTTAGATTGAAGAAGCAAAGCAAGCAAACAATTAGCTACATAAGGAGTCAGAAGCAAAAGTGCTAGAGTTGGAGAATATAGAAGACATGATGAAGACAACTTTAGAACTTTAGATGTAAACTGAGAGGATTTGAGGACATTGACCTAGCAGGTGTACGAGTTATGAGCTTAGTTGCACCCACCTACCTAGTCATGTTTTGATGTACTTAGTGGTCTCCATTTTGTCATCCGGAGAGGACTCCTCTTTTTCTATTTTTTATTTTATTTATTTATTTATTTATTGCAGGGTGGAGGGGGTGATGTTATCATAAAAAAGTATAACAAAGATGATGGGATTAGTTAGTACCCAAAAGGTTGCACGATGGTCGAGTCGCCCCTTTGGAATATATATGTATATCATCCTATTGAACAAGGGATCATCATTATGGTTGCAATTGTTACTATATGTTCTATTTATATTAGGAATACAATACTATCTTATGTTGTGTCATATTCAAATCTCTGACTGTAATAAATCTCCATTTATCCTATTCGGTAAATAAATACATGAATTTAGATTGTTGTAAGAGTTATATGTGAATATTTAAGTTAACTATGGTGGTATTCAATGTATATGTATACCGGTGTGTGTGTGTGTGTGTGTGTGTGTGTGTGTGTGTACGCGCGTGCGCGGATGCGTGCATGTGTCTGTGTGCGTGCGTGCACACATGTGCCTCGCTAACACTTTTCTTATTCTAAGATCTTTTATTTGTTTGAAATACTTTCTCTTAAATAAATTCTTATTTAACTTGAATTACTATGCCATGTAATTGGTTTAATTTTAAATACATAATCTTTTATCTTAAATTATTTTCCTTAAATAAATTTTATCATTGCATTATTTTATTATTACATTATTTTTTATGATTAAAGTATTTTCCAATGCATCTCTCCTCAAAGATAAGGATTGTAAGCATTTCCATATCAAATTACTTTCATTGATTTAGCCGAAAATTTATTACCATTTTAGATTGATTTGTGTTTGTCTATAACGTAAAAATATTCATCGATAATTATCATCATTATAATGGTAGGATTTGTATGTTTTTTGAGTTTTCCATTCAAAACACAATTTAGTGAATAGATAATTATATGGACAAATAGTTGAAATTGACTTATATTTTTTTATTTAATTTTCTATTAAGTGTATGATGTTTAAAGGTGGTGACCGTTTATAACATACAATATAACACAGAATTCATTGACCATGTTTATTTTTCCAATGTATATTGCACAAAAACGTAATGCTTCATTCGGATGCTGAACTGATTACGGTGCAATTGATAAGGAAAATCAGCCATTGCAACAAACAGTATCTTATTAAAGAAAATGAATAATGGATGATGAAAAACATGACGATAAGAATAAAAACAACGTGGTCTTTACGTTTGAGTATATTACTGGAGCACGGAGCTGTTTCGGTGGAGGATTCGCATGCAGTCCAAAATTTCTCATTTGAATTGAAAAATGGCTCCTCAAATCTAGAAACTAAGAGGACCCCATTGTACAATTTCAAGATCACATTTATTATGATAGTTGAACCAGGAGCGTTATCTTCGCTACAATATGTCACTCACTACATTTTGGTTAATGGTCCGAACTAAGTGACAAAGTAATAAGACAATTGAAATGACGTTCCTGGTTCAACTGTTGTCGTCAAGTACTTCCTGATCAAAACAAGATATCCGAATTCTTGTGATCTCGAAGAGTCAATTCGCGAATCGAAGGTATTCAATATTTCACAATTTCCCTCTTAGACATCTTCTATTAGTGAATTATATATGGTATCTGTACTGTACTCTTGCCTTTCTATTCCCTCCCAAGTATTTGCCACCCTATTTTGGCCGATATAAATACCTGTCAAAAATGATTATAGTTTATTTATCTTCCCTTTGACACCACCTATATCATTGACCCCCTAGCAAATATGTTTTAAAGAATTCATTCTAGAGACTGCTTTTATATCTTACAATTTATATAGAGCATAATGACTCATGCTCATCTAGGACCTCTCATGTTGTCACGTTCCACATTTTGCGACTTTTCTTGTCTTTGTTTATGTGGTGACCCTATCGATTTTGACTAGGTTGACCTTTAATTTTGAACATGGCTTAATTAATGATTAAGTTAACGACTGCATTATTAAGTGTTAATTAGGATGATTTAAATGAATAATTAATGCACTGAAATGTCTTCGTTACATGTTATTTAATGTTAAACGTGATTGTGTCTTTAAGTTATTTTATGATGACATAATGGGCTTTATTTTATGCTGATGTTGTAATGAGTTAGATTACATGATGATGAATTAATTGAGGTTATTAATGTATGCATTATTACATGTACATTATTTTGTTCATGATGTCGATTAAGTTATTATTTTATGGATACCGACTTCTATGTGGTTGCAAGTGTTTGAGTGATCACAAGTTGTCAAAGCTGATGGTGTGGTTGATGTAGAGAGGGTTAGCCCCTCAAAAGGGGATAGATGGATAATCCATGCATCATTACACACACCACTTAATCTAGTGTGATTTAATATTCTAATGCATTTTATCTTTTCCCTAATCTCCTAAAATCGTAATATGACATTGAAGAATGTGGTTCAATGACAAGAATATGTTTCTAATTATAAAACTTTTGCTCCTCACTCTTTATAGTACTATGTCTTAGAACATAAGACCTCAAGTTAGCAAGTATGTATCCAAACACCAAAACTCCAGAGGTTGGAGTTGATGATGGACTTGCAGCTTATTCAGTTAGCATGTTTGTGAGCCCAATCGGCAATAGGATGGGGACCCCACCTACCACATGGGTCTTGGGGTGCATTGGCCCAGCATTAACGCCACATGGGGAGAGGATCTAATATAGATTTGCAAGAATAAATGCTTATGGAAATCTTATTTAATTATGATCTTGTGCATTCAAGTCTAGGAACTTGTTTAATTGTATATTAACTTTTTCCCATAAAATGTGCTTTTAAAAATGTTGGTCTTGATGTTGTTTTGCATTGTCACCACTTTATCTATAACTATATTATTGAGAGAAGAATTATGGGGGAATATAACATAAAGTTTCATTTTTGGAAGAAGGAGTTTTCTGTGAAAGATAACAAAATGAAGCTAAAAAACCCCATTTCACCCAAATTTGGTCAGTTACATCCATGACGAAGGGTATAAAGGAGGAAATAATGAAAAAGGAGGGGAAAGAGCAAGAAGGGAGCAAAAATGGTGATTAGAGAATAGAGGCAAAAGGAAGAGAACGAGGGAAGGAGTTGAACATTAGTAGAAGAAGTTTTGGATGACCCTCAACACAACTACTAGGTTCTCTTAGTACTTTGTTTTGATGGTTGAAAACATAATTAGTTATAGAAGGTCTTTTATTTATCATGGGATTCTTTTTTTATTTTCAAATAAAAATTAAATTAGGACTACAATAGAATGATGTTCCTGTATAGAAATCTTCTATGGTGTGGTAATTTTGTAGGATATCTATATTCTCACATTGAAAATTTACTTTGGTCAGTTGTTAACTAGTCAGATACTTAGATAACCCTCCTGTACATAGCCTGGGTAGTATGAAATGGTTCTAATGTGTCTGGGAAGGCTTGGTTCATCAATGATTCTCCTACTAGGCACATCTTTGTGGCCTATCTCTTAGTGAGTTAAATTGAAACCATTACCTACTACCAGTAATTGCTAGTCAAGCAATCTTGAAGCTGATAGAACTATGTTGTTCAAACCAAAATTCAGTCTTGTGGCAAAATGTCAAGGTTACAATGGATAATATGGAACAAGGTTCTTGTGTGTAGATTTAATTTATGATCCTATTTTAACCATATTCCTTATGGTTCTTGGCAAATTGGATTGACTCAAACTATCACATTCAAAAATTGTAAATGAATTCCTTCAAGAAAATATTTTTTACTCTATTCAAATAGTAATGAAACATTGGCACTCTTAACTTGCATGTTTTATGCATTTAAGTACCAACCACAAACCAACATGCTAACTTTTAATTCTATACAAAATTGGAACATTGAAGATGTTTTGATCTAAACTCTTGTCTGAAAGGTCAAATTCAATATGTAAGAGATTTACTCATTATACACATTGTAGTTTTCTTATAGAATGGGACCCCTTTTCAAATAAACCTGCATGTGGAAGAGGTTACTTGATAACTTTACTAATCATGTTTATTAATTTCTTTTACCTTTAGTCATTCAAAAATGTTCAAGTGAGATGGCTTGAGGTTGTTCTGAAAATTAAACTTTTATAGAGTTAATCCTTGTAGCTTAACGATTGTAGAGTCAATGTGATCCTTGATAATTGGATAAGCTTCCATATAGTTTTAGATATGTATCAAATTCTTATGCAGAGCTTACTACATCATTGTAGATGGTTGAATGAAAACATACTTTTTATTACAGATTAGAGCTTAAGAGGTTTGTTCAACAATACATTAGACATCTTAGGTTGGATTAAAACACTTTTTAAACTTCTGATTGACATTCTTTCTGTATTGTTGTTACTTCTCTTAATGCAATCTTAGCTCATAAATTAGGTATGCTAAATATGAACAAGTAGAATGTGAGATAGATAGTTGTTACTTGTTGATGGTTTGAGTGTTGATGTTTAAATCTTTATGGAAGGGTGTAATGTGGAAAAATGGGAGGATGGGGATGGATGCATTATGATTTTGGATCTCTCAGCCTATCAGGATCTAGAATGTAGGATTCATTATGTTTTGTCTCTCCTTTTAGCATTACTGATGAATTCAGTGCTTGGACAAGGCAAAATTTTTTATTCCATTTAAGTATGTTTCTTTTAGACATGTAGCATATGTGCATGACTATGCTCAATCATCAATCATATGTGCAAATATGCATTGGTTTAAAGAAATGTACATGTGGGTAGATATGTTATAGTTTTTCTTTCACTATATATGTTAAAGTTTTTCTTTCACTTCATATGTGTATTTTTTTTTTCTTTTGCCTATCACATTCTATGATTAGGGTGCTAGGCACATGGATGCATGTAGTGTGTTTCATGGCTACATTAGATCCATCCAATCCATCTTGTTTCAGAAAGCTAGTCTTCTCATGCTAGGGTTAGGGAATTTTTCATGTCAAGAAGAATCCTAGGGGAGTAAACACTCCATGGTTGTTGAGGTAAAAGCAACTGGTCCACACTTCCATATCAAATAGTAAATGGATGATATTCAATGGCTTTGGAGACTAGATACACTTTCAAAACACTTGTCAAGTTTCAAAATCTATCTTATGGTCTTGTATCTTCATCTTGGTGATGATGTATAGTATCATTCAATTGATGTAATCTTGATTATCGGATAATGTGAACTTAAAATTTTGTAATGTACTATTGCTCATGTATATGATGGGCATGTGATGTGTATAAATTTTTATTCAACACTATTGTTCATATGATGTAATGTTCAAGCAATATAAACAACACCTTAGGGTTATGTTAAATTTGTTGATAAACCAATTGTACTATTTAATTAGTTAATGGATAAAGAATGATATTTGAATTTTCAATGTTGATTGTGATTTTTTTATTTTCCACATTTTTTGTTCTCTTTTGATGTAGCATCTTTGATTAGTTTTTAGTTCTTACATATGGTATCAAAGCATAGTTTGAACCCTAGGTCCTTGGGCTACTCTACTAACTTGCACCAATGTATGTGTTAGGTGTTTGAGTTATCATCATGGCCACAAGAGCTAATCGTAGAGGTGGGTCCAATAGTGGTGAATGAGCTGAGGAACCTAATGTGAGGTTAGATTAGATATTGACACTATTGACCCAATAGGGGGCTTTTCTGTAGCAACAAGGCCAAATGATGGATAACCTAGAGCATGAGGCTCAAGGTAGACAAACTAATGAAGAGGCAAGGAAGCATGATGAAGACCAACACTCTAAATCCTTGTGTAAGAAAGAGGAGGAATTGAGGAAGAAATGTGAGAATGAGAACTTGGTTGAGACTCTTAGGAGATCAGAGGTAGAGTAGAAGATGAAATCTAACCATTAGATTTCTATCATTAATACTAATAGAGTACAAATAGTTGTTGATTTGAGAAAGATCTCAAAAAAGTTACACCACCCACATTTCATGGTAGAGCTTCTGGGGAAGAGGTTGAGGCATGAATTACTAACATGGAGAAGTATTTCCTAATACAAAACTATACATTGAAATCTAGAGCAGTTTGGGCCACATTTCAGCTGATGGGTGAGGCAACTATTTGGTGGGAAAATGTTATGGCTGAAAAGAAATTTTAGCATGGAGAGGTAACTTGGGAAGAATTTTTGAAGCTTTTTTGAAAATGATGGTTACCTTAGTTGTTCTATGAAAAGAAATCATCAAATTTCTACAAGCTAGTTCATGGGAACATGAATGTTACACGATATCATGAGCATCTTTGTAATTTGGTGAAGTATGTTCCTTAGTATTAGCATGATGAGCTATTTAGAATCCAAAAGTTTGTTATGGGTTTGAGGCCTCAAATTTGGAGTGAGGTTGAAATGCAGGAACTTGAGACCATGCAGGAACTAGAACTATAAAAGGACATTCTAGGATAACAAGTCATATCAGGATAATAGGTCATATCAGGATAACAAGGGTTATCAAAATGATAGGTAAAAGAGAAATTGAAAGAAACAAAAAATTAGAAACATAAGGGATAAGGGACATGAGAATTTTGATAAGAAGAGGAACAAGGAGAACTGGGACAATAATAAGAACCAAAAAAATAGGAATAAAAGAAATGGAAATGGATGGAATGGAATTAACAAAGGTGATCAGAATAGGAATGATGATAGGAGAGGTCCTAGGATAGGGTGTTTTGTATGTGGTTGTAACCACTTTTCTGCTAGGTGTCCACAATGATTTGATAGGAGGGACTTTCCACTGTAACACCACATTCATGTAGTAGTTGACCATAGGCATGCAAATTATTAGGCTACTCCTACACAAATGACTGGTATACTTTTTACATACCCTATTTCTATTCTTATAGATGCGGATGCTACTGACTACTTTGTAGATCCTAAGATAATACCTATGATACCTATTAGGGATTTTTTTATGTTTAAAACATGGACTTAGATTATGGTAACAAGTTTGAACATAGGGTAGAGAATTGCTTATTTTGTAGAGAGTTAGAACTCCCTATCTTTCGGACAGAGGTCAACCTATATGTAGCACCTTTTGGCTCATATGATGTCATCCTAGGCATCAATTGGTTAAGTGAACATATAGCATTAGTAAACTTTTAGGATAAGGTGATTGAATGCCTCGATGAAACAGGTTACTTAGTGATACTAAATCGTGTCAATCAACCCTTTGAATTAAGACAAATTTCATAAATGCAATTAAAGAAACCTAAGAGGAAGGGCTGTCATTTATATGTTGACCATGTCAAGAATCTAGAAGAGGCCCCATCTTCACTAGAGGATCATCCTATTTTGCAAGAATTCAAAGACATGTTTCTAGATGATTTTCTTGAACTACCACCTATGAGGGAGTTTTATTTCTCCATAGATCTTGTGCCAAGAGTAGAATCTCAATCGAAGGTTCCCTACTACATGACCTCCATAGAGATGTATGAGTTGAACACTCAGCTACATGAACTCTTGGATAAAATTTTCATTCAACCTAGTGTATCACCATGGGGAGATCCTACAATATTCGTTAAGAAGAAGGATGGTACCTTAAGGTTGTGCATTGACTACTATATGCTAACTAAGATGACCATAAAGAATCGATATCCTCTCCCAAGAATTGATGAACTGTTTGATCAGATGAATGGAGTGATTGTGTTCTCCGAAATTAATTTGAGATCCAGATATCACCAGCTTTAGATTCGGGATGAAGACATACCTAAGACAACATTTAGAATAAGGTATGGACATTATGAGTTTGTAGTCTTACCTTTTGGACTCACAAATGCAGCTACCGCTTTCATGAACCTGATGAGTAGCATTTTAGAGATTATTGTGATAAATTCATGGAGATATTTATAGATAAAATATTAATATACTCCAAGAATTTAGAAGAGCATGAAGAGAACTTATGCATAGTTCTGCAACGTTTGAGAGAAAGGAAGTTGTATGGGAAACTCTCCAAGTGCTCATTTTATCAAAAGGAGATCCACTACTTGGGGCATATTTTATGAGCCTATGGCATAGCAATGGACCCTACAAAGATAAAATCCATCCTTGAATGGCCAAATTTGCAAAACATAAGTGATGTTAGGAGTTTTATGGGTCTTTTTGGGAATTATAGGAAATTCATTGAGGGATTTTTCAGCATAGCAAAAGTGATCACATCTTTTCAGTGCAAGGGTAAAAGATTTGAGTGGACAGAAGCATGTGAGATAGCATTTCATGTTGCTTAAGAAATGGATTTCTACTGATCCAATCTTGGTTATACGAGATCCTAATGGACACTTTATTGTCACCATAGATGCTTCATGAGATGGGCTTGGAGGTGTGTTGATACAAGACAGTAAGGTTGTTGCCTAGGAATCTAGAAAGCTCAAATTACAAAAAGTGGATTATGCTCCTCATGATTTAGAACTACTTGTGATAGTACATGCTTTTCTGATGTGGTGGTATTACTTATTGGGAAAGCTATTTGAGCTTAAAACTAATCATACGGGGTTGGGATATCTTTTTACTCAACCTAATCTGAATGCTAGATAGAGGTGGTGGCTTGAACTCCTTAGTGAATATGATTTTGGCATAGAGTGTATTAAAGGAAGAGATAATAGAGTAGTGGATGCAATTAGTCACTAAAGACATATCACCTCCATCTCTACATCTCAAACTTGTATGAGAGAGTATATTCTTCAATACCTTCCTAGAGATACCCATTATTAATGGGTGAAGTTAGTTTTGGATATTGATTCCTTTGATCCATGATTTAATGATTATTCTCTTGATGATGATGATGTGCTTAAGTACCAAAATAGGATATATGTTCTTGATCGTGAAGGGTTGCAGAAATTGGTTCTTGAGGAGATAAATTGCACTCCATTTTTAGGGCACCTAAGGGTAAACAAGATGATGACTGATTTGAGACCTTTATACTTTTGGCCGAGACTCAAACGGGATGTGACAAAGTATGTTGCCTAGTGTTTAGAATATCAGCATGTCAAGGCTAAGCATGTCCATCCAATAGGTCTTTTGTACCCACACGAGACTCAACAATATAAATGGAAGGTTATTAGCATGGATTTTGTATAGGGTTTACCCATGACTTGATGCAAACATGATGTCATCTTGGTCATAGTCAAAAAATGAACCAAAGTTTCCCACTTCATTCCTAGTAGTATGAAGGATGGATCTCTAGTCTTGGCAAGAAAGTTTGTCCAAGAGATATTTTGACTACATGGTATTCTGGAAACCATCATCTTTAATAGGGATACTTGAATGACTTCAAGGTTTTGGACAACCTTGAACTATACTTTTGGTACATGCCCAAATTTTAGCATAGCTTACCACCCTAAGATTGATGTAGACTGAGTGGGTGAATCAGGTACTTGAAGATTTGTTACACATGTACTACATGGATCAATAGTACAAATGGGAGGAGTATCTTCCATTGGTGGAGTTTTCCTCTAACAACTCCTATCATTCTTCCTTGGGTATGGCTCCATTTGAGGCTCTTTATGGATGAAAATGCCAGACTTCTATTAGCTAGGATAGGATTATTGTGGGTCATAAGATGCTAAAAGAGATGGAAGAGTAGGTGATCTTAATTTGCAATAGGATGAAAGTGGCAATAGATTAACAAAAGAGTTATGCTAACAAGAAACACACTTTTTGATAGTTTTTGACTAGGGACAAGGTATTTCTGTGGGTTAGACAGTATAAGAGTTCAATCTCATTTGGCAAGAGCTCAAAGATTGCACCGATATTTGTTGGCCCTTTCGAGGTTCTAGAGATTATCAACCCAATTTCTTATTGAATTGATTTGTCTCATTCTTTGGCCAACAATCATAATGTCTTTCATGTTTCTCTGCTTAAGCTATATCATCCTAAAATACCTCATTTTGTTGACTAGCATGCATTGTAGGTACATGATCCAAGGGTGATGGCAGTTCAACCCACCTAAATGATTAAGCAACATACCATTAGGTTACAAGTTAGGGACACCCTCTAGTATAAGGTCCAATCGGACCAATTTGGCTTGGATAGTTCCATGTAGGAGGATGTGGACGATTTACAAAAATCCTCTCCCCATCTCTTTGTATCTAGCTTTCATTGTTTCAATTATATCACAATTTTGGGTGTGTGTAGTTATTTTTTTGCGATTGACATCAGGATGATGCTTCTTCCTAGAGGGGAGATATGTCACATACCATTTTGTGACTTTCCTTATCTTTGCCTATGTGGCAACCCTATCAATTTTGTCTAGGTTGACCCTTGATTTTGAACATGGCTTAATTATTGATTAAGTTAACTATTGTATTATGAAGTATTAATTAGGATGATTTAAATGATAATTAATGCATTGAAATGTCTTCATTATGTTATTTAATGTTAAACATGATTATGTTTTTAAGTTCTTCTATGATGATATAATGGGCTAAATTTTATGCTAATGATGTAATGATTTAGATTACATGATGATGAAGTAATTGAGGATATTAATGTATGTATTGTTACATTTACATTATTTTGTTCATGATGTTGATTCAATTATTATTTTATGAATATTGACTTCTATCTAGTTGTGAGTGTTTGATCAATTGTAGGTTGTCTATGGCGAGGGTGTGGTTGAGGTAGAGAGGGTTAGCCTCTTGAAAGGGGACATATAGATAATCCATGAAGCATTATATACACCACTTAATCTAGTGTGATAAATAATATTCAAATGTATTTGATCTTTTCCCTGATCTCCCAAAATGGTAATATGATATTGAAGAATGTAGTTCAATGACATGAATATCTTTCTAATTTTAAAGATATCGCTCCTTATAGTACTATGTTTTAGAGGATCTAATATATATTTGGAGGCATAAATTCTTATGGCAATCTTATTTATGATCTTGTGCATTCAAGTCTAGAAACTTGTATAATCGTATATTCATTTTCCCCCATAAAATGTGTTTTTAAAAACATTGATCTTGATTTTTTTTTGCATTTTCACCACTTTATCTATAACTATATTCTCGAGAGAAGAATTATGGGTGGGAATATAACATAAGGTTTCATTTTTAACAAGAGGGTTTTTCATGAAAGATAATGAAACGAAGCTTAAAAACCCCATTTCACCCAAATTGGGTTAGTTACATCCATGACCAAGGGCATAACAGCGGAAATAATGGAAAAAGAAGGGGACACAACAAGAAGGGAGCAGTGGCAGTGACTAGAGAATAGGGGCAAAAGGAAGAGAATAAGGGAAGCAATTGAATAGGAGTAGAAGAATTTTTGCATGACCTTCAACACAACTACCAGGTTTTGTAAGTACATTATTTTGATGGTTAAAAACATAATTAGTTATAGAAGGTCTTTTATTTATCATGAGATTCATGTTTAGTTTTCAAACAAAAATTGAATTAGGATTGTAATAGAAAAATGTTCCTATATAGTAATCTTTTATGGTGTGCTAATTGTGTAGGAAATCTTTATGCTCATGTTGAAAACTTACTCTAGTCAGTTGTTAATGAGTTAGGTATTTAATTAACCCTCATGTACATAGTCTAGATATAATGGAGTGGTTCTAATGTGTTTGGGAAGGCTTGGTTCATCAGTTCTTTTCCTACTAGGAATATATTTTTTGTTTGTCTCTTAGTGAGTTAAATTGAAACCATTACCTAAAATCGGTAATTTATAGTCAAAAAATATTGAAGCCAATAGAATTATATTATTCAAACCAAAATTAAGTCTTGTGGTAAAATGCTAGGGTTATGTTGGATAATGTGGAATAAAATTATTGTGTGTATATTTAATTTATGATCCTATTTTACTTATACTGCATATGAGTAGAATGTGTAGTTTTCTTTTATTTTCCTTACCACATTCTATGATTAGGATGCTAGGAACATGGATGCATGCGGTATGTTTCACAACTAAATCAGATCCATCTAATCCATCTTATTCTAGGAAGCTAGGCTTCTTGTGCCAAGGTTAGGGTATTCTTCATGTTAGGAAGAATCTCAGGGCAGTAAAAACTTCGTGGTTGGCAAGGTAAAAGCACCTATGCCACACTACCATCTTAGATAGAAGATGGATGATGTTTGATGGCTTTAGAGACTAGATACACTTTCAAAACATCTATCAAGTTTCAAAATCTATCTTATGATCTTGTGTTTTCATCTTGGTGGTGATGTACAATATCATTCAATTTATGTAATCTTGATTATTAGATAATGTAAACTTAAACATCAGTAATGTACTATTTTTCATGTATATGATGGGCATGTGATGTGCATACATTTTTATTTAGCACCATTGTTCCTATGATGTAATGTTCATGCGATATAAATGACACCTTAGGGTTATGCTGAATTCATTAATAAATTAATTATACTATTGAATTAGTTAATGGATAAAAAATGAGATTTGACTTTTCAATCTTGGTTGTGATTGGTTTATTTTCCACATTTTTCATTCTCTTGTGATGTGGCATCTTTTATTAGGACTTGGTTCTTAAACATGTGGGTCAGAATATATCATGTAGTCAAGGATGAGTTACCGACATCATGTTGTGTGAGTGAAATTTTGATTATTTCTTTCAGGTATTACGGGTGTTGGTAAGTTTCCGTTGGCTACATTTAATATCATGGACTTCAAGTAAGACCCAATTGATATATAAACACCTAAGTTGAAAATGTTGGAGCTCAATGGGGTTCAAAATCAATCATATAAATCAATACTTCTATGACCTTTTCATGTGAGTTTATTTACATGCTAAACTAAGTTTTTTTCATCAGGTTTTTGTTCTAAGTTTACTATGTAGATGCTACTACTAAAAAATAGTATTGTAGAATTCAAACATTAATAGTAGTAGCTTCTTCTTAAAAAATGATAAATTTTAAGAAGATGACCTTTCCATGTGAGTTTATTTACATGTTGAAGTCATTATTTTATTAGGTCCTCTATCCTATATTGTTACCAAGATTCTTTTGTTGAAAGAATAATTCTATATGAGAAAAATATTAATAAATAAAGAATCCTTATAGTTTAAAGCATGGCATATTTTGTACTTCACTTGGACTACTTATTTTTAATGTATTAAAAAGCCACCAAGGTAAATATAGACTGACCCTAGGTTACAATAGGTTGGAGACTAGCCAATAGTCATTCAATAGTAGTTCATCTTATATATTTTCCTATCATAAAAAATAATTTATCTTCACAAAAAAGACCATAGTCCTTCCTATGAGAAACATCACAAAATTGAGCATGGTATGTAACTAACTAAGACAAAAAGAAATAGTAACCGTTCATACTACGAGTGTTGGTATACTTCCTACAGTGCTTCAAGTTATACATATTAGTCCATCTAGGCATAGAGTTCATAAAAAACCATAACATATAGAAAAATAAAAAATACAAGCATAGGGGCTAAATCCTATCTTTTCCCCTCGATCATTCTTCATGGCCTTATCTTCGTTCTCCTTCATAGGTTTGTCCAGTAGGCTCTTAAACTAGTCATCTGCAAGGAACCTATAGAGAGTGAATGGCATCACTTTCCTTTCCCACACCCTTCTCTTCTTTTCTAACCTGCATAAGATATAGTGTTGTGGCCTTCGAATGCATCACCTTATTTGTGTAGTTAGCAATGGTCTCTAATTTCCTATAAAAGGTCTTTGGGTTATCAACAAACTCGTAAAGTGACTTCTCCATCCTATCCATCCTACCATTACCTTTATCCCTTTCATGTGCGGGATCCCTCCACCTTCCCCCCCCCCCCCCCCCCCCCACCCTCTTTTCATTCCTCATTGGGAAAGTGCTACCACTACCCAACTTCTTATGTAGGTAAGGGTTTGTACTGGGAACATGGTAAGGGCTAGGGCTATCCTTACTCTTGGAGCCATAGGTAGTGTGCATCATTTTCATTTTCCTCTTCCTTGAAAGTTTACTCTCTATCTTTGTGGATTAAGAGTTCACTTTTTTTTTCGGTGTGGTTCTAAATGCTTCCATTTTAAGCCTTTTTCTTGATCTCCTAGTAATTTTATTGTTCTTACTAGTATCAATGTCTAATTTAATAAAACTAATATCCTTCCTAGTGCTAGGGGATTTTTTCACATTTCTTTTCATGGCCGATGCAGGGCTCAGGTTGTTGGAAGCTTGAGGGATAGAAATAGATAGGGCATTCACAATCAAGAGTGGATTGAGGGCTTGGTGGAATTTTTAAAGCTTGAACATGAAGGCTTGGTGAAGAATATAAAAAGGTTTCCCTTTTCCCTTCTTCTTCCAAATATTAAAAACATTATCTTCAATAGAATTCAAAATGAGATGCAGGAAGGAAATTAAATCATGGTTTCTAAAATGGTTTAAAATGGGAAGGTCATACTAGTAAACTTCTTCAAAGCAGTCCTCAAGCATGATGGAACACATGATAGTGTACCAAATAACATCTCAGGGATCAGAAAGATCTTTTTTGGAAAAGACACCATCAATACACATTGGTTTTTCCTTAGAGTAGAAGAATTTTCACATGCTCACCTCATCTGAGACCTTCAATATTTTATGCCAGGTCTTTCCTTTGAGAGATAAGCCTCCCACACTTTCTATGAGTTCCTCTATGATTACAAAAGATATCCCATTAAAAGTCACCTTTCTCTTGTCCCAAGAATCCACAAAATACATGGACACATGCTCATCAAACCCTTCAATGCACTCCATGAAGAGAAAAAATCCTCCTTCCCATAAATAAACCCAACTCAGTTCATTGTTCTTGAGGTAAGCCTCAATCTCATCTAGCTTAGAGTAGTTAGAGCTAGCTCTCATGGCTCCTTCTCCAAGCTCAATCACAAAAACCTTAGTATCCACTGACATAACCCTATTCAAGGTAGGGACTTGGCTAAAGGAAAATTTAAGGATTTTATTACTGTAAATACCCCTATTGTCATAATTGTTCACCTTTTTATGATTACAAGGTATCACATTTCCCCAGTGCCACCCTACCTTTACACTTATGAAGGGTACTTTCTTTATCATGCTCAAAGACTACCAAATATACCATTGTCAGATTTTATTATGCACACAAAAGTTGCAATTATGATTGTTAGTGTGCCTGTCCTTCACAACTACTTTGCTTTGAAAAAATTCTTGTGGATCGTCCTTCCACCAACATCATAAAGTTATCCTTTGAGCTTTTCATAAAGAGCAAAAATATTATACCATCACTTTTATTAATATCATTAAGGAATTCAACCCATAATGAGCCTTGCTCACTTGATACAATGAAGAATTTCCATGCATTATAACATTTCATATTGTAATGAGATGTTTTCTCTTGCTATCCATGTAAGCTTGGGTAGATAGTGGAATCTAGCTAATGTAACCCTAGTTTTTTATCTCATTAAAATTGTGTCCTATTTTTGCTAGATCATTAGCCACATTGTTATCTTCCTAATAGACAATATCCACCATTACCCTTTGAAATATAATCATCAAGGTACAAATGTCTTGACTAATCAACTTAATATTCTAATTTCTATTTTTGTCACCTTTCACAACTTCAATAATCAAGATCGAATCTCCTTAGATAGCTAACTCTCAATTCTTTTAGCTTCCACAATATTTGTTCCCCATAGGAGAGCCTTTACTTTAGCTTCATTATTTGATCCCCTTCCATAGCTTCCCACAAAGACCATAGTTCAAGCCTTCCCATTTCATCATAGATAACCCCACTAGTTGTAACCGTCCCTTTCTTGGATGAACTATCAAAATTTAGCTTCATCCATGAAGTGGGCAAAGGTTGCCACACCATATTTTGTTTTGTGTTAATCTTGGAGTTGTCAACTTTCACCACAATTTGGCCAAGGCCTAATGAGTTAGCCCATTTACTGATATAGCACACTGATCTCAATCCACAGAGAACTTAATAACTCATGAAAAAACCCAATATAGATTCAAAATTTGAATTGCTCATTACTAAAATTTGCTTCTACATGGATCTCTATCTCCATTAAATAACAACTGACTCTAAAAAGAGAAAATAGGAAATTTCCAAATTTGGTAGATTTTGACAGCTAGAAAAATATGCCATTTTTGGTAACTTCTAAAAAACCTCCAAAAGAAAATTCAAAGTTTCCTATATCTACCCTTTAAACCAAAAAAGGAAAATCGCTAACTAATCTCTAAAATTTAGAAAGAAATTTTGAAGTTATTACAAAGCAGAAATTTTTTTTAAAACACCTAAGATATTTTAAAACTGAAATTCGGAGGTCAAGATGGAATTTCTAGCTCTCAAAAAATAAATCAAAATGAGCCCAATAGAGCTAGTTGAGTTAAAATCCACCTCAATTATAGATTTTGATAAAAGCCCTATAAAATCTTTAAAAACCTAGATCCGAGCCAAAAGTTATGACTCTTTCAACTCTCTGCATCATTCTCCCCTTCTTGAAAGAAATGTTGCTCCTCCAAGTGACTACTGGTGAAGTGTGCAACCTGGAAGGATCTAATTGCAGCACTACCCACTTAGATAGCTATGTGTTTTTAGTGTTTGGTAAGCCATCCCACCGTACTAAATAGCGGTTGTATTGATCATGCCTCGTGGAAGTAGATTGTTTGTCAAGAATTTGGGTAATGGTATCCTATTTCTTATTTGGAAGGTGATGTTGCCACTCATTTTCATGTCCATTAGCTACCTCTGGAACATTGCCATGAAATTTATGCAAACCAGCAACATTAAACACTAAGAAATGTTTAGATTGTTGGATAAGCTGACTTCATAGGCATTATCATTAATTTTCTTAAGGATTTTGCAAGGCCCAATTTTTTTGTATTTCAGTTTGTGATATGTGCCAGTAGGAAACTACTCGCAGCATAAGTAAACCATGACCAAGTCATGTTCAATAAATGTTTGGTGTCTTCTAGTAGCATTTGCAAGAATCTTGTAGTTGTCATTGTTGAGTTGTAACTTGTGTTGAACATCTTGTTGGAGTTGTTCAAGGTGTTTAGCAAAGGCCACTCCATCATCACTAATCCTATGACTGAATGGTAGAGGCACGAGATCTAGAACACCTAAAGGATTTCTACCATAAACAATTTGGAAAGGAGATTTCCCTATTGACTTATTAACAGAACTATTATAACAAAAATTTACTTGGGGTAATGCCAAGTCTCACTATTTGGGCTTCTCACCAACAATGCAACATAATAGATTCCCCAAACTTTGATTGACTACCTCTGTTTGTCCATTGGTTTGAGGGTGGTAGGAATTGCTAAACTATAACTTGATTCCCAATTTCTTCCATAAAGTCCTCTAGAAATGACTCAAGAACTTGGTATCATAGTTAGAAGTAATGGTTTTGGGTAGACCATGTAAGTGAAAAACTTCTGAGAAGAACAATTCGGTGAGCCTAGTTGCATCATTAAGTCCTTTTATAGGCAATAAAGTGAGCCATTTCAAAAAATCGATCAACAACAACAAAAATAGAGTCATTGCCTTGCTGAGTGTGTAGAAGATCCAATACAAAATCCATACACAAGTCAATTCATGGTTTAATGAGAACTGGCAATGGCATGTATAAACTTGTATTCTATGAATGTCCCTTAGCCATTTGACAAATTCTGCACCTTGCCACATATTTAGTAATGTCTCTCTTGATCTTCAACCAATAAAACTTATCTGTCACCAATTGTATTGTTTTTTCCTTTTTGAAGTGTCCAACCATCCCTCTACTATGGAATTCCTAAATAATATTTTCTTGCATAGAGCCAGATTGTATGCATAGTTGTCTTCCCTTGAAGAGGTAACCATCCTATAGAAATTAATAACCTTTTACATGAGACATCCTACCAATGCTTGAACCATTCAACTATTCCATAATTTCCCAAAAATCATCATCAATAGCATATAGTGTTTTAATAGTATCAAATCCAATGACTTCGGTTGCCATTGTGGTTAATAGAGAAGTATGCCTGCACAAGGCATCAACAACCTAATTTTATTTCCCATATTTATGCTTCAAAAAAAAGGTGTATCCCTACAAGAAAGAGACCCACTTGGCATGCCATGTATTCAACTTCTCTTTGGTGTTGATGCATTTCAGAGTAAGGTGATCAATAAATGGCACAAAATCTTGTGTCACCAAGTAGTGTCTCCAATGGCGTAATGCTTGAACAATGACATAGAATTCGAGATCATAGGTGGAGTAGTTTTTTCTTATATCATTAAGTTTTCCACTAAAAAAGGCTACAGGTATACCTGCTTGACTAAGAAAAAAACCTATTCCAATATGGGAGGCATCACACTCTACTTCAAAAACTTTATCAAAATTTGAAAGTTCAAGTATAGGAGTTGTAGTTACCTTCTCCCTCAAAAACTTGAAACTTTCTTCTACATCTATTCTCTAGGCAAAACCCCTTCCCTTTGTGCAATCTATTATAGGTGCTACAATGCTACTAAAATTCTTAATAAAATTTTAACAAAAAGTGGCTAACCCATGGAAACTCCTTACCTCTTTTATGTGTGTAGGAGTAGGCCATTCAAGAATCGCTCTGACCTTCTTTGGGTCCATTTGGATACCATCTGTGAAAATGAAAATTCCTAAAAAGGTTAAGCTAGTCTACATGAATTTGAACTTCTTTAAGTACAACCAAGATAACTTTCATGTGTTGTAAATGTTCTACTCTGCTCTTGGTAAAAATCAAGATGTCATCAAAATAAACATTCACAAGGGTATGTGAAGGATCATGGTGTGCAAAAAAGTGGCAATCTGAGAAATCTATAGTTCTAAAATATTTCAATCCATTTCAAAATCTATTCCAACCTTTTTCCCACCCACCATGATACTAAATGAAAATAATTAATATCTTTATAAGGTCTACCATATCTTTTGATACCAAACCTATATGGTCAACTTTAAAAAATCCTAAAAATGTGCTTTTGGCCTATTTTGATGTGATTTTTACTTCAAACATGTAGCTCATGACTTTTTTTTCACCAAAATTTGATGAAATGAAAAGTGTTTCTTAATAATGTTCTTATCTTTCCATAAATGTTAGGTTTTTCAAATTATGAGTTTAGTAAGTAATTATTACTTATTTTCTAATAGAGTTATGTATAAAGTGTTGACTGACACACTACTTGAAAAATAACTATAACTTTCAAATGGTACAACATTTTTTAAATCCAAAAGATGCATCACATTCTATGTTTCTTCTACTATAAGGGGAAAAAATGAAAAATTGAATTTTTCTGAGTTTTGAATTAGTTAAGGTGGTTAGACATGAGAATTTTTTATTCTGAAAATACTAAATTTAAAAATTAATTTATTATTATTTATTTAGAATAAAAATACCCAAAAATGTATCACATCCAAGCATGAGTCTACTACTTATATTATTGAAAAATATTATCATTTGATTTTCATTAAGGTGGTCAGACATGCGTGTACTTCTTATTTTTGTTTTAAAAATTTTGTAATATTGCATTAAAATTCAAAATTTTGACCAATCAATTTTATTTTATTTTGAGATAAGTCCCAGTAGTTTAGAAACTAGATTCAATTTTCTATAGATTCTTTTCTCTCAAATTTTTGATATAAAGTTAATAACAAGTAGAAAATTGCACGTCAAGTTGACATAAACTAGATTTTCTAATTTTTTATTGCCCCTTAAGAGCATAGTTTGGTTGACCATGATCCTGCACATACCCACAAACTTACCAATAAAAGATTGTAATACAACACTCATCGATTGGACAAATGTGGTTGGTGCATTAGAAGGTCTGAATGGCATAAACAACCATTCATACAAACCATCCTTTGTTTTGAAAGCTATCTTCCATTCATCCCCTTCTCGAATACAAATTTGGTGATAACCACTTCGAAGATCAATCTAGCTAAAGTACTTGGCACCTACCAATTCATACATCATTTCCTCGATACGAGGAATGGGAAATTATTACTTAATGGTAATCTTATTAATTTCTATACTATCAGTACACATCCTCCATGTACCATCTTTTTTTGGAGTTAGCAATGGTGGTACTACGCATGGGCTCATGCTTTCTCTAACTAAACCCTTTTGCGGGATTTATGTGACCTATTTATTTAGCTCTATATGTTGGGTTGGATTCATTCAATAGGTTTCTTGATTAGGTAGGGTGGCTCTAGGGATAAGATCAATGTGGTGTTGGATATCCCTCTTTGGTGGTAGACCATTTGGTAATTCGTTACGTACAACATCAAAAAATTCCACTAATACCTTCATTGCATCAGTTGGTATTGGGTTCTCCTGGTCTTCTTTCCTTTTCACTACCAGGGCATAAGAACACCATGTTACCTTCATTTCCTTGGCAACTTCTTTTGTAGACAACATGGCCTCTCTCTTCCTTTCATCCTTAACTGGTAATAGAACCACTTTTGAGCCATCCTTCCAGACTGTGTATGTATTATTCTCGTCATTATGTGTGACCTTCCTATCATACTACCATGGTCTCCTCAATAATATATATGACAAGAATCCATAGGGATAACATCACACCATATCTTATCCTTATAGAGCTTTCCTATGGTAAACCTTACTAAACATCTTTTATCAATAGTGACTTCATTTATTTTCTTAAACCATGCAATACGATAGGAATGAGGATGCTTTTCACATTGTAAACCTACTTTCTCTACCATTTCTCTAGAAAAAATATTCTCACAACTACCCCAATCAATAATAACTTGACATACCTTTCCACCTGAAGTGCACTTGGTTCTAAAGATGTTAGTTTGCAACCATGAATTCTTAGAGTTATTTGCAGGAGTTTCGTCCTTCTCTAGGATGATCATTGACCTCCTCATCATGAGATTTTCTCCTATGTCTAGTGAGACTTCTTTTGCCTCTTCTTCTGTCTACATCAGGTTCACTGTAGTTTGTCCTCCTTGCAATCTTTCTAGCATGTTATGGTTTGAGCATTTGAAAACCCTACGTCCTTCCTCTCCGCTTCAAAAGAAAACAAAAGGCCTTCTTTGCTTTTCCCATCCTCTTCTACTACCATAGCCTTTTCCTCTTAAAAAACCCTTTCCTCTTTTTGGGTTTTGAGGTTCTTGTTGGGTATCTATTGCTTTATCGAATCCCAAGGATGAGTCTCATTCACCATAACTAGAACTTCCTCAAAAAAGATTTGATGTGTCTCTTTGTCCTCCTCTATTCCTCTGGTTATATTGTTTGTTCTATTTCTCTTCAGCCTTTAGAACCAACTAATAGGCCTCTTCCATATTATTAACACGGTGCATGCTCAACTCATCTTGGATGGTGAATTTTAAACCATTTATATACCTAGCCACCATCTCCTCATCATCTTCTTGATGTTTGATATGCATGGATAGCTTATAAAATTCATTTGTGTATTCTTGCACAAAAGATAAGTTTTGCTCTAGGTTATGGAACCTACAAAAGAGAGTTTGAGAATAATCTATAGGTAAGATTTTTTCCCTCAATTTCTTTTCCATCTTACTCCATGTCTTGATCTTATTCTTGTTTTTCTTCACCTGCTCCTTTTGGAGATGATCCCACTAGATCATGGCATGACCTCTTAATTTTGTGCATGCAAACTTCATCTTCTTTTCCTATGTGCTAGGCTTCTAGTCAAAAAATTTACTCATCTCATTTAACTAATCTATCAATTATTCTACTTTAAGGCAACCAGTATAGTCTGAGACTTCATTTTTGATACCATCATTCTTTCCTTCTAAAGCCCTTAGGACTCTATCTTCATAGCTCACTCATACTAACTCCTCAGCTTCATCTTCTATATTTCCCTCTATTCGATCACTACTTCCTCTATCTATTTCTTCCTCCAATACATTATCATTTTGTGTTCTTTGACTATCAACTCTTTTAGTAAGCTCCTCAATCTACATTTTCAAGTCTAGTATGAGTCTTTGAACTTGGTCAATGCCTCCTCTTCCTCTTTCTCTACTAGTCATCGTGTGGCTCTGATAGCAAATGATGTAGCACACTGATCTCAATCCACAGAGAACTTAATAACTCATGACAAAACCCAATATAGATTCAAACTCTGAATTTTTCATTATTGAAAACTACTTCTACACGGCCATCTAACTCCATTAAATAACAACTGACTCTAAAAAGAGAAAACAATAAATTTCCAAATTTGGCCAATTTTGACAACTAGAAAAATATGTCATTTTTGGTAACTTTTAGAAAACCTCTGAAATCAAATCCAAACTTTCCTATATCTAACCTTTAAAGCTTAAAGGTGAATTTTCACTAATTTCCAAAATTTAGAAAGAAATTTCAAAGTTATTACAAAGCAGAAAAAATAAAAAAAACACCTAAGATGTTTTAAAACTGAAATTCAAAGGTCAAGATGGAATTTCTAGGTCTTGAAACATAAATCGAAATGGGCCTAATAGAGATAGCTGAGTTGGAATCCACCTCAACTATAGATTTTGAAATGAACCCAAAAAAAAAAAAAAAAATCTAGATTCGAGTCAAAAGTTAAGACTCTTCGAACTCCCTGCATCATTTAGTATAATAATCACTAGGGGGGTTTAGTGGAGGTTTTTAATGCCCAATATCACATTTAGAGATGATCCCACTTTATATGGCCATGACATAAGGACAATGGATGAGAAGGTGGGAGATGGATTCCTCAACATTATTGCAAAGAAGACGAAATTTTTCTAGTTGGAAGCCTCTTTTTTTGAGATTGTCAATAGTGAGAATGCTCTCATGCAAAGTTATCCACCTAAAAAAATTAATCTTAGGAAGAATTCATAGGTGCCAAACATTCTTCCAATTATTTAAAGAATCACCTCCTTCAATACAACAACTTTAAGTAGATTTAACAGTGAAATCTACCAAGGGGACCAAGCTCCAGACTAACACATCTTCCATGGGGGCTATGAGGATATGATATTTATCAATAATTTCCTAAATTTCTCTAAGAAATGTGGTCTCAATAGGATTGTCATTGATATGCAATGTCTTCCATCAGTTGTTGGGGGTAATATACTTCTTCACCAATCCTCCAAATCAATTGGAGCAATACTCCATAGCTAACTGAAACCTAAAGTAGGTAAGTGGCCCTTCATCAACCCAGTGGTCCTCGCAAAATTTTATGGTAGTTGTATCCTCTAACACACATCTTATGCCCATCTTCAAAAATTTCCTGGTGTGTAATATGTTATTCAAAATTTTGGACCCCTAGGGGAGACAACTATTACATAGATGTCTTTGGAAAGAGTCTCCCCTTAAATATTTAGCACGAATAATAGTGCACCAATTTCTTGAGGTATTCTCTACTCTCTACTCCACCTTAGATAGTAGGGTTCTATTTAAATTGCTATCCCTCCTAATGTTTAAACTGCCTAGGGGCTTGGGCTTGCAGACTTTCTCCCAGCTAACAAGATTTAATCTTGTCTTCTGCTTCATCTCTGACCAGAGAAAATTCTGTTGAATCTTCTCAATAATGTCCTTGTATCTCCCTATAGGTATTAATAGAGATAGAAAGTACATTAGAATTCCCTATTAGCAATTTGAGAGGAGTTGGAGGTTCCCTATATTTCTTAGGATCTTTCTTTTCCAGACAAGAAAATTTCAGTCCATGTATTCCACCAACCCATTCCAGTACTAGGAAGTGACCTCCTTAATCCTAAGTGAGATTCTAAGATAGGTGTTTGGTAAATTGGCTTCCTGCCACTCTAGAATTCTAGTCAGAATTCTCTATAATGAAGTTGTGAGGAGTTGGAGTTTCTTCATATTTCTTAGGATCTTGCCTTTCCAGATGACCAGATTTTAGTCCATTTGTTCCACCAACCCATTCTAGTACTAGGAAGTGACCTCCTTGACCGTAAGTGGGAGACTAAGATAGGTGTTCGATAAATCAGCTTCCTACCACTCTAGAATTCTAATCACTTTTTGCCTAAGATAATTCTCTGTGTTGAAAAAGTAAACCTTTCTTTTCTAATAATTTATTTTTTGACATGAAACCTCCTTGTATTGATTTAGTAATTTTTTCCAAGATTTGGCTTCATGCATCAAATAGATATCACAATGGAAAGTATCATCAACAAATTGTTGTAGCACCTATGCTGGGAGAGAGGAGGCATGTCTTATGGCTTTGGAATTTTCTTGTCAAGAACACCTCTGAAACAATGATGAATAAGTAAGGTGATAAGGGGTCCCCTTGTCAAAGACCTTGGTAGGAGGTGAAAAACCTTCCAGGGGTCCCATTTACCAAAATATAAAAATGGACCGTATTGACTTCTTCCTAAAGTATTCTAACATTTTTTTTTATAATTCCCAGCTTGATGAAAATTTCAAATAAAATCTCTCTCCTCATCTTATCATAAGTCTTAGAGATATCTAGTTTTAGAGCCATACCTAGGTTCCTCCACTTCTCCACGGAATGAATCACCTCATGGGAAGTAATCACCAGATACAGAATCTATCTACCTAGGAAAAGCCCATTTTGATAGGGGTCAATGAATTTTTTCATAATGGATTTAATATGGTTAACAATAACCTTAGATAGAATCTTATAATCATGTTGCATAGACTTATAAGTCTAAATTTCCCTAGTCATGTCAGTTCATCAATTTTTGCTATCAGAATAATAAAGGTTTGGTTAAGCTCTTTTAGCAACTTTCCAGTTCTAAAAAATTTCCAAGAGCTTCTCAAATAGTACATTTCATATTCACAAAAACCTCTCTATAATTATTTTCACATAGCTTCCCAACAATTAATAAATTATGCTTCAATTTTGGAGTATAATAAATATCTTGAACACTTTTTGTACCTTCCTTTGTCTGAGCATGCATGGCTCCTTGGGCTGCAACCTCCACTATATTGTTATTACCAAGAGTAGTATTAGGTCTAAAACCATCATCAAGCTTTGAGGATATTTCCTTACTACTAGACATGCGATTAGAACACCCATAATCCAAACACCAACATCATTCACATTAGTTTTAGCTTTTTCCTAACACAAAAATAAATTATTTGGGGAAGGGTCTTCATCTTTTTTAGCATAATTGACATTATTATTACTTGGTTTCAATCTACACTCTATTTCAAAATGGCCATATCTATTGCAATGATAGCATTGAATATTCTTTTTATCAAATCTACCTCTTCCTCTTCCTCCTTGAGCACCTCCTCCTCATCTAGTTCCTCTTGCATAATTATAATTTTGACCCCTTCTAGTAGAGCCTTCCATGTTGTTGTTATTGCTACTAGTCCCATCATTCTTTGAAATTTGCAATTGGGAAGCAAAATCCTTCTCATATATGCTGGTAGAAGTATCCTTCAATCTATCCTCATGTGTAATGAGAGATCCAACCCACTGATCATACTCCATGGTGGCTAAATCTTTCCTTTCTTCCATAATAATTGCTACAATATTCTATCTTGGGGTTAGAGATCTCAATACCTTCTATATCACATGCTCTTGGGTCATAAGTTCACCTAAAGTTGTCATTCTATTGAGCACATCTTTGACTTTCACACAAAAGTCTCCCTCATTCTATGTTTCCTTCATCTTCAAATTTTCATATTCTCTTTGATCATTTCCATGGTAAACATCTTTTAGAGTCTTCTTGGCCTCATTTGTTGTTTGGGCATCAACAATTCTTGGAAATGAGTTCTTTTCAAGAGCCATTTGAATGTGAAACAAAGCCATTACATTCTTCTTCTCTACTTTCTTCTTTATTCTCTTGTCATTTCCTTGAAGATCATTCCAATCTTTGGGCTCCTCATATTGTAATTCAACAATGTCCCCAAAATCTTTTCCTATCATAAAAGTCTACTGCTTGATCGACCAATATTGATAATCAACTCCATTAAATTCTGGAAATTCCAAAGTATTATTTTCCATATTGAGACCTTCACAATCCTTAATCTCTGATAACAAATGTAGATTTTACACAAACACAAAAATTCTGAAAATATAAGTTTTATTGCATTATTCTAAAAAAGATGACAAAGGGTTGAATATAAAGAATTCACACCAACAGAAAAAATAAGCAAAAAACTAGATATGCATGTAACTAGACAAGTTTTATTTGGAAGATAGTAAAACTAAATCCTAAATATATGCCTATGGTACATTCTTATTTATACAATAAACTTAAAAATGAACTAAAAACTTAGTAAGGAAAAACTTCTTATTTAACTTTTATCCACACAATATGCATCCGGCAAGTCATCCTCGACTGAATAACATATTCTGACCTAAATGAAAGATCCCAGATGAACATGAATTGTTATGATCTCTATCTCTTCCTCTCTATAACTCTCTTTCAGGGATTCTTAAACCTATTAGCTAGGGGCTGCTATGATATAGTTTGTGCCAAAGGGAAGACCATGAATATGATTCCTATAGAGCCTATAAGCTAATCCATCTACTTCATAGAACAAGATTGAATAGCTTCATCTAACATGTATTTATACCACTGAAAATAGGCATCAAATACTTGAGTGAAAAGAAAAAGAATACTGTAGAGCGACTAAGGGGAAAATGTCTGTTACCAGCTCGAAGAGTAAGACATTGGCTTGCACAAAAATTGACAGGACTTGGAAGTAAGAAATTACAATACATTAGTTTAATCTAGTTAAAACACATAACACAACAGTAGAGAAGCCTATATTCTCTACAGATTGCATTGTCATTCATTATATTTATAGAAGATTACATATTAATTACTTCAGAAGTCACAGACCAAGGTTTGTTGCATTACTAATGAAGAATAGGTAAAACAGTGCAGGTTAGTATGTCTGGTGCCGACATTAAAAAGTATGGTGGCAGGGTTAGTGGTCTGTGCCGACATTGCTGTTTGACCAATGATTAATTTACCATCTTAAAATTTTTTGGATTCTTTGAAGGTACCAAACACACAAATGAGTTGTGAAAATGTGAAAATAAATAAAAGGTGGAAGACTATATAGTATAAGATGCATGATTGATAGCCAATGTGGGGCTGAGTAGATCTGATATAGTAAACCTCTAATGTGTACCATATTTTGTCAATAGCTTTACAGCTGACCCATAGCCATTTATGCCTTCATATGGTGTAAACGAATGACTGGCACTGCTTCTAGGTATTTAAGCCTGCAATTAGCTCATGTAACTTATGAGTAATATTGTCTAATGCCAAATCTTCTTAGAAACGTAATGATTGTATAGATTACAAAATTTAAATCTCAATGAAACTGATGGGTACGACTGTAAAATCATATCCTTAAACAATCTATTAGCCAATTGAATGCTCAAAATGTAAAAAAGTTTAGCAATAAAATAGTTATACAGAAAAAGATAGCTACTGTTAGAATTCTTTTTACAGAGCATAGTCTCAAGAGACCATAAACAAATAAATAATTTAGTCATTATAGATAATTTCACGAACCTTCCAGGTGGTATGTTCTGCTTTGCCCATTGATCATCTGAAACACAGATGATGTTGCTCCATTCTCTATCTGTTTTAATAACCAAAAAATTGCGCTTAAATGCTCCATACTTGTATAATATTGGTACCGATAAAGTCCGCCATCAATTTAAATACCAACTTTACAAAATGAACATTTATTAACCCTCTAGATAACTTTTATGAAGCTTTAACTAACAAAATCCAATATATACATAATACTCTATGCCTATAAAATACACCCAATTAATGTATAACATAAAACAACCTGTTATGAGGATTGATCCTAAAAATCTCTTCTACAGCGAGTGCTTTTGATTGAACACAGAATTTGTATTTTTTCACTTGAAGATTTTGTATTTTTCCGATTTGGATATTTCTGCGTACGTGACTTAAAAACATGACTCAATGAGATGAAGACAAGTTATGCATTGTCCTGTAACGAGATGTTTTTTTGGCTTTTCGAAAATAGGAACTGTGAAATGTGCAAATACTCATGATCAAAAGCAGTCAGCTTTCTTATTTGTTTAGAAAGTACTTGATGCTAGTTGAACCAGTCAATTCATCTAACTTTTGTTGACACTTTGTCGCTTACTTGGGACCATTAAACAAAATGCAGTGAGTCCCACATCTAAGGTGTTTCGTGGGTCTCAAAATATATGGGACTCTTTTAGGAGAATACGAGACAAATAGTACAATTGGGCTCCAGGAGTTTTGTACTTGAGGGGCCATTTATCTTTCCATCTGAGTAATTTTTGACCTCATTCGCCATCAACCCAGAAAACTTCTCAGTGCTCCATTAAATCTGCAGAGCATTGGAAGGGCCAAAATCCTAAAGTGTTTGTCCACTTGAACATAAAGATCTTGCTATTATTATTATTTTTCTTTAATTTTATTTAGGTTTCTCATCAATCATTGTGCATTCTATAATAGATAGAATATTGGTTGGTGCAATCGGTAATTTTCCTTATCAGTTGCATCGTAATCGGTTAGCTATCCATATTATAAATCAATAATGATAACGGTATTATGTTTTCAGGCAAGACACGTTGGAAAAACATAGTCAATAACTAGATTTGGGAAATGGCTTCGATCTGGCGATTTCTTCTCTGCGGCCAGAGATAAAAGATGCAGAGGCTGTCACTGATCGTCCTACTGCTGCTGCTGATGATGGCTGGACTGTCCTCGGCCTGCCATCCAATCCCAAAGATTGGGTTTTCATGATCTTGATGAACCACCACCCTCAGCAGGCACTGCTTTGGCTGCCTAAGGCTGCTTTTATGATAGTGTTTGATTCCGGCTGCAGCCATGTGAACTTTCGTAGGGTGATCTTGTAATCTTAGTATACTATTTATTAATAGAAAATGACTATTCATCAAAAAACATAGTCAATAACATCATGTTTTGTTTTTGTGCTCTTGTAAAAGAGTGACAATTCTATTCTAGCTGACTTATGTCTACCAAACTGCAAAAGCTTTTTTACTTAAAAGTCTAGTCTTAATTGTTAATTAGTTTTTCCTTTAATTTGGTGATGAAAAGTTTACAATCCTAATTTGTAAGAAAAGATGTGCTGAAAAAACATTTCTTCTAATAACAGAAAAAACATACAACTAAAATTATTTAAGTAAAAATCTTTTTTACTTAAAAGTCAGTCTTTATTCTTAATAAATTTTCCTTTCAATTTCATGTAGAAACGTTTATAATTCTAATTTGTAAGAAAACATGTGGGAAAAAAGAAGTTCTTCTAATAAGAAAAATAACATAGAACTAAAAATATTTAAGTAAAAATATTTTTAGTTCAAAGAAACCAATTTCATTATTTAGCAATTGAAAGTTCACATTACAAATATTTAGGAGAATATAAGTGATTTATTTAAAGATCATGCAATAAAAAAAGTGAATATGCAAATGAAATAAATTATTTATAAGGGTGAAAAAAAGAGAGAATTTTTTTTTGTCTCAAATGAAATCAATTACATATCAAAGTCAAATAACTACTCTATATTCAATATAATGGAAATATTTAACATATACCTCATATAGAAGCCCGCTTAGATTCATAACTTTAGCCCCTAGCATAACCTAAATACATATATATGATTACAATAATTGTTTTTTGTCTTTTGTGAGAATTAAGACAGGGACAAGTCACCACCTCATAATTCTTATACAATATGCACAATAAGGTTTGGGTTGGAGAATACAATTATTTACCTCTTTAAGTTAAAAATAATTCTTCTTATTCTTGTCCTTCTCTTCCTCTTCCTCTTCCTTTTCTTATACTTCTTTTAGAGTTAAGACACGAACAAGTTGACTATTCATAACATAATTCTAGTTTTTTTTGTTTTTCGCTTTCTATTATTGCTCTTGTGCTTGATCTTGTTCCTTTCCATTTTCTTTTTCTTGTGCTTACAGTTTTTGTTGAACTTGTTCATTTCTCTTTCTTTTGGTAGTATTTTTATACTTCCTTTTCTTTATCTTCTTCTAGAACGGGATAAATTGAAGCATACGTGCATTCACGGACCTAGGAGATCACCAAGGTGAGGGATAATAGGTTTTAAAATTCATTTTCTTACATTTTAAGATGGTACAAATATTACAAAAACTAATACCACAAATATATAAGTTCTAAGGGCCCGTTTGGCAATGGGAATACAAGTGCAATAGGCATATGTATATTCTTAAAATTTTGAATTCTCTATTTGGATGCACCGAATTGGAATTGGAATAGAAATAAAATTGGAATACTTATTCCAATTTTGGCCCAAAAATGAGCATTTTCTATTCCACCTAAATAGGTGGAATGGGAATATGTATTCCTATTCCAATTTTTTACTTTTATTTTATAAAACATAAGTTTTTGAGTTCATGAATTCTGCAGAAGAGGAATATGTAACCCCATTTTCTATTCGAGAATAAGTATTCTTATTCCCATTTTTATATTCCTATAGCCAAATGGACCCTAAATGGACTTGCCTAGCCTGACACAAGATTGTAACCATCCATCTATCTAAGATCTTATTAATACTTGTTATCTAAGCATTTTGAAAATATTTCTAGTAGCTTCAATCCTAGAGAGGGCCCCAAGTATAATAAATCAAGGTTATCAATTTCTTATTATAAATGTTAACAAATCCCTTCATATTTCTTTCCTTAGTAAGAGAAGATGACTCAATCAGCATAGTGTCATAAATAGATTGTTGAGAAAAAATGAACTTAGAAGAGGTCAATCTGAGACCTTTAAAAGTGTTCCTCCAAAAAAAAAAATCTTAGTTTAATATATTCCAAAGCTTTCAATAATCCTAGAAAAAAAGAGGAGTAGCATGTCTCTTCCTAGTACCACGTGAAGGCCTATAAAATGGAATGTACAGGCATCAACAATAATAGTTGTAGACACACTTGACAATAGCTGCATAGTAAGTTGCAAGACATTGTTACCAAATCAAGAAGCCTAGAGCATTGTATATAGAAAGGCCCAATCATAAGCTTTTGATTGAACCAACTTCAAGAGAAAACCTTGATTATTAGAAACTTTCAAAGACTTGACATTCTCATGAGCCACACAAATAGAACTCTAGATCTAACTTCAATGAAAAATTAAATATTTTCTTAAGGGAAATAGTTGATGACAACAAAGAGAGAATTTGGGAGGTGAGTACCTTAAGAAAAAATATTGCATAAAAAATTGTGCAATCTTATAAGAAGAAAGAAATCCATATTATTTGTCCTTGGACTTTTAGGAATGTGAAAAATGAAAATGATGTTGATCTTCTTCAATAGTCTTCTTGCTCCAAAGAATTAGCTAAGAGTTGATTATCTTTATGATTAAAGTATAATTATCATTATTATTATATATAATAATTCTTAATGATTGTTCATGTAGTATGAATCCTAAGTGGATGGTTAGAACCAATAATCCATTTAGTTGATAAGTATTAACTAGTTATGATTATGGAAACTTATATTGGCGAATGATTTATTGTCAATGGATAATGAGAAAACAAATGATCTTAGGAACACTTACCTCATTCTATAAAAATAACTAAGATTTAAGGATTTTTATGATCTATTTCATTAATTTTTAGATGAATGAATATATTATAATATTTTTACATTAGGGATCCTAGTAAGGACCTTTTTTCATCATAGTGAGCTTTTTATTTGTGTAGTTTAGGAATTCATATAATGCATTGGTGAAATATAAATCACGCATTCATATCATTTAAAGTAAATGATGCATATCATGATAGCATATTTAATTTTCAAACTCTTTGGTGGAATGTTATAGCCTAATGTAAGAGGATTGGGAGGAGGAAGAGAAGGAGGAGGAGAATTCTTATGTAAAAGGAGGACAATGTTATACCCTAACCATATAGTATGTATTGCATTATGAGTAGGAACACCTCTATATAATAATTATTGTTATTGGAAAAAGTATAAAAAAGACAACAAGATTAGTTAGTACCCAAAAGGTTGTGTGACAGCTAGGTTACCCCTTCGGAATATATATGTATATCATCCTATTGAATAAGGGATCATCATTATGGTTGTAATCATTACTGTATGTTCATCTTATATGAATAAAATACTATCTTATGTTGTTTCATACTCCAATATCTGAATGCAATAAATATTCATTTACCCTGTGCAGTAAAAATGTGGCATTGTTGCTAGTACCCACAAGGATCTCAGAGCCTATAGTCATTCTGGAGGTAGTAGTTACATGATCATGGATAGAGTCTCATTGCATCACCATGTACAACATTACTAGAAGAGGTGATAGAGACACATGAGGGGGTGATGGAGATACCTAAACAAATAGAGGTACCTGAGAGTTAGAGGGCACCACATGTTCAATTGGACATAGTTGGTTCGAATGTTGTGGTCACCTTAGACGTTGCATTATTAGCTAGGGTAACTAGTGAGGATACTAGTAAGGCAAGTACACCACAAAACTTGAGTGCTTAGTTGAGTTAAAAGTTTAACATTAGACTAGTAATGTGGGTATCTAGTATTCTCTTGGCTACGAAGAAAGTGCCCTTGGAGGTGGACCCTATAGCTCTACAGGAGGAGGCAAGTCGCCCCACTGGTACATATGAGCTACCACCTCCACCTTCAATGAATAACATTACCAATAAAATGTTTGAGGCAATCAAGAGAACGATGGGCACATATGAGAAACCCACATCAAGATCATTGATAGACATGGAAGAGAGTGTAGAGGCATTCATGACTCATATGGTGAGTTGTGTTCACCAAGTGGTGATTTTTCTATAGGCACGTGCATTAGAAATAGTTGTGAAGGAGCTAGATAATGTCCTATCCTTTATACATCTAGTTAAAGGATTAGAGTAAGTTGGATAAAACAAAGAAGATGAAAATTAAATATAGCTTATCATTTTATTAGTGGTAGGTTGGTTGACTTGGTGATAAAAATAAGTGGTAATGATTATGTGGTAAGTATGTTGCCCAATTGTATTTACAATATGCTTTGACGAATGAGGATGGACAAATATAGAGACTCCATAGATGAGAGACAAGTGGATTTCTAGAGATCCACTAGTAGAGAAATGAGTAAAGAACCTTGTTTGATAGATAATGTAGGTGTATTGAGATTCTTACTGTGCTTTACAAAGAAGTTTCCAATTAAATCTACCCCATATCTTGTCTTCAGTAGAATCTTCTCTTAGAATCCATTTTAATTCACCTCCAAAATGGTTTACATAAAATTCAATGCCACCAGTTCATCAATCTTATCTTCCTCCTAGTTCACAAGTTTCACGAAAACAAACTTGTCAGCTTTATTTGGTGAATCTTCGATCTTTGTCATAATGCAATAGCACAACATCATCAATCTTCTAATGCTCGACACATACTGCATCACTCAGCATCAACTTTAAAATCAATTGGTATCAATTGAAATTTACTCAACATCTACTATCATGCTTGGCATCCACTAGACTTTTCTTTCACCTAGTTCCAACTGACTTTCTGCTCGGCTTGTACTTACTTTGCTTGGCACCTACATCCACTCAGTCAAGCTTGGTAGATAAACTTTATTTAACTTGTTCTTCTAAACTTTTTAAGTGTAGCCAACCATTTTGTAACCTTAAGTAGATCATCAATACATCATGTCATCACTATCGTAACTGATCCTTGCTCTTCATTACATAATCATAAGTCAACCTTTCCTCTAGGCACTTTTGTTACATCTTGCTGATCAAATCATCTTTATCAATAAACTAAGTGATAGTACTTGAAACATATAAGTGATTGTCTTACTAGTAAATAAAAGGTTTGACATTAGTGACAAAACAATGATTGAAACATGTAACAATCTTTCTAATCAATCATCTTTTCAATTAGATTTCAACAATCTCCATCTTTGGCATTGATGGCAAACCAAACTAATCAACCAAGTCAATGGAATGATGAAAATCTTGTTTAATTAAACTAACTAGGTTAAAACATTAAGACAATACCAAAAAGAAGAACTTGTATTGAAGTTTCTCCCTCTATCAACAACATCCATCTTCTGATTAGGTTATAAAATATAACTCCCTCTAAGTTCCTTCTTATGCCTCTCTTTCATATTAAATTGATCAATAGAATATCTCCCTCTGATAATGATCCTTCTAACTCTCTGATCAATGTCTCCTTCTTTGTTTTAATACTTTCTATAATTTCTTTCTCCCTCTCTGATCCTTTGATTAGTTTCTACTATTTCTCCCTCTTTTTTCTTCTAATGATGTGCTTTCTTTACTATTCCTCTTGCACTTGATCATTTTAATGTACTTTCTCCCTCTTTGACAATAATGCCAAAGACATATACCAAACACTTGGCATCTATAATACATGCATATATAGGCTTTTGCATGTTCTTTAGTTTCTCCCTCTGTCACCTTGCTTGTGATTGATTTGTAGTTCCAGTTCTATGATTACTTTAGGCACTTCCTAAAGTAAGATCCACTACATCAATTTGTATTATTGAACATCAACTTGTATGATGTAGGGTACTCCCTCTATCTCTTACATAGCCTTTGATAGGGGTATCACACCTAGTTTACCTCTTAGATACTCATAAGCATCCTTAGGTAATTCTTTTGTGAAGATATCAGCAATTTGCTCCTTTGTGTTAACATATTCCATCTTCACCTCTTTATCTTGAACCAACTCTCTTACATAATGATACTTGATTGCAATGTACTTTGCCTTTGTATGAATTAGCAAATTATTTGATATATCAATAGCACTTGTATTATCACAATAAAGTATCATAGGTTACTTGATTTTTTCCTTCATTCCCTTGAGTAATTGTTTGATTCATACAATGTTTGTGTAGTTGATAGCAGGAACAATATATTTTTCTTTAGCAGTAGATTGGGAAGTATAAATCTACTTCTTGCTATCCGTGTAACTAGTCTTTTGCCTAAGAAGAATGCTTCTCAAGTGGTGCTCTTTTTGTCATCAATGTTTCCAACCCAATTAACATCAGTGTAGGCTCTTAGTTTAAAATTTTCATTCTTCTTCTAATATAAACCAAACTCTTCTATTCCTTTTAAGTATCTTATTATTCTCTTCATAACCATCAAGCAATTTTCTCTGGGATTTGTAGAGAATCTTGCAACTATCCCTGTAGCTAATGTAATATCAGGTTTGCTATGTACTTCATATTGCAATTTTCCAATCATGGATCTATACAACATTTGATTCACCTTAGCTAAATCATCATTCTTTGATAGCTTGAGTCCTATCACCATAGGTGTACTTACTAGTTTGGAATCCTCTAATCTAGATGTCTTCAATATCACTTTAACATATTTTGACTAAGTGATATATATACCATACTTCATCCGATATACTTGTAATCCCACAAAGAATTTGATCTCTCAAAACATAGACATTTAAAATTCTTGCTTCATCTGATTTTTAAAGTCCCTACACAAAGCATCTTGTCCTCTAAATATGATATCATCAACAAATATTTCAGATAACAAAATACCTTTGCCTTCTTCTGTCTTTATGTACAGATTGTTGTTATCATCTATCCTCTCAAATCCAATCTTAACAAGATAAGTATGAAGTCTCTCATACCATGATCTTGGTGCTTGCTTCAATCCATATAGGGCTTTGTGTAGTCTACATACCATGTTCTTATTGTTTTAATCAACAAATCATTCCAGTTATTCTATGTAGACTTCCTCTTCTAGTATGCCATTTAGAAATGCAAACTTAACATCCATCTGATAAACTTTGAAACCTTTGTTTGCATCATAATTAAGTAGAATTCTCACTCCTTATGTTCTTGCAACAGGGGCAAATGTCTCACCATAGTCAATTCCTTCTTCCTATGCATATCCTTTTCAAACTAATCTTTCTTTGTTTCTTTTCACTTCACCATTCTCATCTAGCATGTTTTTGGATACCCATTTGGTGCCAATCATATTCTTATCTTCTAGTCTAAGAACTAGACTCTGTGTTTTTCTTCTCTATCTACTAAATTTCTTCTTCCATAGCTTTGTACTAGTCATCATCTTCTAATGCATCTTTTATTGTCTTAGGTTCCTCCATGCTTAACAAACATGATTCACTTCTCAATATTTTTCTTCTCATTGGCCTTGCATCTTTGTTTCCAATGATTTGATCTATAGGATGATATTTTTTGACATATTTGGATAGTCTTGGCTTTGTTCTTGTAACTACATTTTGTCTCTCAGCTTCAGTGTCACTGAGTACATCTTTGTAAGGTATTTCAACATCTCTTGCATGTGTACTAACCTTAGAATCAGAATGTGGATTTTCTTCATTCTACAACTTAGAATATGAATGCAACTCGATATTCATAGGTTGTGACTCGATAGTTACTGAGATTTTTTGTTTTTTTGCAACTTGATTTGTAGCATCTTCCTCAATAGGAATTCCTTCATAGAAGTATACAAATGGTTTGTATTCTTATGGTTCTTTTATAGGTTCAGCCTCATGTACTTCTACACACTCATCAAAATTCACATTTACACTTTCCAAAATTTTGTTAGTGTTATTAATTAAACACTTGTAGGCTTTACTTCTTGTGGAGTAACCAAGGAATATTCTTTCTTCACTTTTTGCATCAAACTTTCCATTCCTAACAACTTTAAGAATATAACATTTGCTTCAAAATACCTTAAAGTATTTCACATTAGGTGGATATCCATACCATAGTTCAAAATGCATTGAATGAGTACCTTTCTTGACTTGCACATGGTTAAAGATATATATAGTAGTACTTACAGCTTCTATCTAGTATTTTAGAGCAACATTCTTCTCCATCATAAGTGTTATGGCACAATCCATTTTGTGGAGGGGTCCTCGACACAGATGTCTATCTTTTGATTCCTCTATCATTATAGAACATCTCAAACTCATTGGAAGTGAATTCTCCTCCTCTATCTGATCTCAAACATTTCAGACTTTTACCTATTTCTTTTTCAACTCTTGCCAAGTACCACTTAAACATTTGAAAAGCATTAAATTTTTGTATTAGAAACATGACTATCATCATCCTAGAGTAATTATCAAAAAATAACATTATGTACTTATCTCCTCTATAGCTTTTCACTTCAATAGGTCCACACAAGTCAGTACGAACAATCTCTAATATTTCTTTAGAGGTATAAGCTTTATTCTTAAAGCTTGACTTTGTCATTTTTCCTAGTTGAGATTGCTTGCATACTATATTATCTAGTATCTTAAACGTAGAAAAACCTCTAACTCTTTTCATGTTACTGATACTAACCAAATTATCAAAATTAACATGACATAATATCTTCTACCAAAGGCATGCATCATCAAATTTTGCAATAGGACAAGAAACATCCTCTATATCCAAATAGAATAGATTACTTCTAGTTTGATGACCTTTTCCAATCAGCTTCCCATTTGTATCATATATTTTAGCATTTTTATTTTCAAATTCGACTTTGCATCCCAAATTATTCAATTCTGACACACTTAACAAGTTATAATTTAATCCTTCAACATAGTAAGCATTGTCACATGTAATCTTGTCTGTGAGTTTGATAGACCTTTTCCTTTTGTCAAACATGGTGCATCATTACCAAACCTTACACTATTTCCATCATAACAAGTTAAGGTAAGGAAATTACTTTTGTCTCTAGTCATGTGATGTGAGCATGCACTATCAATGATCCATTTATCATTCTTGTTCACACAAGTCACTAGTGCAGTTGCCTCATCCTCATCAGATTCATCCTTCATTGCAACATATACCACTTCATCATCATGTTCATCAGAGTCATGTTCATTAACAATGTAGCATGACTTCTTGCCTTTGTCTTTGTAGTCTCTGCCATCATCTTCTCTTTTATTTTTGTTCTTGTTTCCTTCTCTATAATTCTTTTTCTATGTACATATTGTAGCAATATGACCAACTTCATTGTAATTGAAAAAAATGATGGGTAACTTACCTTTTCCTCTGTGAAATCTTCTTGCCAATAGTGTTTCCAATTTTTCAATGTCTTCCTCATCTGTATCACTGTCACTAAATTCATACTTTATATTTCTTTTCTTCTTCTTCTTCTAACTTTACCTCCTCAGAATCTTTCAATGACAACTTAGTTTTGAAAGCTAATTCAAGACTCTCTAGTTTGTAATTGTCAAAATTAGATAACTCAAAAGTAGTGAGTCTACCTACCAGACCTTCCAGGGTTAGATTATTTCTTGGTATACATCTCAACTCTTGGATTACATAAACTCTAATAGCATAAATAGGTAGCAATATCCTCAAAACTTTACTTAGCATAGTATCATCATATATTTGACCAGTAGCACCTTTTATTGCACTAACAACTTCTTTTATCCTAGCAACATATTGAGCAATATTCTCACCTTCTTCCATTCTCATGTCATCAAACTTACCTCTGAGACTCTCAGACTTGGTTCTTTGAAATTTTTTGTCTCCCTCATAGATGGTGGCTAGGGCATCCCGCATTTAATTTTCACTATCAAGACCTTTGATATCATCAAATTTGGCATAGCTTAGGGCAGAGACAATCTCCAACATCGCCTGATTATGTTCTTTCTTTTTCTTCATATCTTCAGCAATTAGGGCTCCTACTAGATCAACATGCTCCACTATAATGGAAGATTGTGCATGATCTTCAAGTCCTCCAAGGTGTAGCTTCATCAAACTTTTCCATTTAGGAAAGTTATCTCTATTGAGCTTGGGTACTTCTCTTTCAGACATCTTGATCTTTGTGCTTCTAGTACCTTAAAACTAGTCCTCTTAAGTAGATAGATTTGATACCAATTGTTGGAATTCTTTTAGAATAACTTAGGGGGGGGGGGGGGCGGGGGGGGAGGGGGGTGAATCATTTATTCAATGTCTAGATGTATAAAATAAAACCTTTCTTGCAATTCAATGAACCCATAAAATATTCATACACATGCATGCATTCATTATGTATCTATTAAAACTTATATGTTACTGTCAAATCAACTTGCAAAAATGTGAAGCATGAAACACAACACATTCATCAACACATTTGACACAATGATTTAATATGAAAACCCAATTTGGAAAAACCCAACAGTAACATGCTACTCCTTTTTCACTCTCCTAAAGTGATGCACTATGAAAGGCCAAGCCTATTAAAGGTTACAATACACACTATTAAATGTGACCCTGTTAAGCAATTTCAATCACCCTTTTAAAAGTGAGCTTGTTAGAGAACTTTAGGCAATTCACTTGGAATGCCACCCTACTAGAGGATTTTCCAATGACTGTAAAGTCAACCTTAATCCAAAGGATTTACCCTAGACTGATACAATTGTTAGAGAGTAACAATAGAGCTTTCATCTGATACGACTTACAACTTCACTTGCAAATTACAGATCTCTATTTAGTCCTCAATTCTTCTTAGCTTTCATTCTTTACAACTCTGATAGCTTGTTCACCCTTTGAGCATTCATCTCCTTAAGCATTCTTTCTTAGTAAGCCATTGCAAACACTTCTCTTGGGTCACTTGATGAAGCAAAACCCTTTCTTCTTCTCCTCAAGTTGTCGCACAAAAATCTCCAACTCTTTTTGCTTCATGACCAAACATTCCTATATACAAGAAATTAGAACATTTTCCCACTCATTATTCTTTATCTAAATTAGGGTTTTGGATGGATTAGGTAGGATACAAAGTATCTATCCCATATCTTGTATTCTCTAGAATATTTTCTTAGAATCCATTTGAATTCACTTCCAAAATGCTTTACATAAAATTCTATGCCACCAACTCATCAATCTTATCTTCCTCCTAGTTCAAAATTTTCAAGAAAAAAAAGTTGTCAGCTTTTATCTGGCTAATCTTCAATCTTTTTCATAATGCAAAAGCTTGATATTATCAATCTTTTGATGCTTGACACATACTACATCACTCAACATCAACTATAAAATCACTCGGTGTCAATCGAATTTTACTGGTGATTGACATTAATGGAAATTTACTTGGCATCTACTATCTTGCTCGACATCCACTATACTTTTCTTTCACTCGGCTCCAACTGACTTTCTACTTGGCTTGTACTTACATTGTTTGATACCTACTATCCACTCAGTCAAGCTTGGTAGATAAACTTTATTTAACTTGTTCTTCTAAAAAATTTAAGTGTAGCCAACCATTTTGTAACCTTAAGTAGATCATCAATACATTATGTCATCACTATCTTAACTGATCCTTGTACTTCATTACATAATCATAACTCAACCTTTGCTCTAGGTTCTTTTGTTACATCTTGTTGATCAAAACCTCCTCATTAATTAACTAAGTGATAGTACTTGAAACATATAAGAAATTGTCTTACCAAAAAATAGCAGGTTTGTTATTAGTGACAAAACAATGATTGAAACATATAACCATCTTTTTAAAAAATGATCTTTTCAAGTAGATTTCAACATATAGAGCACCAACTAAAATATAAAATAAATCATTTGGTCATTCCACTACCTTTTGACTTGTCCATTGAAATTATTTTGTAACATATCAAACTTGCTAGTAAACTGCAAAACCACGATGATAATTTGTTACAAATCTATAATCTATTTAACTTTTTTGTAGATGATAGTTTTGGCTACAAGTGAGCCTATTTAGGGACAGATCTTCTAATTTTCTAGGACAGATGCCAAAAAAGAGCTAACCTGTTAACCAAGTCAAAGGAATGGTGTGTGTTTATGAAGAAAGTCATTTGCTACTACTTTAATTTTTCCAATGGAAACCCTGTCCTCTAACTATTTAGTTAAATGAGGTAGAAAGCACAATAATTCTTGGTGCATAACTAACAAAATTAAATGTAAGGGAAAGTTTGCTAAACATCAACCATTACACTTCTTGTTGTTATTACAAAAGTTTTAAAGGGGACTTTTGAGTGCATCAAGAGTAGCTAATGACTTCATTCAATAATTAGAAAACTTTGTAGTGAAATGTGGTATCAGTTTGTTAATGTCTAGTATGACATTATGTATGACATACAAAGCAAACAATTTGAAGCTTTTAGAAGTGTTAAATACTTACATATAGTAACTTTCACTCTATCAAATCATTTTGGGATCAAAATTTCTTATCAAAAAAATAATACCACTTCTATTTGCATTTATCGTTTGGATAAATAACAATGTGATTGTTTAAATTATTTTAGCATTTTTTTCCATACATTGCATTAAATCTATGCTATGGGAAACATGTAATCATGCACATGTTATTTGAACATCACTTTGGTTAGCACATCACTTGGAAATAAATAAAGGTCACATGACTTTCAATGATATATTGTCCATCCAAAAAATTATGTAGTGAAGATGTGTTTTCGCAAATATATAGAGATAAAGAGTCACTTTGAGGATGTGAATTATAGACAATTTATTATCGTTGTTAGGTTGAAGATATGCTCGATATATTGGGTACCATTTTTTTGTATAGATCAATTATTATGTTTGATTTGAGTGTCATCTACAATTTACTATAATTGGTGGGACCATTTTCTATCTGATTTGAGTGTCATATCTAGATGATTGATGAAGAGGATTTGAGAAATTGGTCTAAAAGAAAGCACTTAGAGGAAAATTTCAGTTATGAGAAGAAATTACAATGGACATTTGATTAGTTAGACTTTGACAAGATAAAGTGATAGTTTAATAATGTTAAAAGTGAAGAAGATAGTTGTAATAAAGCCTTGAAGAAATGATCAAAGATTGATCAAATGCATAGGCTTGACTGAGCAACAAAAAAAAAAAGATTAAGGAACTTGAAGTTTGTGTTGAGTGATGCTAGTGTCAACCGAGCCATAGTATGTGCCAAGAAGAAGTAGTGTTAACTGAGCATTAGTATTGATCAAGTGTCAGTATATGTGCTAAAAAAAATATTGGTAGAGCCCAAGTAACCTAGTGATGAATGAGCATCAGAACATAGTGTTGGTAGAGGGACAACATTTTGACAATTAATGGAAAATTTGTGATTTCTAGCCAACGAAGTTGGTTTCTTGAAATATGTAAAGCATGATAAAGATAAGGATGGATGACCTAGAACATTTCAATCAAGGAAAGGGTTAGGTAAATAATAAATGAATTAATTTTCAAGAGAAGTTTTTAAAAAAGAAGATGATGAACAAGAAGGTGGACAAATTTATTGCATGTGTTGAATTTGGTCAAAACCATAAGATCTAGGGTGGTTTTTAAGTGATAAAAGATCATAATTACCTATTTAAGGAGGCAAAAGAGAAAACCTAGTAAGATTGGATCATTTGTTGATGCTATTGGTTGTTGAACTCAAGGAAAAGGCTGAGAAGAGATAAGAAGAGGTGAAGAGTGTTTTCTTGAAGGGTTGCCAAGAGAATAAAAAACTAATATGATAATGAAGGCTAGTCAATGGATTGACATTTAAGCTAAATGAAGATCTATATTTGCAAGGTGAGTTATATTTACTAGATCAAGACCTATTATTACTTTCTAATGATTGTATGAGAATTGAAATCCTTTAATAATGGTTGACCTAAAAGTTATATGTAAATCCTTTAATCAAGGTGGCATTGTAATGGAATGTTCTAAAGTCCTCTAACAAGGCCACTGCTAATAGGCTGATTAAGTCCTTAAAGAAGGTAATGTTTAACAATATATTTTGTAATATTTAATAGGGTTGGCCCTAACAGAACTGACTTCACAAGAGTGAAAGTTTGGTGACGTGTTACTAGTGGTTTTTCCCAAATTGGGTTTCCATGTTAAATCCTAGTGTTAAATGTGTGTGGATGTTATTTGTGATGATTTATTGTTAATGTCTAAATATTCTACAAGTTTTTTATATTTAGGACAATAGATTGCTAGTTTATGTTACTAAAAGTTAACTATAGAGGCTGAGCTAATGGATGTTCAGATCTAAAGTAGTTTAAGTGTTTGTTTGTTCAATTGGTACAATTAGACATTGGATAACTGATTCACCCCCTCTCATTCATTCTAAATATTCTAAAAATTTGTATAAGAGCAATGGTAGTTGTAAAGAAAATTTTGAAGTTACTTGAAGCTAAAGATCAAGATATACAAAAAGGAGTTATCAAGGTTGAACAAAGAGAACTTCCTTACATGACATAGTTTGATGAGGCTACATCTAGTAGGAATTGGAGATGGTGCAATTAATTTTAGGGACAATGAATATGTGGAGATAATAATAGTTCATTTGATAGCTCAATAATTCAAAGAAAAGTAAGAACACAACCAAGCTATTTTGGAGATTGTATCATCTCTAAGCTATGCTGAGTTCAATGATATTAAAAATTGCAAAACTATAAGGGAAATGTGGGATACACTGGAGATCATCTATGGAGGAGACAAGGTCTTGAGAACAAAATTAGAGAGCTTGAGAGGTAATTTTGATGAAATAAGAATAGTAGAAGATCAAAATATAGTCTAGTATTATGGAAGAATCAAAGAGATTGTAAATGCTATAAAGTAGCCAATGGAAAGATTGATAATGAAACTGTGAACAAAAAGGTACTAAGAACTCTACTTCCTATTTATGTTATTTGGGTTTCTATAATACAAGAACTAAGATGTAATCTAGGCAATGATATAACTCTAGAAGGTGTAATTGGTAGGCTTACTTCTTTTGAGATGTCAAATTTTGATAATTCCACTCCTAGACCTCTATTGAATATGCTTTTAATTCACAATTGGTTCTTAGAAAAAAAGGGAGAGGAAAATATGTGAAAAGTGATAGTGATATTTCTAAAGATGAACTTGATGAGCTTGAAGCAATGATGGTTAGGAGACTTCCAAGAGGCACCTAAAAATATAAAGGTAAGCTTTTTGTAATCTATTTTTCATGTAACAAAGTTGGTCATATTGTTTCAAGATGTCCTGGTAGAGAAAACAAGGTTAAAAAGAGGGAAAACTAGTATAGAAGAAGAAGAGATGATTGAGACAACAAGAGAAACAAGGACTACAAAGGAAAAGGTAAGAAATATTTTTACATTACTAAAGAAGAAACTGATAATGAATTTGATAGTAATGATGAAGAAGTTATCTATGTTGCTATGAAAGAAGATTACGATGAAGATGAGAAAAGTGAATTAATCTCATGTGTGAATAAAAGTGATGGATCGATAATTGACAGTGGTTTTTCAAATCACATGACTTGTGATAGAAGTATATTTTAGACCATTGGACCATACAAGGATAACTATGTTGAGTTTAGTAATGATTTACCGTGTCTTGTGAAAGGTAAATGATCATGACAATTAATTAATAAGATCAAGTGTGACAATGTTTATTGGGTTGAAGGACTTAACTATATTTTGTTAACTATTTCACAATTGAACAAATTAGGATATACAGTTGAATTGCATCACAAAAAGATCAAAATAATTGATGTTGATGGTCAATTTATTGGAAGTGGTGATCAAACAAGAGGTAACTTGTTCTATCTAGATTTATCAAATGAGACATGTTTGTTTCCACAATATGAGGAAATATAGTAATGGAACAAGAGGTTATTTCATGTAAATTTTGATAGTTTGGTTAGCATTAGTAAGATGAAAAAAGTAATAGGATTTCCTAAATTGAAAAATATTGATAGTCCTATGTGTAAACAATATCAATTGCCAAAAATGATAGTGTAGTTTCAAGAGCAAGACTAACCTATATAGACCTATTGGTGTTCAAAACTATTATGGAGACAAATATTTCATTCTATTTTTTGATGACTATCATAGAATGATAATCATTATGTTTCTTAGAGAGAAATATGATGCTTTGTAGTTGTTTAAGTAGTATTTGGACAAAGTTGAAAAGGAGATGGGAAAGAGTATGAAGTGCTTGAGATCTTATAGGGGTGTAGTTTTTTCCAATGAATCTAATATATTCTCCAATGATAGAGAAATCAAAAGGCATATGTTAGCACCTAGCACCCCTCCTCAAAATGAAATAGCTCAAAGGAGAAACAAATCAATCATGGACTATGCTAGAACATTGTTGATGGAGAAGAATGTAACACATAAATATTGGAGAGAAGTTGTAAATACAATAATTTATACTTTGAACATAATTCAAAGAATGTTCAAGCTCCAACAGCTATGAGGAAGTAAAAAAGCTAAACAATGAATGTGGAGCAAGCTAGGGCTTTTTATAGTGAGAGGCCCAATGATGGTGTAGTGAGGAATATGATGACACCAAGCTAGATGAATAGAATGTTCTTCCCAAAGTTGTGCCTCCGTGGTTCTACAATGATTGGGGAGTGGTTTTTGCAGGGATAAGGACCATGCATCTTTCTTCTAGGGGATTTTCTGACCTAGGGGATACTTACTTCTTAGAGGTATTTCTTTATGGAGGGAGGATCTCTGGTGTTATTGGTGTCCCATTGAAATAGTGGTTCACCTACCTTGGTGATGCCTTCTTTATTTTTCATGTGGGAAGTCAAATTTTTCTCCTTCATGGTTCTACTATGGGTGCTCTACTTTTAGGTTTGTTAGATCTAGGGATTCTTTGATGGGTTAATAGTTGGCAGTGATGAATCTATCCATTATGTCTATTTATTGAGCTTTGGTGCTCTTTCTATGATTTGAAAAGTGCATATTGCTCAGATCCTTGTGTGGGATTAGTTATTTGGCCTTACTTTTGGTTTTTTAGCAGTTTTTGTTAGCTCTCAATGGCTCTCTTTGGCTCTTTACTTTTGGCCGACTGCAAATTTATTACTTGGGGAGCTTCCCAGTTGCAAAGTCTTCTTCCTTTGGATTCTCTAGAGAAATCTATGTTGGGGCCTGCATTACCCCTTGGATTTCTCTATTAGGGTAAAATATCACCTTAGATTTCAAAGAAACCTTCAGATGTCTTTTTTATTTAAGGGTTCAACCTTTTTTATTGTGTGTTTACCACACAAATCTTATTGAGGTGGAGATATCATATATTGAGGTAGTGATATTTTGTGTTGATGTGGTTGATATTGGGTGGGGAGATCGTTCTCATAATGTCAATGTTTAGATGGTGGAGTGGTCTCTAAAGAAGGCTACTTTGGGGAGTCCCTTCCTCTATATTATCCCTATTGAGGTGGGATCCCTTCCTTTTAAGGTGGAATAGAGATATGTTAGATGGATTATTCCTATTACTCTTAAGAAAGGAACTTGGATTTTATTGGGTTCTTCCTCTATGTTTTTTTTGAAGTTTCTTTTGAATCTAATCAAGATAGGGTCCATGCTTGTGATTTTGGTGGTTGAGAAAAGCTATGCTGAAGGGATTGGTTGTGGGGCTAACATTGTTGCATAGTCTTTCTACCCCAAAAATAGATTTTTGATCTTTCCTCCCACAACTTCTATTGAGGGGGACCCCTTTGCTATTGAGGTGGGTAGGCAGTATGCTGAGGGATGAAATTTTTTTGGCAATAATGATCTGAAATAATGGTTCTATTGGCTATGGACCTTTGCCCATAATGGTGGTAGAAGAATATATAATATTTTTCTACATGTGATGGTGAAAGAAGAACATGATATCCATTTCTTGACTATGCTGGTGAAAGAAGAACAATCTATCTATTTCCTAAGATTGGTTACTAGGTATTTTGAGGATGGGATTGTCTCCTCCTCTTTAAGTTTTTTCTTATTGTGACAGATGGCTGTTTTTTATTTTAAAAGACTCTTTTGTGATCTTTGTTCTTGTTTTTGGTTTAAGAATGCTTCTAGTACTCAGTGTTGTCCCATGCTAATCCTTAGCAATGTGGACAATGGTTGGTGGCTTTTCCACATTTGGACCTTTGTTTTTGACATAGGTAGACTTTAGTTGAGGTTCCTTATATCTGGCTATTTAGTGGTAGGTTCTATTGTTTCTAAAATTATCTAGTGTATGCTATTTGTACCACAGGTCAGCACCTTCTTGATTCTTTTTATAATAAAAAACAATTTATACTTTGAACATTGTGCAAGTCAAGAAAGGTACAAATATTACACCTTTTGAATTGTCGTATGGATATGCACCTAATGTAAAATATTTTAAATTTTTTGGAAGAAAATGCCATATACTAAAGGATAATACAAATGTAAACCTTGATGCTAAAAGGGATGAAGACATATTCCTAGGTTATTCTACTAAGAGAAAATCTTACAAGTGTTTGAACTCTAACATTAACAAAGTTGTGGAAAGTGCAAATGCAAAAGTTGATGAATAGGTAGAAAAGAATGAATTTGGATGCAAGATAGAAATTGTAGACTACGACACATTCATATATGTGAATGAAGGTGCTCCTAGCACCCCACCTAAGAAAGAGAACTAAACTATAAATTAACAACTAAATGGGAATGTCAAATTGCAACAACTAGTTGTTGATCAAAAAATTGTGGATGCCAAGAAAAAACAAAATGATTATGATTCACAAAAAAAAGGACTTGAACGTTAGGATGACAATGCTGAGCAAGTAGAACATGAACCAAAACCTAAACAAGAGAGAGAAGATGAGATTGAAATCATTTTTCAAAATGAACTTGTACAAAAAGAGAGAAGGAAAGAACATATACTAGACAAATATGTGAGAAGATATCATTCACATAAGAAAATCAATGGAGATAAATAATACAGTGTTACATGACAAGAAAAAAGACTTATAAGTGAGACATGTTCACTTTGTGAGTTCGAGCCCAAAATAGTAAAAGATGTTTTGGAAAAGGAGGATTGGATTCAAGAAATGAATGAATAAATTTAGCAGATAGAGAAGACACAAACATGGACATTAGTACCTAGACCTAAGGAAAAAAATGTTATTTGAACTAAGTGGGTATTTGGGAACAAGTTGAATGAAAAAGGTGAAGTCACAAGAAACAAGGCTAGAATGGTATGCAAAGGATATGCATAAGAATCTAAGAAATTGACTATGGAAAAATATTTTCCCCTAATGCAAGATTGGAAGGAGTAGAATACTACTTAAATATTCTTCTTATAAAGTATTTAAGGTATACTATATGGATGTCAAATCAACATTTCTGAATGGAATACTTGAAGAAGAAGTCTATGTAGAGCATTCAAAAGGATTTGCTAACACTAGTAAGAGGAATATGGTATGCAAGCTATACAAGTGACTATATAATTTGAGCATGGTATGAAAGACTACACAATTATTTGGTGAAGATTGGTTTCTCTTGAATTAATGATAACAAAAATTTATACTTGAAGACTAGTAATAACAATGAGGTATTATTATTTGGAATCTTTGTTGATGATATAATATTTGGAGGAAATGAAGCATTATGCAAATAATTTGTAGATGAAATGAAAAAGGAATTTGAAATGTCTGTGTTTGGTGAGATCAAATTCTTTGTGGTTTAAAAATTTATCAAATGAAGAAACGTATCTTCATTACTCAATCTGGATACATCAAGGAGATATTTAAAACATTTGGAATGGAAGATTCAAGACTAGTTAGCACACTTATGACCATGTGACATATGTTATCTAAGAATGGTGATTCTACTGATGTGAACCAAATATTGTATAGATCAATGATTGGAAAACTACGATATATTCCTCACAAAAAACCTAATATTTCAGTAGCAGTTGGGATAGTTACAACATTTTATGCAAGTTCTAAGGAGAATCACATGATGGTAGTGAAAAGGATACTAAGATATCTGAAAGGAACATAATACTATGGATTTTATTACAAGAAGAATGATAAGTTTGAGCTAAAAGTGTTCACTGATTCAAATTAGGAAGGAAATGTTGATGACAAAAAAAGTACAAGTGGATGAGCTTTCTTTCTAGGAAAGAGACTACTCTCATGGACAAGTAAAAATTGGAACTACATTTCTCAATTAACAGTCGAAGTCGAGTATGTAGAAGCAACAATGAATTGTTCAAATATCATATGGATCAAGCAATTATTGAAATGTATGAAGGAAGAGATCACTGATTCATTTATTATCTATTGTTGTAACACTAGTTCTACTAACATATCAAAAAATCTTGTAATGCACACAAAGACTAAGCATATTTCTATCAATTATCATTACTTGAGAAAGCAATTTTAAGAAAAAGAAGTGAGATTGAAGTATGTAAACACTAAGGGGAAAATAGATGATATATTCACTAAATCTTTACCTAAGGATGCTCATGAATGTCTAAGAGGTAAATTAGGGGTGATTCACCTACACAAAGATGCTTAAGCTACAATGGAGCTCTACATCAAATGTGTTGATTAGAATATCTTACAAGTTGATGTAGATAGTCCTACATTAGGAGCTGCCTAAAGTAGAAGCAAAGGAAGAATAATCATGTTGTATCAATCATACACAAATGGAAGATGATGAATTCAATACTAACATGAAGATATCTACAATATCAAGATGCAAGGGATAGATAGAGTGTCTTTGATATGCAGAAGATGTATCTCAGTCACCATGAAGATGGAGAGATTAAATAAGAAAGAGGGAGAATATAAAGTGTTGCAACCAATATAGAAGACTCTGATTAATTTCATGATCTAATATGATAGAGGGAGCTTATGTGTTGCATATCTGATATGCATGGATGAGAATTAGAATGAAACTAAAAGAAAGAGAGTATTGGACACAAAGATGAAAATCAAAATGAAACTAAAAGAAAGAGAGTGTTGGACATAGAGATGAGAATCAGAATGAAACTAAGAATATTAATAAAAATATGATACTATACTTATAGGGAGTTTTCTTGATGCAGTACATGTTTTAGACTACATGGTAACTAGAGGTGTTTCCATCAATACCAAAGAGGGATATTGTTGGAAACTACAACTAAAACAATTGTTTTGTTGTCACTGATGTCAAACCTTATTAGTGGGACAATTTTCTATTTGATCTAAGTGTCATATCTAGATGACTGATGGAGAGGATTTGATAAATTGGTAATAACAAAAGTACCTAAAGGAAAGGTTGAGCTATGAGTAGAAACTACAATGGACACTTGATTAGTTATACTTTGACAAGATAAAGTGATTGTTTAATAATGTTTCAAGTGAAGAAGAAAATTGTACTAAAGCCTTGAAGAAATGATCAAAGATTGACCAAATGCATAGGCTTGACCAAACAACAAAGTAGAAGATTAAGGAAATTGAATTTTATGTTGAATGATGCTAGTGTCAATCAAGCCACAATATGTACTGAGAAGAAGTAGTGTTGATTGAGCATCGGTACTGACCAAGGGTCATTATATGTGCCAAAAATGAGTAACCCAATGATGACCAAGCATCAAAATAGAGTGTTGGCCAAGGGAAAACATTTTGAAAATTTATTAGAAAATCATGATTTCCAACTGATACAGTTTATTTCTTGGAATATGTAACCATGTTGAATATAAGGATGGATGACATGGAACATTTAATGCAAGGGAAGCACTAGGTGAATGATCAATGGATTAATTTGAAAGAGAAGTTTCTAGAAAAGAAGATGATGAACAAGAAAAATGATAGATTCATTACATGTGTTAAATATGATCAAAACCAAAGGATCAACGATGGTGTTTAAGCAAAAAAATATCATAATTAACTATTTTAGGAGGTAAGAGGGTTAACAATGAAGGCCAATGAGTGGATCAACTTTTGAGACAAATTGAGATTTGTATGTATGTGAATGTAAAGAAAGAAAATACATTCAAGATACCACAAAGGCCCACTAACCAAAGAGTGAAAAAAAAAAATATAGGTTCCTAAATCCATCATTGAAGAAATGCATTATAAAGCATCAATATAAAAGGAAATATCAAAAGCTATATGGATTTCCAAGTCTATCTTAAAAGAAAAGGATATTGAAAACAAATCAAAGTTGACATTCAAGCTTCTAAAGACTTCTATTCCATCTTCTTCCACACATCTTCCTCAAAATATTTTTAAGCCTTTCACTCCAAATTCCTCCAAAATTACTCTACCACCTCATATATCTAGACCTCAAGCTGTTTCATCTATATTTTGTCCATCATTCCACTACCTTTCAAGGTGTGTGTGAATGTTGATATTGCCCACTTTTTCTCCTACCCTTGCACAATCCTTTCAATAACCTATCTACTATCCCTCTATCTACCATCCTTCTACCTACTATCCTTCCACCTTTCAACCTTCCACCTACTATCCTTCAACATACTATCCTCTCACCTTTTATCCTTCCATATCACTTATTTCATCCAAATCCTAGAACCTTGTCCTTCATATACCCTTATTTTCTCTATCATTTCCTTTCAATCACCCTACCAACATCTTTGAGCATACTTTTCTATGGTCTTATCTTATCATGACTTATCCTTCCAACATGAGCACTAGAAAAATTGGAAACTATTGAATTATTTCTAAAAGTCCAAATAGAACAACATTAAAAAAAATCAAACAAGGAAAAAGAAAAGAAAAATCATTGATGAGAATTTGGTAAACATGTGTGTTGGTAGGAAAATGAAAGAGAAATAAATTCATCTTATAGTGAAAACCACTTGTGGTGCCCTTGGAAAGTATCATGATGAAAACCTAGAAAATAGGTGTCATGTGTAACTCTTCCATAATCCATCCATTCTACCTTTCCTCCTTGAGCTATCCATGAATAGAGGCTATCATATCCAACACTACCTTATCTAATTGATCTATTGGTCTTGATCACAACAAAAAATTAAAAACATGGTTCTTAAAAAACTCTTGACATGTTCACTTTTTTGGACTATAAACTTTCATGGAATCAAGACATTTATCATTTATGCTACCTTGCCTATTGGCTTTCATTGCTTATTGAAAACATTATTTGTATTTTTATTTTCCCTCTTTCCCTACCTTTGGAATTCTTGAGGAGATGGTGCTTGATAAGCGCATTCATCCTTCTTTATATATCATTTCTTATTCATCTTATCTATCACCTTGCTAATCCATTCTTCCCTACTCCTTGCTAGATATTAGGAGAAAACAATGTTGTATCACTTGAGAACTACTTATCTCTAAATCACACTAAATTTTTTTAAAAATCAAACACGATCTTGAAAAAAATGCTAAAAAGTATAAAATGACCTCAAAAAATGAGCATCTTAGTGAAAACCTAGCAATAGGTTCTTTTCTGTATCACCAAATATATAAAATATCTCAAAAATATATTTTTTTATTTTTTAAAGTCATGAAAAAACATATGAAAGAAAAATGAAGATGCCAAGTGGTGAAAAGCTAGAAACAAGAGCTACTTGAGACCCTCACAGTTATGTTTGTCAGCATGTCTCTTTGTGCTCTGAACTCAATCCATATCATATCTCTTTTCCTTCCCTAGTTTGAAATTGATCCTTGTCTAGGTCTAGGGGGCAAAAACTATATAACTTATTGAATATTTTGGTTGAATTTGTGTACCTCTAAAATCTCTTTAAATAGTATTTATCAACACTTCCCTTGACGTAGAGTATTTCTTAAGACTTATTAGATACCTTGCCTTGAGATAACACTTTTTTTTGTATTCTATAATGATGCGATATTTCTCACTAGACATGAGTCCTAGGAAGACATAAACTTAACTTTCATACAAAAGATTAAACTTAAAGCGACTGAGACTTGCTTGACTTATATTCTATGTGTGTTGTCAATGCTGATTTCTTTACTAAGTGTTTGCTTCTTTCTCAAGGATGTCACTTGACCTAGAGGACTACGGGTACAAGGCATGTTTTCCTTTCACTCCTATTTGTGGGTCTACTTTAGAGATCTCAAATATCTTGGACATATTGCTTTGAACCCCTTGACACTTGTGATTTCATAGATATGCCCTTGTTTGTTCATTGTGTTTTCTCCCAATGCATAGCATGGATTCTCACATTGTATCTGATATAGATCATATTGATATCTTCATAGTTAACACTAGTGATGATTGACTAATATTTTGATATCAATATTGGGACCTTTTTTAACCCTTCCCATTTGTAACTTCGCATTTTCATGTTAGCTTTTCTCTCACCCAATTTTTTTTTCTTCCCATCATCAAAAGGGGTTAATCTTATCATTACATCTATCTACCCTTTTGGAAGCCTTACGTAGCATTTTGACCTAATTTTTCAAATTATTCAATTTCTACAACCCTAACCAAATTTTGACATCTTGGATTCATTTTCAGGATCAAAATCAAAATCCAGATTAATCTTGATTTTCAATATCATGATTTAAATTGCATGTTCTATGTGTGGTTCACTGATGCTCTTAAGGTAAATATTTTAATTCTTTTGAACCAATCATTATTTCTTCATTTCTTCATAATTTCTAATCTATTCACGTCTTATTCCTATTTGGTTTTATTTCATTTCACCTTTCTTCTTGTTTTGACCTAATTCTCATAATTTAACTTCTCAATCAAACTATGACATATTATCAACAACTAGTGGTCAGATAGATTCTAATTTATTCCATCTATCTCTCAATGCTTTGTTTGGTAAATTTTAGAGTTAGACATCTTATCCTCTATCTTCATTATTTGACCCAATGTGTTCTTAGATTTATCATTCATTGGCTCAAAGAGGGGAAATTGTAATCACCCAAAAGTGGTCTAGTAAACTATGAGGCTACTTTTTATATTCCAAAATGCTAGACTAAATCTCTCTTAGCTATCATCTTTGATAAAATTTTGATTTAATTTGAAATACTTTATATTTGACCACCTTATCCTAAGTTCCTGTTTAATTAAAAGAGTCATGCTCCCTTAAATCAAAAGAATCATTCTCCCTTTAATTAAATAATTGTCCCCAGTGTGGCTCTTTTCCTAAGTGTGCACATGAGAATAGTTATTCCTATTTTAAAAATAAAAAAGAAAAGCATTTTTTCTACACATGTGATAGAGAACTTCTCAAGGTGGGTGCAATCTCCTTTCTCCTCCACACATCTTTTTCCTCTTGAACATTACCATTGATCTTGCCTCTTTTGATTCTTGTGTACCAAATTTAAATTGAGATTGATTCTCTATTGTTGGATTTTGCTTCTTATTTTGTACTATCCATTTCTCTTTAGAATTAGGCTCTCTCCTTGCTCTTTCATATCCCATGCTTGCACTCTAATGTTATGCTATCATTTTTTCTACTTGCACTCTTGAGCACACTTGCACCAACTTTGTTTCACATGTGTTTTAGCTTGCTTTAATTCTTAGCTTAGAGTTCTTTTCAACATTAACTTAGCTCACATAGTATAATTAGGAGGGTTTATAACACTTTCATTCTTCTTAGTTTAATTTTGCATTACATTTATATTTCACTTGCATTTTCATTGCATACTTGTCATTCTAGGATATTGATGCTCTTTCTTCTACTCCTTGAATTTTCCATTATATGGCACACCTTGCAACGGTTTCTTAACTAGATTCATTTGAGAGCCACCATACCATCTTGAGTCCTTGCACATTATACATATAAAGCTATAGGTCACCACTTGTGATGCTCTTTATCATGGGTTATCTCAAGTGTAATGATCTATAGAAGTGTGATAGCTTTTGTACACACATTGAGTATCAATGAACATTGAGAGTTAGAAATTTATATTATTCAAAATGAAACATTACTTGATGCTATGGGTCCCACCGAGCTGTCTTTGTTACTTCTAACAAATTAAAAATATATATTCTATGCACTTCTTGATAGGTCATGCCAGACCCTTTCAATTAACACGTAGGCAATGGAGAAAACATTAATTTAGCTGAGTTTGATTTTTTGGTTTCATTAGTGTCACTTTCCAAGTTTATATGTTTGTATTGCACTCTATATGTTTTATATACTATAGATTTTTTAAAGGACATGGTATGTGTAGATTTCTAAATTATGGACATAGTATGTCAAAGCCACATCATGGTAGGTGTATATTCTCTAAAATAGAAATACACTCTTTATGTTAAGAATTTTTTCATTTTTTACAACAATGCAATTTTGTTTTTCATCAAGAATAGTTTTTCAAAATGATTGATACTATTTTTTATCTTCATATCTCACACTTTCCATGACAAGCTAGTCATATCTATATTCTACAGGTGTTGACAAACATTTTTCCAAAAATCCAAGGTATGAAATTTATTTGTTTGGAACCCTAAAAGCCTAGTTTCATAATTTTTAGTTGTAGGAATGGAGGCTTAGGGCTAAAGGGACAAAAACAATTGCTTGTAGTCTTTTGTTCATGTTACCCAAAAAAATAGTAATGCTTGCGCAACTCATCAGCAATGAAAATGAATTTATTTAATACAATATATACTCAATCATTTGAGTAGAGATAGAGACTCAATGTCCAAATTTTGGAGATTCTAAGCAGAGGTATGAATGTGATCTAACAATTATCATATCATGTGTGAAAATGAATTGAATCTTTATACTTTGAAGTTGTCAACTAAATATCACCAAGTCTTGTGTAATGGATCAAAAGAACATATTGCCTAATAGGATTTCATTGCTAGCTATTAACAAATAATATAAACATAATATTCATTGATCTCACTAGCACTATTTATATGATTTCTTAATAGATAGGAGGGAAATCATATTGGGAAGTATATTTTTTGTTCCATTATCAGACTTGGTGATATTTAGGTGACAACTTCAAAATATTAAGATTCAATTGATTTCCACATACAATATGATACTTATCAGATCAGTCTGAGAGGTTTGAACCTTTTATCAAAAAAATTATTAACCTTTCTAAGAAACAAACAAAAAAACAGATCTTATTAATAATAATACGGTGGAGAACTTGTACTCTTGAAAAGAGAGGTCACAAGTTCAAATCCCCACTGGTGGGTAGGGTATGTATGCCTCGTTTGTAGCACCAAGCGCCTCTTGAAAAAGAGTACGAGGTAGTCCCATATCACTGTCACCATACATAAACCTAAAAACTATAGCATAGTGTCGTGGACTATAAAATTCTCTTTTCTTTCCTTTTTTATATTATATTTAGAAACAAAATATCCAGAAAACTATTATATATAACAACAAGACTAACCCAGACTATTCAGAATAAGCTTATTACAAAATGAACAAGAAGAAAATAGAAGAATAAGGACATATAACAGTAAGTCGTCATCCTAAAATAGTGATGGGGTTTTGCAGTCGAGATAACAAATCGTCGAAAGCTTGTTGACACTAACCGAAGCTGTTCAGAATAATCTCATTACAGAATGAATAAGAAGAGAAGAGAAGAATAATGGCATATAACAGTACGTCGTCGTCATAAAATATTGGTGGGTTTATGCAGTCAACAAAATAAATCGTCAAAAACTTTTTGATACAAATTGGCATTCGATTGTGGACTAGTTTTAATATAAATAATTTAAGGATTGAGATTTGAAAAATATTATTTTCTTTCACTATGTACAATTTTATAAATCATGATAGTTGGATATGTTTGACAAAAGCCAAACACATAATCCAACCTTATCACAATGGTAAGATCCTGATTCAGATTGTTCCCCGACACACGGGGATGCCCGGCAAAATTAAATTAATTTCAATAAAAAATTGCCACCCAAAAGCAACTAAAAACAAAGAAACATATCGTTGTATTCCAAATATTGGAGATCACAGTGGATGAACTGACATTGATGTGAAGTGACGAAGAACTGATAAGGTTATTGGCTATTGTCTGTGCAGTACATGTAAGACATGGTCTTTGGACAATAGTGTCAAAACTGTTCAACAATTCATTAAAAAGGAGCTACTTTCACTATAATAGATGTAAGAATTAGGTAAATGATGTGAAGAACTCTTCAACTATCCATTAAAAATGTATGGCTCAATATAGAATAGGTTTGAACGCTGACAGTAACTTGACTAAATAGGACAATTTTGTGAAGCACGTTGTAACTATACATTAAAATCTGACGAGTTTATTGAACTGCTTTCATTAGAATTGCTATAAGAACTAAGGACAATGATTTGAAAATCTCTTCAATGAAGCAACTTAAAATCTGTGGTGTGGTAAAGAAGGATGCAGCTATCCTCCATCCAAACTGTACAGTTGACCAATTTTGAAAAGTTCGAAAATATCATGGATCTTTTTGAAAATTTCAGCATTTGATTTACATAGTTTGTAACTGAAAACAACAAAAAATTTGAGAAAAAAATCTCTACATTTGCATGAATCTGGAAAAAAATAAGGTTTGACTTTATTTTGTCTTAAGTACATTTTAGATGAAGATTAGACTGTTCCATTTTGAAACGACCTGACACAAAACCTAAAAATTCTACTTTAAAAAAATGGTAATGGAATGAGTCCACAAAGGGGTCACACCTCTATTAGGAGACAAAGAAGATACTGTTTTGTTTGGCAAGTACAATGCGTGCTTCAAATGACAACAGAAAAGAATGATAACATGAACACGGGCAAATTAAAGTGGATGTGAGTTTAGTCTTATGTATCAGTTTACAATGAGGCTACACATGGTTATTCTTATATTATTAGTCTGATCTTGTGTTTAATAAATAAACAATAAAATCCGCGCTCAAATGCCTATCGATTTTCATGATTCCCTTTCCTTATCGATTTATAAACCATGATCAGTGTTCCTATTGCTACCTTAGCTTGCATGCAAACTTTGTGGGGGAATCAGGATTTAATACGGAAAATTCAGAAAAGAAGATATTGAAAGTAGTTCACAAAGTTAAAAAGTTACTCAGATCTAAAGGATCTGAAATCCAGGCTTGTAACTGTAGTAGAACATTTAAGGTCACAGAGAAATCTGAAATAGCTATCCAGTTCTTAGGATACATTAATGTATAAATCATTTCTATATATTACAATTCATGTATTGGTACATCCTAAAAATTGGAAACTCAATCAAAATATTAGTAGAAGTATTAGAAAGGTACATGGAACACTTACAAAATTTTAAGGAAATTGAAAACTCAGTAGAACACTATTATAAAATGTTGCTGTCAGGCGGTTCAGTATTGAGGACGTGGCTATCTTTCATTCAAATTGTACAGTTGACCAATTTTCAAAAAATCGAAAATATCATGAATTTTTCTGAAAATTTCAGCATTTGATCTTCATGATCTGCATAGTTTGTATTAAAAAACAACAAAAAGTACATTTTGGATGAAAATTAGCCCGTCCCCAATATTGCTTATAGCATCTGCCTGATTGTCACAAATAAGAAAGCAGAGAGATTTGATTTCTCTGTACAGCCCATGTCCTGTTTACCTGCACTGAATACATTATACTAATAGCCTATAGAAAAACACTTGCAGTGAAGCAAACACTCAACTGTAATTGTTTGTTTATTTATTTTGCATTATACAATATTATTCATTCAGCAGCACCCCCATCTGCATAATGATATTTGAAAGAGGACCTGAGCAAAACAGGTTAAGATGCAAATAAACTCATATGAAAAGGTTGCAGAAGTATTGATATATATGCTTGATTTTGAAGTCCACTGAGATTCAAAGTTTTCAACTTAGTGTCTATATCAACTAGATCTTACATGAAGGCCAGAACATTAAATGTAGCCAAGGGCAACTTACCAACGCCCACAATACATGAAAGAAATAATCAAAATTTCATTCATACAAGATGCTGCCGGCAAGTCATCCTTGGCTGCATGGCATATTCTAACCGACATGAAAGGTCCCAGATGAACATGAATCATTATCAGCTCTGTATAAATCTCAAGGTACATAAACAGCCTCATGTATGGATGCTCAAAACCAATTTCCTTGGAGGCCCCTATCAAAAGAGAAGATAGAGAATATTTTCCCATAGAAACAACAAGCTAATCCATCTACTTCATACAAAAGATTGAATAGAATCAACTAACACGTACGTATACCACTTGGAAGGGAAATGAAAAGGAAGAATACTGAGTCCAGAGTGGCTTATAAGGGTAAAATATTTTGAGTGGACCAAAAGTTCTACCAGCTCTAAGACTAAGGCATTGGGCTGTGCTAGAATAGACAGGTCTTGCAAGCAACGAAAACACAAGTCACTACTTTAATCTTGAGTATTTTGGAAGTACCAAAGACTAAAGTGAGTTGTGAAAATAAGCAAGAGGGTGGAAGAATATATAGTCGATGGTGCATGATTGATAGACAGTGTGGGCCTGAATAGATCTGAGATTGTTAACTGCTATACAGCTCAACAAGAGCCATCACAGCATGCATATGGTGGAAATCAATAACTGTGGTATAGCTTCTGGCTGTTTAAGCCTACAATTAGTTTATGAACATGTGGCAGTCTAATGACACAAGGTTTTTAAGACGGACAGTTTAAACATCACATACTAAAGCTTGATTCTTATGCTAAAAGTGTTAAATAGTCAAAATTGACTTATTTTTACAAGCTTAATTTCTTTCTTAGTGTGTTAATAAATTATTAATGTGAAAGATAAAATGACTGTATTAGAAGGACTAATCCTAAATTATGTATTAGGAGGACTAATCCTAAATTATGTTGAAAGAGTAAGGTCATTTGATATAAAATTAAATTTAAAGGTATATTACTCAATGAGAAAAGGACAAATTATACACTCTCCTATAGCAAGTTAATTGGTTTCGGCTTTTCCCAAAATAGAAGATGGGTGAAAGGGAGATTGTGAAATATGCAACACCTTTGATTCGTCACTTGACTGTTTGAGATCACAAGCTGTCATCTCTCTTATTTTGATTAGGATGTACTTGATGATAGTTGAACCAGGAACGTCATCTAAATTGTCTTTATACTTTGTCATTGAGTTGGGACCATTAAACAAAATGCAGTGAGCCATACACCGTAGCTGAGATGAACTTGTTGAAGGTGTGTTGTGGATCTCATAACATATGTGATCTTTTTAAGATCCTCCAAGACAAATAGTACAATTGGATTCACTAATTTGTACCTTTACAATGATGATAATTATAGTTAGATATTTCACAACGTCTTTAATTATTAAATATTTAATTAAAGATTAATATAAGTTCATTCAAATAAAGTAATTTGATATGGGAATATTTACTATCTTGTAAAAATCATTATATCTCAAATGAAAGTGATTATATTCATATGGATTTCAAAGTTAACAATATAAATATTTAAAGGCAATATGTGAAATAAAAGATTTTATAATAAATAAATTTATTTATTGATAACATGATTTATACTAAGACTATAACTTTAGATATAAAAAATTGAGAAGTATCTCAAATTAAATCAATCACATTATACAAGTCTTGGATAACAATTTAATATTCAACATCATCATAATAACTAACCTATGCATTTTATATACATTATATTTATGTCATGTATACCACCTAAATACATATATATGACTAAAATAGTTTTTATGTACTTAAAAAAAAAAAGTTATGATACCTACAGGCCAACAACTCTTAACATAGTACATAATATAGAGAAAGGACCCTATCACTACCCCTCCATTGTTGTTATGACAATTTTCTCATCCTTAATTTTTGTTCTGTTTTTGTTTTCTATTCTTCTAGTCCTCTTTCTTTCTCTTACTCATTCTTATGTTTGTGATGATTCTTTTCTTTCTTATGTTTTATCTTCTTTCTCTTATGCTTTCTTTTTTTCTTAGCTTTTTTCTTCCTCTTTTTCTTACTATTGTTTTTATATTTCCTTTTATTTTTATTTCTCTTCTACTTGAACCTTTTTCTTCTTCTTGATGGAACATGTGATAGTTGTAGTGTCTTTTAACATTTCATAAATTATGGGCACAATGAAAATAGACAAGAAACACATGCTAACAATTCACTTAAATCTATGTCTCTTTTTATGCTATTGTATGGAAGACATGCTCATAGAAATTCATTGTTGAAATAATGATTTATTTTTTGGAAAAAGACAAACATTATCTTAGTGTTAATTCTAGAATTTGTATAGAATATGCACTATAGAAACAAAATGAGGTTAATACATCATAATAAAACTCCTCAAAGGTTTTATTGTGTACATGATATACAATTCCTTAAAGGTTTTATTATATACCTAATAGTATAAGGGAAGATAGGGATATATGAAGATAACATTTTGTTATCCATGATCATCATACACATTCTCTAGTTTTTTGGCAAATAATCTTTTAGATACTAAATGATTATTTTAGTTGTAGAAGTATTGTTTGAATTAAAGTGTCTAAGATTTCTCCAATTGAATATAATAAATAATTAGTGAATAAATTTTATTATTGAATATAATAATAAGTAGAATATATATAATATTGTTATCAAACTATTATATTGGAAAAAGTACTATTATGATGGTGTTATCAGATAATGTACAACATTCAAATGATGGAAAATCTATTTAATTAATTAAATCATAATTCTAATGACATATATTAATATATATTGAAGGCATTTTTTAAGAATAAATATATACTCACTCTCTTTATTTAGTTATGCATGATCATCAACAATACAAATAAATATTATAATAAATAATTATAATCAATGCTAATAAATTGCCACTTGATATTACAATATAATATTTCAATACAATATTATATATTACTATAGATGAATACGTTATAGTACTTCTTGATAATTAAATTAGAATATAAAAACCTTGATCATAAACAATATTTGGGGCTAGGAATATGAGATGATCTCAAGCATTGGGTCAAAAAGATATGATCAAATGTGTAGAGCTTGATCATTGACAAAAAATTACAATCCTTATCATTAGTGCTTAATATCTTCATTCATTTGATGCCTCCTCTTTAATAGTAATCTATAATTATAAGTAAGACTGTATTCATTTTTGCCCATCTTCAACACTTTTGGTTGTGTATACCACAAACTTAGCGAAGACCATTGAATCTTAGAAGCTAAAAAAATAGATAATCATATAACAATTTTTCACCAATGAGAAGTGATCCTTGAACAAAAGACATCTTTTTGACAAGAGATATACCTTAAAAAGGAAATCTGAAAAAATATACCATATTGAAGAGAAAATATTTGGAGGAAAACAATAATACACTGATTTAGCCCCCTATCTCTAGGTGAGATAGGGTTACCTGATGAAAATGATGGACTTTTAAATCAAATAGTAAGGAAAAATATATATAATGAACATAATTTTAGAAATAAAGAGGAGGTGGTGATTAGGGATATAGACTTCTTATATGCAAGAGGGAACACTAATCAAAACATAAATTCCTTATAGGAGAATAATGTTGTGTGACAAAAAAATTCCACTATACTAAGGGAACTTGATGCTTATACAAAGAGATAAATAATATACAAGAAACCTTTGCCTCCAAGAACAAAGATAAAATACTTAAGTGAATATATGATTTTAAACAACATAAGGTGTGACACATATGCTAGAACAAATATCATCTATTATGTAAATATTACAGAATGAATACTATTATAGATGATTTTTAAATGAGAAACATTTAAATCCAAGACATAAAAATAATTGTTTTTGGGAGAAATAATGATGTCTTACATGAAACAAAGTATCACATGCTAAAATTAAGAATTTAGATCATAAACAATGAAAATTCATATAGAGATGAAAAGGTAGCTTAAAGGATACCATGTTCTACCTACATAATGGTCATCTCTATTGGAAGTCTAAATTGAGAAAGTTAGATACTAAGAGGGGGGTGAATCATGATCTATAAATTTTTTACCCTTTGTAACAAATATCAAATCTAATAGCTTCACATCTAATCCTTCTAATAGAGATATCATAAATCACATAAGCATTTATGAAATGATATATTAGATCTAAAAACTAATCACATCCATGAAACATATAAACAAATAATCAACACATAACACAATATTTTGGTTACCTAGAAACCCTCCAAGGTGAAGGTAAAAGTGGGATGGGGATGACAACCACAAATATTCACTGCTATGGTAATAAATTTTTCCTTTCATGGCTATAATTTTAATCACTTCTAATGATATAGCATATGAGGGGTATGCCCTATTAAGAGCTCTCAAGACTTATTTAGTCTACCTTGATTAAAGGATTTAAACTTACAACTAAGTGAGAACTTTATTAGGATATTTAAAAAGGTCTCTTAGAACCAATCTGTTCACAAATTTACCCTAAAACACTTGCTAGAATGTATCAATACCTAATCCTTCTATTTGCACTTCAAGTGCAAATTACAGATCTCCTCTTTCTAACACTGATCCTTCCACTAATCTAATCTAACTATGTTCTATACTCCACTGCCTCTAAACTACTCAATCACTCTATTTGATATTTGGTTCTCTCGCATACTTCTAAAATTAGGGTTCGGATCCTCCTTTTATAACCATTTGTAGATGTTTCTAGATCAAAATCAATGATCTAGATCCTTCACTTTTATTGCTTATTCCTTCTAATTTTCTAATTAGCTAATCTCATTTCATAGGGATTAATTATCCATAAAAAAATGCATAATCATCTCCATGATTGACTTCTCAATCATTAAAAAATACATATTTATTAGCTAAAAATGGTTGACCTCAATATTTGTGTCATTCTAGAAAAAAATATGTCAAAACTAGTTTACTCAACATATAAAAACTCTGATGCTCAGTTGTGTCCAATTTTTATGTTGTCACTCATCCTCTATCTTCTTAGCTCATACTTTGTGACTTGGCTTCTATACGCTTGGCATACATTGTCTTCTCTCTCACTTGATATATGTTAAAGTACTCAATGATCATGGACTTACTTGACAATAATAACTACTCAACTTTAATAAACCTTCATACAAGTCTTCTATACATATCTCCCCTTAGTAGGATGGATCGGTCACAATGATGACCAACCAACTCTGCCTAATGAAAGAGTAAGTATTTGACATTAATAAATAACATACCTTACAGATCAAAAATCTCACCCTTTGACTTTAGTGGCGAAAACACTTTGCACGATCAAAACATTATAGTCCAAAACTAAAAATAGTAGTCCCCCTTAGATTATGGCCCGGTCTTAGAAAATACTTTATTACATGCTCACCATATATAAAATACATTACAACATAAATTTTTTCTAATGACCGCTTGCACATACCTTTTGTGCATACCTTTTGATCATGCATATCATTACCCCATTGTTTTTGACACTTATGGTTGTTGGGGTGATGAAATGGTAATGACATACTTGTCCAAGAATAGTTTATGATTCTATAATATCATGGTCAATGCATGATCCCAACTCATCCTGACAGATTCCAAAACTTGAATCTTTATTTCTAGCATAGCAACTAGATCTACCAAATTATTAGAAAGTGAAATATTTGGATTTCTTAGGGCTACCTCCTTCACTAATTGAAGATCTTTTGGCATGACCTCTAAGTGAGGTGTCAAAATTGTTTGTATAGAAATGATATTAGTCTTTAGTCTATCATTAGCCATCAACTCGGCTAACTGAGCTTGGGAAAATAACAATATGTCAAAATGAAATGAACTTGAACTTGCATCCATGTTCAAAGAATATCATGTAGACATTAAATATTCTTGAATTATCTATCTATGATCTCTTGATTTTCTTTGGTAAAGAATGTAACATCAAATAGCTTTTTGTACAAAGAATGAACATACTTAACAACTTATTCTATATTATTTACAAGATTTGATAGATGGATTTTCCTTATTGCAATTTCTATAAAAACCTTCTCTATCACTTTTTGTTTAAACTTTCTTTATGTCCATTGCAGCAGCTTCTCATTTGAATCAATATTTGTATCATTGATATTTTTGACAATTTGTACTAGTTGGGGAATAATTGGAACATTCTTGTCAAGGTTTTCATTATCAAATGCATCTACAAAAATGTCCTTGATCTCATGTGACACATTTTTTTATTGTTTCTCCCTTCTTATCTCTTCATATCTTATCTTCCTTGCCAAAAGTTTTTGCAAGGTTTGTATCAATTCATAAGTTAAGTTATTAGTGGCATACTTTGGAATCACTGTAACTTTATCCAATGTCATTGGCTTGCTAGGTGACTAACTCTTCTTCTTCTTGCTCCATTTTCCCTTTGAGTCTATAGTACTAGAGCTTAGCAATGACAATTTCACTTTTTGAGTTTGTAGCTCTAGACTCAGTCTTTGAACAATATTTTTTGTGCCCTTGACACCTTTTGGTTTGTCATCAGTTCTTTGTTCCTTTGTCTTGAGAAGTTAACTAGTAGAACTTAGTTGTCTTCTCTCCTTATTTCCCTCAATCAGAGGTCCTAAGATAATTAGAACTTCATTACCTATAGTAGATTTCTCTACTTGAGTATCTTGACTCATTGACTCCTTGTTGTCTCCTTGTGCTAGCCTACTATGTTGCTCAACAACTATAACCTATGCCTTATTTGGCTTTTGAACATTTATATTGATAGTAACTAGAAGTTCTTTTGTGATATGAATTGTTAGCTATTCATGTGGTTGTTGATCTCACCAATCTTGGGATATTCCTTTATCTACACTAATACTAGATTGATATCCAAACGAGTGTCTTTGATAGAATTAGGAACTTTCTCCTCTTTTCCTGACTCGGTAAGCACTACCTTTTCTAGCTCATTTACAACTAGAGTCACATTGGGCAATGTAGTAGTAGGGGTTTCATCCTCAATGGTGACTGTCTATATTAGTTGTACCTTTTCTCGAGCCATCTTTTCTAATATTTCTACCAATTGTTCAACATCATTGTAGATTTATTTTTTATTATCCAATTCAACTCTTTCATCTTCCTTTTCCTCTTCTTCTATAGTTGTTGGCATTAACCCAAAAAAAATCTTTCAAATAATTTGTATCTCATCTATAACATCCTCAATTCTATTTCTCAAAATTTTATATGCCCTTGCCTTTAGCATAAATTTATTTGCATAGTCTTTTATACCTATAGCCATATGATGCTTTCATAAATCTGGCATACCGAGCTGATATAGTCTCCCTCATTTTATTTTTAGTCATTAATGTCCATTTCTATTTTGCATCAATTATTATACAATTCTTCAAGCAATTATTTACCTAATTCTATTGTTATATATTTAAAAGTTACCATCATATCAACTACTGCCTACTCTACTTTTTCTTTATAAACTTTATCTAAAGTATCATACTTTACACATTTAAAACTAGTTAAGTCAAATAAGCTTCTTATTTTTTCACATACATTTTCAATGTTTTGAGAAGCTCTTCTTGGTACTATAAGAAACTGGCTCAAGTCATCAGATCCAGTCCTTTCTACTTCATTAGGTTTGACAACTATTTTTCTCCTTGGTTGTTTCTTCTACTAGCATTACTTGGCCTACTTGGCTTCAAATATCCTCCTCTTAGGAGTCTTTCTCTTAACTATCCTAGTTATCTTTATGAATCATTTCTTTTTCTTGGTAGTTGCAAGGCTTGCTATCTTATATCCTTGTCCGATGACTCTCCTTGGTGTGAAGGTGGGTGGTGTAGCCACTTTCTTTAGGATCTTTTCACCTTAGGATCAACACTTACAATATTTTTACCTTTTGTTTCTTGAGGCTTGGAAAAAAAATATTTTCCTTCACCTTCATCTTCTTCATCATGATCACCTTCATTTCCACAATCTTCATCTTTTCCTTTTTTGATTTGCAATAGTGATTCTCCAAGGTTACTTGAAAAGTCCTGGATCATTTTATTCCCCTTTTTGTCCATCTTATGTACTTTTGTCTGCATCAAAGTTTTGATCTTTTTAGCTTATGTTGTTCTCATTTTGGTTTCTACATATGAGTGACAATACCATTAAGTCATTACTTTACAATAATTAGTGCATGTTGAGCAAGTAGTTTATGCCAAGCATAAGATGTTAGATAATGCATGCCAAGCAAAATATATAGTATGTGTCGAGCACCAATATGTGCCAAATAGATAGTTAGTGCCGTGTCACTTTAGTGACGAGCAAGCTAATACATGTTGAGTGATTCAAATGCCAAGTGAATAGTGGATGCTGAGTCATTCAGACGATGAGTTACAACATTGAAGATGTAATGGGCATCAAGCATTAGAGCCTTCAAGTGCCGAGTAAACAATTTTTGACACAGTTTTTTGTAATGGCACAAACTCGTATGTAAACCATTTTTGGGCTGACTTAAGGATTGTTTTGTGATTCTAGAAGATGTATAGGAAGCTATATTATAAATCCCTATGCAGTACATGCAACTAATCAGATTAAGGGATGTTCAAAGTGGAAAAATGAGTGAATCACAATCATTGATTCCTACCTGATTCTAGGTCACCTAAGTCCTCTTAAGGAAGGTAATCTCTAAAGAGTTTTTATGTGCAGATGAGAAGAGAAAGGCGAATGCTAAATATAGAGAGAGCATTCATGGTGACTAAGAAGGTTGTGATCATGTTATGATTTGTAGAATAAGTTAGAGAGATTAGAGGAAAGAAAAGAGAGGAAAAAAGTGATACATCTAATTAGAAGGATCAAGTATACATCAAGAAAGAGTAGATCTGATATCTAGCAGAGAGGTGCTAACCAAAAGATCAAGACTAAAACATTTTAATAGATGAATTAGTAAAACTCCCTTAACTGAGTAGTCCTAGTAGGCTTTTGTAAATCCTTTAATATGGTGCTTACTTTATTTTAAGTTGAATTCCTCTAACAAGGCACACTTCTAATAGGGTGTTGAAATATTTTAACAAGTAAAGATTTAATAGTCTCTGTAAGCTTTTAATAGGGTAGACCTTTCATAGGGTAGATCATAGTTTATGATCAAACAATTGTAACCTTCATTGGATACACTTTACAACTATAGTAGTAAAGATTTTTGGGTGTCATCCCCACTCCAATTTTATCTTCTCATTGGAGGGTTTCTGGGTAACAAATTTACTATATTATGTGTTATTTATTTTCATGCTATGTATGAACATGTGTAGGTAGCTATTTCAATTACATGCAAATTGTAAGATGAATGTGTGGTGAATGCTTTTATGGTTAAAGTTTAGAAGGACTGATTCACCCCCCCAACCCTCCCCCCTCTCAATGTTTAATTTCTCGTTGTTAATTCTAAAAATTTGTACAAGAGCATTGGTTCTCTAGAAAAGAAAGCTTTACACCTTTGAGTAAAGATCTTAAAGATAGAAGTCTACAAGTTGTGAAAAGTTATTGATAACCAAAAGATTGAAATCCAACTTGCTCTACATTAATTGAATGAAGATAGAGATGAGTTGAAGCACTCATTAAAGATAAGGAAAGAGATGTTTATTGAGGAAAATGACACACATTACCAAGAGGAAGACACTATTGAATTGTTGGCAGATGGAAACTCAAGTGAATTTGATGCAATATTTGCAAATCTGACAGAAAAAAATGGTGCCCTAACTCAAGAGGTTAGAAATCTTAAGATAGAGAAAGAAGTCTAATTAGTATTACTATGTCAGGTGACTGAGTAGAAAATGAAAGATGATCAAGACAAAGTCATGATTGAAGATGAAAAAAGAGCACTAACCAATAGACTATAAGAGAAGACATCAGAGGTACAAAGGATTGATAGCATGAAATTGCATACAATGAATCAACTAATGATTGCTAATCATGAATTGAATAGAAAGGACATTGAGATTACAACCCTGAAGTTACAGAATCAACAATTGAGGAATGAACTAAGAAGAGAAAAGGAATTTTTTGAATATTTCAACAAACCCAATGAAGCCATCAAATAATTTGAGAAATTGATGAGATATCCTAGATTTTGCAATGATACTACTAGATTGGGATACATAAGTACTAAGGAAAGAGAATAATCTAAAAGTGGTGAACAAAGAAACAACATTTGGAAATGATGCTACTAGATTGGGATACACAAGTACTAAGGAAGGGGAATAATCTAAAAGTGGTGAACAAAGAAACAAAAAAGGTAAGAACTACAAACCCACTTGTCATAATTGTGGAAAGTTAGGCCATACAACAAATTTTTGCAAGAGAAACAATGTAAATCAGAACCCTAAGAAGAAATTCATGGGTTATTGTCATAAGTGCAACAAGCAAGGACATTAGGCACATGAATACTGGACCAAGACCTTAAGTACACAAAGATTTGAAGGATATTTCCACAATTTTGAGAAGTATGGACATAAATCATATGAATGTAGATCTAAAGCCAAGTGGACATCAAACAAGCAGACAAAGGTATAACCCAGTAGAAAATCCTACAATTGGGATTAATACAAGGTACATTTGTCACTATTGTCAAGAATATGGACATATTGCTGAGAATTTCATTAGAACACATTTTAGAAGTGATTATAGTATATGGCTGAGTCAAACTACATGCTTTAGTTCTTTGAAGACTGGTCACATTCATAGAAACTATCCAACAAGGTCAAAAGCACCAATTAGTGAATTCAATAAAGGTAAAGAGAAAGTTGATGTTGAGAAAGTTAAAGTGCAGATGAACAAGACATGGAAGAAAAATGAAGATCGCAACACATCAAGTTTAGATGAGGTCACTTCATCCAATGGATCAGATGATCACATCACCCCCAACTAAGAAATCAAAAAGTATGTGGAACTAATATCTCAACAATATATTTTACATCAGCTCCAAGAATCTAAATTTTGAAAAGATTATATATGCATGAATTAAGATGCAATAAATTGGTTAAAAATTAGAAGAAATCTACATGTTTTGTTAATTTTCATGTTGCTGTCGAACATGAAAAGTTTCACAATTGTTGCCTAGTGAAAGTAAAATTTCAGCTAATGCCAAGGTATTAAGGGTGATAGTATTGGCTGAGCCCACTATGGTTTCTAAGAATAGTATAAATTAAGTGTAATATGAGTGAGTTAAAATTGCTATGATAGCCGCACTTATAGTTGTGTAAGCACTAAGCATTTTGTGTTGAGTTTTAAGGGTTATATAGTCAATTTTTGACTCATTTACATTCATTAAAGATCAAAGAGAGCATGAAGAGCATAAGGAGAACTGAGGAGAAAGATTCAAGTGTTTGTGAATTGGATTCAACTGATACTCATACCAATTATTAGATTCAGAATGTATTTATCATGTGTCGAGCTATGCTATCTAAATTATTGCACACCCTAGATATTTAAAATTGGTGTCTAGCTCTTCTATTATTGTTAGGAAGGAAGGAAATGAAGTTTTAAATGTTTAACTACTAAGTAATGAGATTAGTCAACCACCCTTCCAAGTTATTCCTAAGATAGAATATAAGGGAGATCCTTCTTTTGCATTATTGATGATACCACCACAAGTTTTGATGATACAAGATGTTAGATGTTGCTACACTTGTAAAGTTGGAAGTATTGGAGACATGGAGATTAGTGATTTGTATGGAAAACTATGTGTAGATAGAGTATTGAAGGAGGAAAACAGAATCATAGAGAGAAAAGTGTTAACCTGTGCCCTAGATTTCCCAAATGTATTCAAAATGGAATGGATTAATATAGTGCTTAGTAGAATACATGATCACTCTATATGGTTGGAAAATCGTCCTACCAAGATCACAAAAAGGACCATCTACTGAGTAATAGGGTATCCTACCCTAGACAAACCAAAGACCATGAAAAGTGATGCTAAGGAGATAATAGAGAAGAATACAGGGGCAATATGGAACAAAAGAGGAATACCTATAGACACAATTTTTGATCCCATAATTGCATTTGTAGTTAGAATAATTGCTCACAAGTTCTTTCAATCTAGTAGATTGAACAATGTGTCTTGTATGGCAGTGGACTTAGGCTAGAAGATAGTGAAGAAGGACCACACTTATGACCTTGTCGAGTTGCAACTCCAAAAATTATTAGAAAACTTGGGAACCATAAGAAAGACAAAGAGTGCACAATGAAAATTTGGTTCACTAGTAGTTTGTTTATTCTTTCATGTGTAGAATATATTTCCTTCATTTGACAAAGTTGCCTGGAAGGTCAATAGGCTAGTAACAGTGCAGATTTTAGAGTTGATAGAACAACTTGGAGAAAATTTTGAAATAGTTATGACTAGCTACTTTGAAGATTTTACGAAATCTATGAAAAAAGACTAAGGATTCTAGTATCATTAGTAGAGAAACATTATAATGATTTTTTATTTCTATTTGATATTCATGATACATATGTTCAAGCAACTATTCAAAGGGCCAAACAGGTCATTGCCCTATGAAATCAATGTGGATGAGGCATATACAATCATCACAATGCTATTGGCAGAAGAAATATATAAGAGCACAATCTTATTTGGAAATTATGAGGAAGATAAGTCAAGAATCACAATAGACTCGAAGACAACTTTTGTGGTAAGAAAGAAGAGCAAGCTTGTGAAGAAGCTTAATGAAAGATTTGGCAAAAGGGAAGAAGAAGAATAAGAAGATGAGGATGATGAAGAAGATCAACCAGCCCAAGCCCCACTTGCACTTGCAAAAGGTCAAGGAGAGAACCAAGAAGAAGTAGAACATGATGAAGGTGTGAAGGAAGAAGAAGCCAAGGAAGTACTTAAACTAGTAGAAAAGAGGAAGAGGATAGTAAAGGAACCAATAGTAAGTAAACCAAAGAAAGTTGTGAAACCTACACAATAGAAGCCAATAGTGCCTATTACCAGGGCTAGCACAAGGGAAACTACAAAGAAGACACAATAAGTTGAGAAACCTAAAGGAAAAAATGCTATTTCTACTAGAAAGGAGGATGAGCCTATGAGGAAATGGAGGAAAATGTATGTAACTCCAGTTGAGTCGGACAAGGAGAGGATAGAGTCAAATGACAAAAATAAATTCCAAGTGGTAAGCCACAATCCCTCTTCTAATTTAGACAACTTGTGTGACAACATAAAGAATAATGTAGATTTATCAAGGTTCACACATGTTGAGTTTGATAAACTTGGAAAGTTAGACATGAATAAGCTAGAAGAGTCTGTATACAAGATGATGGCTACATTTAAGACCACTCCTATTGAGATTGCTAACTCATTACCCAAAAGTCTATATGACAAGGTTGAGCAGAAGTAGCAATACAATTTAACAATTGAAATACAAATAAGGGAGACTACTAGGAATGTGTAGGATCATGGTGTGCCAAAAAGTGGTGATGTAAAAAACATGTATTTTTGAAATGCCTAAAAGCATTTCAAAATGCACTTTGAATTTTTTCTCACCCATCTTGGTACCAAACCAAAAATGTAATACCTTTCCTGATCGGGTATCCAATTTGAGAACAAGTATCTAATTTAAGAATGGGTATCCAATTCGGGAATGGGTATCCGATTTGAGAATGGGTACTTGATCTATTTCCCCAAATTATGGTGCCAAATTCAAATGTAAAGGGAGTGGGGACTAATTTTTAAGATAAATATTGATTTTTAATTACCAAACTCAAAGGGGGAACTAATTTTTAAGTATATCAAGTCCTAGTATAATATAGTTATAGCATAATTGTTTGGGGGGGGGGGGGGGGGGTGGGGGATGTCATATAATGGGTCAAAATGGGTCATAGGGTATCCCATGACCCATTTGGACTCATTGGAACACATGTATGTCCCTAGTGAGACCCGTGGGAACATATATCATCATATAGTTTATTAACTTAGGTTACTAATATATGCAATATATAATAATAATATATATGATATATAATTAGGGTATTCCATGACCCATTTGGATGCATTGGAACACATGTATGATCATATAGTTTATTAACTTAGGCTAGTAATATATATAATATATATAATAATAATATATATGATATATAAATTAAATAATAATATATAATAAGTAATAACTATATATAAAATAATTATTTAATAAATAATATTTTTAATATAATAAGTAATAACTATCTATAAAATAATTATATATAAATTATTATTATTATTATTTAATATTGTATAATGGGTCAAAATGGGTCATAGGGTATCCCATGACCCATTTGGACTCATTGGAACACATGTATGTCCCTAGTGAGACCCGTGGGAACATATATCATCATATAGTTTATTAACTTAGGTTACTAATATATGCAATATATAATAATAATATATATGATATATAATTAGGGTATTCCATGACCCATTTGGATGCATTGGAACACATGTATGATCATATAGTTTATTAACTTAGGCTAGTAATATATATAATATATATAATAATAATATATATGATATATAAATTAAATAATAATATATAATAAGTAATAACTATATATAAAATAATTATTTAATAAATATTATTTTTAATATAATAAGTAATAACTATCTATAAAATAATTATATATAAATTATTATTATTATTATTTAATATTGTATAATGGGTCAAAATGGGTCATAGGGTATCCCATGACCCATTTGGACTCATTGGAACACATGTATGTCCCTAGTGAGACCCGTGGGAACATATATCATCATATAGTTTATTAACTTAGGTTACTAATATATGCAATATATAATAATAATATATATGATATATAATTAGGGTATTCCATGACCCATTTGGATGCATTGGAACACATGTATGATCATATAGTTTATTAACTTAGGCTAGTAATATATATAATATATATAATAATAATATATATGATATATAAATTATATAATAATATATAATAAGTAATAACTATATATAAAATAATTATTTAATAAATAATATTTTTAATATAATAAGTAATAACTATCTATAAAATAATTATATAATAAATTATTATTATTATTTAATATTGTATAATAAATTTTAGGTCTTAGGACCCACAAGAACATATTTTGTCATGTAAAGGGTCTAATGGTGTCATAGGATATCATTTAACCCAATTTGACCCGTTCGAACACAACATGTATGTCCCTAGGGGTCCTACAAACCCTTTGAACATATTTTCTCATGTAATAGGGTGAAATGTGTCGTGGCATGCCATATGACCCCCCTCTTTACACATTATAACACATCATGTGTGTCCCTAGGGGTCATACGTCCCATAGGAACATATATCATTTGTTTGAATGGGACAAAAGGGGTCATAGGGTTCGCTATGACCCCTTTTGACCCATTAAATGATACCATATGTTGATAGGGGTCCTAGAACCCATAAGAAAATATATCATGCATTCAAATGAGTCGAAAAGGGTCATAGAGTACTGCATGACCCTTTTTAAGAAATTATATGACAATATATTTTCTTAGGGGTCCTAGAACTCCTACGGACATAAATCATGTGTTGAAATGGGTTGAAAGGGGTCATAGGGTAACCTATGACCTATTTTGACCCATCAAATGACAACATATGTCCCTATGAGTCCTAGGACCCCTAGGGACATATTATAATCATTTATATGGGTCAAAAGGGGTCATAGGATAACCTATGACCCCTTTCGATTCATTTCATTACAACATATGTCTCTAGGGGTCCTATGACCCCTAAAGACATATTATAATCATTTATATGTGTCGAAAGGGGTCATAGGCTTTCGACATATTTCATTACAACATATGTCTGTAAGGGTCATAGAACCCCTAGGGACATATTATAATAATTTCTATGGTTTGAATGGGGTCATAGTATAACCTATGACCCCTTTCAGCACATTTCATTACAACATATGTCTCTAGGGGTCCCTGGACCCCTAAGGACATATTATAATCATTTATATGGGTCGAAAGGGGTCATAAGATAACATGTGACCCCTTTTGACACATTTAATTACAACATATCTCTCTAGGGTTCCTAGGACCCTTAGGGACATATTATAATTATTTATATGGGCCCCTTTTGACATATTTCATTACAACATATGTCGCTAGGCGTCTTAGGACCTCTAGAGACATATTATAATTATTTATATGAGTTGAAAGGGGTCATAGGATACCCCATCACCCCTTTCAATACATTATATGACAATATATGTTCTTAGGCATCCAAAGACCCCTAGGGGCATAAATCATGTGTTTAAATGGGTTGATAGGGCATTACAACATATGTCACTAGGGGTTCTAGGACCCTTAGAGACATATTATAATCATTTATATGGGTCAAAAGAGGTCATAGGATACCCCATCACCCCTTTCAATACATTATATGCCAATATATGTTATTAAGTATCCAAAGACCCCTATGGACATAAATCATGTGTTTAAATGGGTTGAAAGGGGTCATAGGTTACCCTATGACCTATTTTGAACTATTAAATGATGAAATATGTTCCTAAGGGTCTTAGGACCACTAGTAAAATATAGCATGTATTCGACAAAGTCAAAAGGGGTCATAGAGAACCTTATGACCCCTTTCGACATATTTCATGACAACATATGTCTTTCAAGGTCCTAAGACCCCTAGGGACATATTATAATCATTTATATGAGTTGAAATGGATCATAGTATAGCCTATGACCCCTTTCGACACATTTCATTACAATATATGTCTCTAGAGGTCCTAGGATCCCTAGGGACATATTATAATTATTTATATAGGTTGAAAGGGGTCATAGGATAACCTGTGACCCCTTTCGACATGTTTCATTACAACATATGTCTCTATGGTTCCTAGGACCCCTAGGGCCATATTATAATCATTTATGTGGGTCGAAAGGGGTCATAGGATAACCTTTGGCCCCTTTTGACACATTTAATTGCAACGCATGTCTCTAGGGGTACTAGGACCCCTAGGGACAAATTAAAATCATTTATATGAGGCAAAAGGGGTCATTGGATAACCTATGACCCCTTTTGACATATTTCATTACAACATATTTCTCTAAGAGTCATAGGACCCCTAGGGACATATTATAATAATTTCTATGGTTTGAAAGCGGTCATTGTGTAACCTATGATCCCTTTCGACACATTTCATGACAACATATGACTCTAGGGGTCCCAAAACCCATAAGAACATATTATAATCATTTATATGGATCGAAAGAGGTCATAGGATAACTTACGACTGCTTTTGATACATTTCATGACAACATATGTCTCTAAGGGTCCCACGACCCCTAAGGACATATTATAATCATTTATGTGTGTCAAAAGTGGTCATACAATAACCTATGACCCCTTTCAACATATTTCATTACAACATATGTCTCTACAATTTCTATGACCCCTAGCGACATATTATAATCATTTATGTGGGTCAAAAGGGGCCATAGGATAACCTATATTATAATCATTTATATGGGTCAAAAGGGGTCATAGGATAACTTATGACTTATTTTGACACATTGCATAACAACATATGTCTCTAAGGGTCCCAGGACCCCTAAAGACATATTATAATCATTTATATGTGTCAAAAGTGGTCATACGATAACCAATGACCCTTTATCAACATATTTTATTACAACATATGTCTATGATTCCTACGACCCCTAGGGACATATTATAATCATTCATGTGGGTCAAAAGGGGCCATAGGATAACCTATGACCACTTTGAACACATTTCTTTATAACATATGTCTTTAGGGGTACTAGGACCCCTAGGGACATATTATAATTATTTACGTGGGTCAAAAGGGCTCATTGAATAACCTATGACCCCTTTCCACACATTTCATGACAACATATGTCTCTAGGGGTCCTAGGACTCTAGGGACATATTATAATCATTTATATGGGTTGATAGGGGTCATATGATAACTTGTTACCCCTTTCAACATGTTTCATTACAACATATGTCTATAGAGATCCCAAAACCCCTAGGGACATATTATAATTGTTTATATGAGTTGAAAGGGGCCAAAGCATATCCTATGACCCCTTTCAACACATTTCATTACAACAAATGTCGCCACAAGTCCTAGGACCACTAGGGGCATATTATAATCATTAATATGGCTTGAAAGGGGCCATAGGATGACCTATGACCCATTTCAACACATTTCATTATAACACATGTCTTTAGGGCTCCTAGGACCCCTAGGGACATATTATAATTATTTACACAGGTTGAAAGGGGTCATAGGATAACCAATGACCCCTTTCAACACATTTCATTACTACATATGTCTCTAGGGGTCATAAGACCCCTAGGGACATACTATAATCATTTCTATGGTTTGAAAGGGGGCATAATATAACCTATGACCCTTTTCAACATATGTCATGACAACATATGTCTGTATGGGTCCTAAGACCCCTAGGGACATATTATAATCATTTATATGGGTTGAAAGGGGTCATAGGATAACATATGACCCCTTTTGACACATTTCATGACAACATATGTCTTTAGAGGTCTGAGGACCCTTAGGGACATATTAGAATCATTTATATGGGTTGAAAGGGGTCATAGAATAACCTATGATGCATTTCCACATATTTAATTAAAAAATATGTCGCTAGGGGTCCCAAGAGCCCTAAGGACATATGATAATCATTTATATGGGTCGAAAGGGGTCATAATATAACCTATGACCCCTTTCAATACATTTCATTACAACATATGTCTCTATGGCTCCCAAGACCCCTAGGGACATATTATAATCATTTATAGGGGTTGAAAGGGGTCATAGGATAACCTATGATCCCTTTCAACATATTTCATTACGACATATGTCTCTAAGGGTCCTAGGGACATATTATAATCATTTATATGAGTCGTAAGAGGCCATAGGATGACTTATGACCCCTTTCAACACATTTCATTACAACATGTCTCTAGGGGTAGTAGGACACCTAGGGACATATTATAATTATTTATATCAGTAGAAAGGGGTCATAGGATAACTTATGACCCATTTCAACACATTTCATTAGACTGTATGTCTCTATGGGTCCTAAGACTCATAGGGACACATTATAATCCTTTATATGGGTCAAAAGGAGTCATATGATAACTTTATGACCTTTTTTGACATGTTTCATTACAACATATATCCCTATGGGTCCTAGGACTCTTAAAAAAATATTATAATCATTTATATGGGTTGAAAGGTGTAATAGAAAAACCTATGACCCCTTTTGACACATTTTATTACAACATATGTCGCTACGGGTTGCAAGACCCCTAAGGACATATTATAATTGTTTATATAGGTCAAAAGGGGTCATAGGATAACCTATGACACCTTTCGACACATTTCATGAAAATATATGTCTCTAGTGGTCCCATGACCCTAGGAACATATTTTAATCATTTACATGGGTTGAAAGGGGTCATAGCCTATGACCGCTTCAACACATCTCATGACAACATATGTCCCTAGGGGTTCTAGGACCTCTAGGGACATATTATAATCATTTATATGGGTAGAAAGGGGTCATAGGACAACCTATGACCCCTTTCAACACATTTCATTATAACATATGTTGTTAAGGATCCAAGGAGCCCTAGGAACATATTATAATCATTTATATGGGTGGAAAGGGGTCATAGGATAACCTATGAACTCTTTCGACCCATTTCATTACAACATACGTCTATAAGGGTCCGAAGACCCTTAGGGACATATTATAATCATTTATATGGGTTGAAAGAGGTCATAGGATAACCTATGACCCCTTTCAACACATTTCATTACAACATATGTCACTAGGCATCCTAGGACCCCTAGGGATATATTATAATCATTTATATGGGTCGAAAGAGGTCACAGGATAACCTATGACCCCTTTTGCATATTTCATTATAGCATATGTCTCTAGGGGTCCTAGGACCATTAGGAACATATTATAATCATTTAGATGGGTCAAAAGGGGTCAAAGGATAACTGATGACCCTTTTCAACACATTTGATGACAACATATGTCTCTAGGTGTCTTATGACTCCTAGGGACATATTATAATCATTTATAAGGGTCCAAAGGGGTGCTAGGACCACATATGTTCCTAATGGTCCTAGGACCCCTCGGGACATACATTATGTGCTTGAATAGGTTGAATGGGATCATAAAGTTCCCTATGACCCCTTCTCACTCATTAAATAAGAATATACTTTCCTAGGGATCCTGGGAATATATATTATGTGTATGAATGAGTCAGAAGGGGTAATAGAGTATCTCATGACCGCTAAGCACACTTAGTGTCATCGAATAGGTCAAAAAAGTGTCATAGGATATTGTAAGGCCATTTTGAGTCATTAGAGCACATCATTTACGTGGTTAGGGGTTGAAGAAACCATAAGAAAACATATTGTGATTGAATGGGTTAAAGACTGTCAAAGGGTACCCTATGACCCCTTTTGATCCTTTGGAAAAATTATATGTATGGTTGTCCTAAAGCCTTTAAAAAACATATTAAGTATCCTAAAAAGGGGTCATACTATTATAAATGAATTTAAAAAAATTTAAAATTAAAAAAAAAATTACCAAATTAATTTAATTTTTTTAATTTTTTTTTTTAAAATGGGTATCCGATTCGAGAATAGGTAATTGATTTGGGAACGGATACCCAAATTTGGAATAGGTACCTAGTTAGGCTTGGTTTTTCTTTGGATGCCAACTCTCCACCGTCAATGCCAAAAATGTTCCAAAAATGTATTTTTGGTGTGTTGTTGTGTGTTTTTGACTTCGATGATGTAGCTGACAACTTTTTTCCATCCAAATTTGATGAAATGAAAAGGGTTTCTTGAGAACATTCTCATCTTTCCATCAATATAATGTCTATCAAATTATGAGTTAAGTAATTAATACTTATTTTCTAATGGAGTTAGCTACAAAGTGTTGATTGACATATTGATTGAAAAATAACTATAACTTTCAAACCATATAAGATTTGTGAAATCCAAGAGATGTGTTACATTGTATTCTTTGACTAGTATAAGAAAGAATAAATTAATTTTGAATTTTTTGAGCTAGTTAATGTGGTCAGACATGGGAGTTTTTTTAATTCTAAAAACAATATAGTAGAAAATTCATATTTAATTATTTATTTGGAATAAAAATTCCCAAAAATACGTGTCACATCCAAACACGAGTCCACTTTTTATATCTATAATTATACTAAAAAATATTATCATTTGATTTTGATTAAGGTGGTTAGACATACACCTACTTTTTATTTTCGCCCTAAATTATTTTTAGTACTACATTATATCCAAAATTTTGACCAATCAAATAATTTTTTCTCCAAATAAGGCCTAGTAGTTTAGAAACTAGATTCAATTTCCTATAGATTATTTTCTTTCAACTTTTTGATATAGAGTCTAGAACCACTTTAAAATTATGTGTCAAGTTGACATAACCCTGATTTGCTAGTTTCTCACTAATAGTTAAGGCCATAGTTTGGTTGGCCATGATCCTGCACATACCCTGCTTTAGCCAGAGTAATGCTAGATTTGGATAAGTCAACAATGACTAAGGCCATCAACAAATATAAAGGTATATTTTCTCCAAATTATAGAGCTTTCAATATTTTGTAGAATAATATTGAGGAGGTTGTCAATTAGAGCACCCAGATATGGAAAGTTATCTATGGGTTGACAATAGTAAAGAACATTGAACAAGCACCTAAGGAGGTTGGTGAGGAAAAATATGATCAAGAGGTAGTAGAGATTGCTAAGGATATATCTGTCAAGGATAGACATGAAGGAGGCACAGAGAAGGAAGAAAATGAAGAGGCTACAATTGAAGTTGAGTAACATGATGAACATATGTACCTAAGGTACATATGCTAAGTTTTGTCCCCCTCATGTGGACCAAGAAAGTCAATAGGAAAAAATAAAGATAAAGGATGTTTCTGATAACATAGTTCAAAACATCAATCTTTTGATAGAGGAATACTTGAAGAGGATATTGTAGGGCTCCACCATTGAAACTCAGTTATACTTAAATCCTATATTGGCAAGAGTAGATGAAATTGAAAAGGTTGAAATGTCAACAATAAGGAAAAAGAAAACTAACACATCTAGTGTGGCCCCTACATCTACAAAGAAAAAAGGTACATACGGACTATAAGGTGTCACCACTGATACACATGTTTCAATGCCCATTGTGGTATATCAAGTGAAGGACATAGTGACATTAGATGCCAACACATTACTACCAAATGATTCAATGCAAGTAGTTTTGACAATTAAGTAGGATGGTACACAAGTCCATATAGGTCAGGAAGTTTGTCTTGCACCTATCTCATAGGTACAAGATGAAGTTTTGACCGAAGAGAAGGAAGCTAATAGGATTGACAAGTCATTTTTTACTATCAAAGTTCTAGAGGAAAAAATAGAAATTTAGACATTGGTTACCCTATGAATCTCTACATTTCCTACTCCTAGTCAAACTCTTCATAGCCTGAGTGTAGATGCTACACCATTACAATCATCAAGGCCTAGTACTAATACATCTAATATTGGAGAAGGCACATCTTATGGAGATGTCAACTTAGATGAGGTGATTGAACTTTTGATCTTACAAAAATCACCATAGAACAAATGAACATATTGAAGGAAGCTCTATCAAGAAATAAGCACCAAGAGTTACTCAAAAGGGAGCATAAGCAAAGAAAAGTTCTACATGATATCAAAGAAATATTTCTTGATGCATTTATCCTCCTAGAACCTAATGAGGAAAAACCTATTATTGTGTAACTGGTGAATATAGTTGATAAGATCGGTGATGCAGACCTAGATGTTGGAATTACAAGTAGGAAAGTAAACTTCAGAGAGAGGGGGTGAGGGGGGGGCGGGGTGGTGAATTTGAAGTGCTAATCTTTGAACCAATAAAACTTTTAACCTTCAAAACAATACATGCATAAAATAATTGAAATAACATGTAAAGTAAATGAATTCACATAGACACTCAACACAAGATATGATTACCTAGAAACCCTCTAATGAGAAGGTAAAACTAGGGTGGGGATGACACTCACAAATCTTCACTACTGCAGCAATAAAGTTCACCTATTAAGGTTACATGATTTGACCATTCTCATGATTTTCCTTGTGAAAGGCCCACCCTGTTAAAGGCTTACAAAGAATGTTAAGTCATACCCTATTAAAGAATTTCAACACCCTATTAGAAGTCTTCTTAGTTAAAGGAATTTTGATCATTCACTTGAAATGTCACCCTATTAAACAATTTACTAAAGCTTGTCAAGACTACTCTATCAAGAGATTTTACCAAAATCACCTATCAGGATGTAAAGGCATTGATCTTATGATTGACTTTGGTCGCCTGATTAAAGATCAAATCTGCACATTAATCTCCTTAATCCTTCAGATCTGATGTGACGATTGTTGTATCCTCTGTTCTTTGCTCTCTTCTCACTAATTATGAAATTCATTACTTCATGCTATCCTCTAAGCCTCCATGAATGTTAAGTCTACACATGCAATCTTCTCTACAATCCTTTCTCATAGTCATAAGAAGTGTAGGGTTCCATCTTCCTTAATAAGACTTCAAGACTTAGGCTTAGGTATGAATCTATAGCTAAGATTCATCCACATTGCCTCTTTTCCATTCCTATTTTCTAATTGTCTGCATGTAATTTCATATGAATTCCACAAATAGATTTTTCCTTATCTCCAAAATATCACAATCTATCCATATGCTGGCTCAAAAATGGTTTAAATATTTGTTTGTGCCATCACAAACAACTATGTCCAATTTATGTTACTCAACACTTTATAGTTTTGACACTCAACACTTGCTGTAATTTTGTCTTGCTCAATAGTTGAACTACTCACCATCAATTGTTCACTCAATACATATACTCACTCAACACTATCTAGTTTCTTGACACCAAAGTGACTTGGCACTTACTATATTTTTGGCTCAACACATATTGCAACTCGACACTTGTATACAATATACCTGGCATATGTACTAGCTTGACATGAGCTTAGTAAATAGGTTAAGTGTGTTGACACTCAATAGTCAAAAGCAATCTGAGGTTAACAATCTCCCCCTTTCACATGAGTGGCAAAAACACTTAACTATACATGATGAGTCTAATCTCCTTGAGTATAATATACATTTGGTTCGGCATATATACAAAACTTCAAAAAATATTCAAAATTTTGTAAAGACTATATACCCCAAAATTTTATAACTCCCCCTAAGTTAAAGTGTCTTTTCTATTTCGAAAATCTCTCTAAGTATATTTGTCTCATGCTAATTCTAATACTCTTTATCTGGTCTGAATTGATATACTTTTTTTCTTTGTACTCCTCTTTTGGTTGCTCTTCTTTTGACTCCCCCTTTCACATGTCTCCCCTTGCAAATTAAGTCTCCTTCTGGCCATTTGATTTATCTCCCTCTTTCAATTTCTCTTATCTCCCTCTTTCAATCTCCCTCTTTAAAATTTCTCCCCCTTTTTGACACTTATGTCAAAGGGTCTATATTTTGATTGAGTATTTTGCCAAGGTGGTCTTGTTTACATCCATCACAATTCTTAGATTAGTATCCTAGTTTTGTATTGCAACTTCTAGGGATTCGATTTGGATTGTTGTCTCTACTACAAGGTGAACTAAGCCATCTAATGTTGAAATATTTGGATCTTTCTTTAATACATTTTCTACATAGGCTAGTTCCTTTTGTAGAATCTCCATGTTAAGGGTTAGGGCAGCTTAGATTTGAATTACTAATTTGGCTCTAGTATTAGCCTCTTCTACTATCAATACAACTAGTTCCTTCTGTGTGTGAAGCGTTGTATGAAAGTGCTTCTCACTTTGAACTAGATCTTTGGGAAATTGCATGCCTAATATTTTCATATTTCTTTTCGAGCTCATTATTTTTTGGCTAGTATCTTGTGTGAAGATTGAAGGATCACACAATTATGAGTACAGTGAGGATATATTCTCAAGTATTGTCTTTACCTTCTCGATTTTCTTTTCTAGCTCTACCTGTGATAGTGCTATTTCACTAGATATTTTCTCATTCACCTTTCCTTGAAACTTCTTCTCAGACCATTCCATGATTTTTAGATTTGTCTCTTGGTCTTCACTGGTCACCTATTCAACAATTTCTAATAGTTGTTCCAATATTGGCTTGGTTTCATCTTGTGCTTGCAAGTTGAATGCATCTAGAAATATTTCTTTTACCTCAATTAGTGCTTTCCTATGCTTGTACTCTTTTATGAGTAACTCTTGGTTTTTCTTTCTTTCCAATGCCTCCTGCATCTCATTGATTTGGTCTATGTTCATGGTTGCATAATCATACTTTGGAATGACTATCTCTTCATCTAATTTAGGGTCTCCATAATAAAGTACCCTTGCAACCTTTATGGAGCTTGAGCCTGGAGCTAAAAAGGAGTGGCATTGCTTTAGTGCTTGGCTTCTTAGGCATTTTTGTAGAAGTCCCACTAGTTGGTAGATTTATCAAAGTTTGAATTGCTTCTTGCTCTTTTTCCTTTGGAGGCTCCTTCTCCTCTTCTAATTTGTCTTGATCAATCACTATTATTTGTGGTGGTGCACCTTGTACTTGTGTAGTAGGAATAGAAGTGTCCATCTATCCTATTTTTTCCTTTGTAGACTCTTTCTCTTTTGTATTTTGAGTCTTGTGCTCAATCATCAAGACTTTAACTGTGGATTCAACCTTGGTAGATGTATCAACTAATGTTTGCTCCATAGGTTCTCCAATTGTAGTTGAATGGATGTTAGAAGGTGGTTCTTGTGGATTCACTTTATCCCTTGTCAAGTCAGCTACAACTTTTTGCAATTCTCCCACACTGACCAAAATTGGATTGTCACACAACTTTGTTTGTAATGTTAATTGGTCAAGAATCTTCGTTAGATCCTTTGCAGTGAGTGGGTTGATGTTTTGAACTGAGCTGTCAAAAACCTCTTTTACTTTAATTTTCTCTATAGGTGTGTTGCTATAATGTGGAGGGCTTCGTTATGGCAATTGTGTGTCTTGCACACTCTGATCTATTTGCTACTCCTCAGCAGTTTCCATATCATCTCCTTATTGTGTCTGTTCCATTGTGTTATCTCATTTTTCTTTCTCAATCTCTTCTCTATTATTTCTTCCCTCAAAGGGATCTTCTTCTCCTTCCTTCACAATTGTTAAACTATAAATCAACTTCCACATTTTGGTGTATTTATTAACAACATCTTCAATGTTGTTTTGAAGAATACTAAAGGCTATGTATTTGGGTGCAAATTTTCTCCCATTCTTCTTGTTAGCCTTAGTAAGTTGACCTTTGGTAAGCTCGAGAATTACTCAAGCCAATGTAGACTCTCTTATTTCCTTCTCCATATTAAGGAAATAATGCCATTTATACTCAATAATATAATATAAATCCTTAGGCATTGAATTATCAAGTTCAAGTGGGGCATTCTTGAACTTAGCCATCATGGTATAGACTAATTCTTCAACCATGTTTTGTTCTTCCCTACTTAACTTACTGAAATCAATGTTCTTTAAGCTAGTTAAGTCTGTATTGTCTTTGATATTATCACAAATATTTTCTAAATTAGATTTAGGAGTATGTCTTACCACTCTGAATTGGTTGATGTCTTCTAACTCAGTCCTTTCTTCATCAGAGTTAGGTTGAGCTACATATTTTCTTCTTTGTTTCTTCTCAACAAGACCAATTTTTTTAGTAGCCTTCTTCTTTTCCTTGACTTTCTCCTTAGCCTTTTGAGTAGATGCCCTTGTGGTAGCTCTTGTAGTTCGAGGAGTAGGCTTGGCAGTGCTTGGTTTGACAATTTTCTTACCCTTGGGCTATTTTACAAGTTTTATTTTAGCTTTCCTCTTCTTGGGTTCTGGCTTAAATGATGCTTCCTCAGCTTGTTTCTCCTTGACACCTTCTTCCTCTACATCTTAACCCATGCCTTGTGTCAAGGAAAGTGGTCCTTAACCTTGTTTTTGTTTTTCCTCTTCTTCTTCTTCTTCATCATCCTTGTCATTTCCTTCAGCATCATCACCTTCTCTAAATTTTTCTTTAAGTTTCTTAACCAATTTATCCTTTGTCTTTAGAGTTGAGGCAACTTTCAACTCCATTTCCACTTTAGACTTCACAACATCATAAGTGCTAAAAGGTTTTGCACTTTTATCAATTTTTTATGCAAGCAATGTTGTGATTGTTGCTGATGCATCATCAATGTTTAGCTCATATCCTAATGGCCTTAGCCATCTAACTCTTGGTATTGCTACTTGGATGAAAGTGTAATTAATATCAACTAAGAAACAAATATCAATGATGTGCTAATCTACTAGGGAAACTGGGATCCTTAGTCTTTGATTAATGGTTTTCTTGAAATCCTCAAAATAAGTAGTCATTAAAGTCTCAAAATTGTGTCTTGTTTGCTCAATGTACTCATTAATTTGACTTACAACCAACCTATTTGTTTTCCAATCAATCTTGCCAAAAGAGGGAAATTATTTCTGAACATAGAAAAAGGTACATATAAAAATTGATCCAATCTTACACTAAGCACCTCTAGATCTTCTTATTGCTCCCAAATTCTCCATAATTTGCTACAGTTGCAATTCTACTAGATCATATGTTTAATCCTTGACAATTTTGTAGCCTACATCCACTAGAATGCATGGTACATTGTTCAGTTGGCTTGACTCATAGAATTTGTGAGATATGACCATTACTACAAATTCTAAAAGTGGATTTTTGATTGTATCAATGGTCATGCCCCTCTTATTCCATTTTTCTCTAGTGTTCTTTTCCATGGCTTCTTTAGAGTCACTGCTTAGGGTTTTGTGCCGATCTAGGGTTGGAAAACCTGTAACCCTATGTATGATTCTTTTTGACAACTTGATGGGTCCTCCTTCTAACCATAAACATCCATCATGGATGCTACTTAAAACTATTCTAATCCCCTCCATTTTGAAAACTGTAGGAAAATCTAGGGCACATGTTAGTCCCTTTCTCTCAACGATTTAAAATTCTTCTTTCAAAACTCTATTCTCACATAGTTTTACATATGCTTTTCAAATCTCCATGTCATCAATTTCTCCAACCTTACAATTGTATCATTTCCTAACATCTTGAACCATTACTACTTTTGGTGGAATGATGGATAGTGTGCTAGTAGGGTGATTTTTATATGCAACTTTAGGTATTGGCCTAAAATTTGGTTGCTTGAATTCATTGCTAACTAACTAAACCTCAAAATCTTCCTTTTCCTTAGGATTTCTAGAATTGGAGGCCATTTTTGAAAACTAGGGTTTCAAAAGATATTAAAATTTGTAACTCCATAACTCGGCACTTGAGAAATACCTTAGATTGATGAAATGGTGTTTGATCTTTATTGGAATCTGTGCAAAAGGCTTCAATCTTTGTTCACCAATCACTTATGTTATTTTCTCTCTCTTGCTCTATGTTCAAATGATGAGAAATTATCAAAAATTAACTGTATACCCTCCAATACATAGTATTTAATGCTTAGTGCATATAAAACTGTACACTTAGCTCCTTATGCTCTTTATGTTTCACTCAGCATCAATGTAAATTCTACTCCACTCAGCTTCTATTAGTTTTCCCATCACTCGACATCCACTAGAGTTACCCTAACTTGACTTCCATAGGAATTCCTTTTTTACTTTATAGAAACTACACACTTAGCTCCAACTAGCTTTGGCTGACAACTCGACACATACTAACAGTCACTTGGCATCTAAAGTGAACTTTTCATAGTCAACAACAATGTGAAATGAAGATTTAACCTTGTATCTTTATTCATGCTGATCTATCCTTTATAGTACTAACTTATCTATGAACTAATGTATGATAAAGCATTCAAATATTAGTCCCACATACCTCTTTGTTTAGTTTGATGAAGTGTGATCACTTGACCTATCAGGTGAAGTGATCTCTTCATTTGGTGTACTACAGTCATTTTTGTTCTTCCATGTCTTATTCTTTTCTTCTCTAATATGTTCAATATCTTCTTTCCCTTTTCCCTTGATAAACTCTGAGTTAGACACCTTTGACCTTGTTGGACAATGCTTGCTAATATGACCAATCTTCAAACAACTAAAGCATGTAGTTTGACTCAACCAACTTTTGTAATTACCACTGCAATGTGTTCTAATGTAGTTTTCATGAACATGTGCATACTCTTGACAATAATGACAACTATAACTAGTAAATTATAATCCCAATTATAGGAATTTCCATTGTTCCTTACCTTTGCTTGCTTGTTTGAAGACCACATAAACTTGGATCTGCATTGAAAAGCTCCATGCCTATACTTCTGGTAGTTGCAACAATAACCTTCAAATCTTGGTGCATCCATGATTTTGGTTCTGCATTCATGTGCTTGATGACCTTGCTTGTTGCACTTGTGAAAATGAATCATACTTTTAGGTCTTGCATTCTGATGTGTAGTCTTGCTCCTAAATACATTAGCAATATGTCCTTTCTTTCCACAATTGTGAAAAGTAGGTTTGGAATCCTTACCTTTAGTGTTCCTTTGTTCACCACTTTTAGATGACTCTCCTTCTTCAGTGCTTGTGTATCCTCATCTAGATGTATCATGGTTAGATCAAGGGAATTTCAATAGTTGCTCAAAGTATTTGATGGCTTCATTTGGTTTTTTGAGCCTTTCAACAAAATCCTTTTCTCTCTTTAAGTCATTTTGTAGTTATTCATTCTGCAACTTCAATGTAGTAATTTCAATGTCCTTGACATTCGATTCATAGTTGGAATTCATCATTTGACTTAGGGTATCCAATTGCATGTTGGAAATCTTGGTTAGTTCTGATGATGTTTCTTCTAGTCCGTGAGATAGAACTCTTTTGTCTTCTTCCATTATTGCTTTCTCTTCCATGGCTTTCTTCTTCTATTTAGTTACCTCACATAGCATTATGACATGTGATTCCTTCTCTAACTTAAGATTTCTTATTTCCTCAGCTTGGATCTTGTTCTTTTCCATTAGATCTATAACTACTACATCATAATCAGTTGAGTCTCCATCTGCAAATAGCTTAGTAGTGTCAGATATCTTTGAATTGTGTGTCATTCTCAACAATAACAATCTCTTTTCTTCCCTTCAAGGAACTCTTTAAGGCTTCCCTTGCATCATTCAACTGCTGAATAATAAGTTGTATTTCAATCTCCTAGTTCTCAATAGTTTTCCCTAACTTGTAGACTTCCATATCAAGATCTTTCCTCAAAGATGTAAAGCTTCTCTTTTAGAGAACAAGGCTCTGCTACCAATTGTTGGAATTACAAGTAGGAAACTAAAATTTAGAGAGCCGGTGGGGCGGGGGGGAGGTGAATTTGAAGTGCTAATCTTTGAACCAATAAAACTTTTAACCTTAAAAATAATACATGCATAAATTGATTGAAATAACATTTAAAGTAAACCCATTCACATAGACACTCAACACAAGATATGATTACCTAGAAACCCTCCAATCAGAAGGTAAAACTGGCTTGGGGATGACACCTACTAATCCTCACTACTGCAGCAATAAAGTTTTCCTATTAAGGTTACATGATTTGACCATTCTCAAGATCTACCCTGTGAAAGGCATGCCTTGTTAAAGGCTTACAAAGACTGTTAAGTCCTACCTTGTTAAAGGATTTCAACACCCTTTTAGAAGTGTTCCTAGGTAAAGGAATTTTGATCATTCACTTGGAATGTCACCCAATTATAGGATTTATTAAATCATTTTAGGACTACTCTATTAAGAGATTTTACAAAAATCACCTGTTAGGATGTAAAGGAATAGGTCTTATGATTTGCTTTGGTCACCTGATTAAAGATCAAATCTACACATTAATCTCCTTAATCCTTCTAATTTGATGTGACAATTGTTGTATCCTCTATTCTTTGTTCTCTTCTCACTGATTCTAAAATTCATTCCTACATGCTATCCTCTAAGCCTCCATGAATGCTATGTTTGTGTATGAAAACTTCTCTAGAATCCTTTCTTGCACTCATAAGAAGTTTAGGGTTTTGTCTTCCTTAATAACACTTCAAGACTTAGGTTTAAGTATGAATCAATGACTAAGATTCATCCATGTTGCCTCTTTACCATTCCTATTTTTTGATTGGTTGCATGTAATTTCCTAGGAATTCCATAAATAGATTTATCCTTATCTCCAAAAGATTGCAATCTATCCATATGTTGGCTCAAAAATAGTTTACATATTTGTTTGTTCCATTACAAACAACTATGTCCAATCTATGTTACTTGGCACTTGATAGTTCTAATACTCGTTACTTGATAACACTCATACTTAGCACTTGCTATAGTTCTATCTTGCTCGACACTTGAACTTCTTGGCAACAACTATTTAGTTGGCACATATACTTCCTTAACACTGTCTAGTTGCTCGACACCTGAGTGACTCATCATTTATTGTATTTATAGCTCAGCACATATTGTAACTTGGCACTTTTATATAATATACTTGGCATATGTACTAGCTCAACATGAGCTTAGTAAATAGCTTAAGTGTGTTGACACTCAATAGTCAAAACCAATTTGAGATCAATAGTAGATACAAATACTAAACTTCTAGAATGATCTAAGAAAATGTTTCCAACAAAGGTCAATGAAAATATGTTTAGTGTCGTTGTAATATGATAGGTTGACTTAGCAACCAAGATGGAGAGTGTAAAGAAGGTGTTAGAGAAAATATTTTCTCTATACACAAAACATTGTGATCTGAATTCATTCACACAAGGAATTCATAGGGCCACTCACTAGTTGCAAGAAGAGCTACAAACAACATGTAGCATTCTTAAGTTGTCTACTAGTTAGATCCAAGCTCATTTTAAAATATTTTTATCTACTCAAGGTCAGCTAGTTGCATTACATGCACAAGATGCAAACATTTAGGCTACCTTGATAAGTATCCAATTCATGTTGACCCCACACATGGAGGTGTTGCACAAGGAACTAACCTTCGTTGAAACATTGATGAAGAAATATTCTCATTTCTACTCATGATGGCTTAGTAGACCTTTTTGTTGAGCTAGATGTTCAATTTCAATTTCTAGAGGTAGCATGCAACAATTGGCATGCAACACTCAATATTATAATGGAGGTCCATAAAACATTTTTTGAAAAACACACTATTAGTGTACAACCCATGAAATAATTTTCAAAAAGGGAGATATTAAGAAAAGGGGGGACTAAGACAAAAATGAGAGAATACACAAAGGGGGAATAAATCTAGAAATAGAGGAAGAAAACAGTTCAACAAAATTTACTCAACATGAGTTTCAAATTCATATATAACATGAAATAATCAACTTTGGGGAAGTTATGAAGTTTTGAGGTATGACAAATAAGTCATCATTTTTTGCAAAATTTTGACATTTTGAAATTTTGTATGCAAGCCAAGTAAAGAATATAGATTATTTGAGTAATGCTCATAAGTTAAGGTTATATATGCATGGAAAAGTTTTTTTTCCACTCATATCAAAGGGGAAGATTGTTGATCTCAATTTGGTTTAGACATATGAGTGACAATACACTTAAGTCATTACTTAATAGTACTTAGTGCATACCGAGCAAGTAGTGTATGTCAAGCATAAGATGTCAAATAATGCATGCTAAGAAAAATATACAATATGTGTTGAGTACTAGTATGTGTCAAGAAAATAGGTAGTGTCAAGTCACTCTAGTGACGAGAAAGCTAACACATGCTGAGTGATTTATATGCTAAGTAAATAGTGGATGCTGAGTCATTCAAAAGATGAGTTATGACATTGAAGATGTAATGGATGCCGAGCATCCGAGCCTTCAAGTGTCGAGTAAATAGTTTTGGACATAGTTTTTTGTAATGGCACAAACTCCTATGTAAACTATTTTTGAGCTGAATTAAGGATTGTTTTGCAATTTTAGAAGATATATACGAAGGTATATTATGAATCTATATGTAGTACATGAAACCAGTTAGATTATGGGATGTTCTAAGTGGAAAAATGGGTGAATCACAAGCATTAATTCCTACCTAACCCTAGGTCACCTAAGTCTTCTTAAGGAAGGAAAACCCTAAATATTTTATATGTGTAGATGAGAAGAGAAGGGAAAATATTAAATACAAAAGAGAGCATTCATGGTGAATAAGAAGGTTGAGATCATATTATGAATCACCAAATTAGTTAGAGAGATTAGAGGAAAGTAAAGAGAGGACAAAAGTGATATATATTATAAGAAGGATCAAGTATACATTGTGAAAGAAAAGATCTCATATCTAGCAAAGTGGTGCTAACCAAAGGATCAAGGTTGAAACATTTTAACTAGTGAATTAGTAAAAATATTTTAACTGAGTAGTCCTAGTAGGATTTTTTAAATTCTTCAATGTGGTGCTTACTTTATTGTAAGTTGAAGTCCTCTAACAAGGAATAGTTCTAACAAGGTGTTGAGATCCTTTAATAGGGCAAGATTTACTAGTCTTCATAAGCCTTTAATAGGGAAAAACTTTCAAAGGTTAGATCATAGTTTATGATCAAACAATTGTGACCTTCATTAGATACACTACACAATAGAATAAGTGAAAATTTGTGAGTGTCATCCCTACTCTAGTTTTACCTTCTCATTGGAGGGCTTCTGGGGAAAAAAATTCCATTTTATGTGTTATTATTTTTCATGCTATGGATTAACATGTGTAGCTAGCTATTTCATTTACATGCAAATAATGCGATCGGTGTATAGTGAATTTTTTTATGGTTGAAGTTTAGAAGGACTGATTCACCACCCCCCTCTCCGAGTTTACTTTCCTATTATTAATTCCAATAGTTTCATATGTATCAAATGGCTTGGCAATCTTGTCAATCTCTTCTTCTAATGGAGTTGTATTAGCAATAGACACTTCATAAACATTAACTTCATAGTGCATAAGACTTAGCCATGCCACCCTCAGTGTTACTACTTGTACATATTTATAATCAATATCAACCATAAAAAATATGTTTTCATAGTGTTGATCAATCACTACCTTAAGTATCCTTGACCTATTTTTCATTTTACTTTTGAATTTCTCAAAATATCCATCCAAAATAGTTTCAAAAATTTGACCCAGTTGTTCAATAGATTTATTTATCTACTTGGTCATGAGTCTATCCTTATCCCATATTACATCTCTAATCATTATAAAAGAGTCTTGAACATAAAATTATATACATAATATAAGAGAGAAAAACTTACATGAGGTGTTTTTGGCTTTTCTAATTGCTCCAAGGTTTTCTACAATTTGTATCAATTGAAGCTCATCCAAGTCATAGCAATGGTCCTTCTTGACTAGTTTGTATCCCATGTCAACAACTACACAAGGAACACTATTTCATCATCTTGACTGGTATAAATTTTGTGCAATCACTGGAACAAAAAACTCGATGAGTGGATCTCTAATTGAATCAATAGATATATCTTGTCCATTCCATTTTTCCTTTGTGAGATGTTTAATTATGTTTCTTGCTTAACAATGGACAATCTTCACTTAGAAAATATTAGAGTAACTAGTTACACAATATATGATGGATTTTGTGATTTTAACAAGCCCATTCTCTAGCTATAACTTCATATCATACAACTTACTCAAAAAAATCTGAATCCAGTCAACCTTGAACACTTTGGGGAACACTAGGGCGTGAGTTAACCCTTTTTAAACCATGAATTTTTTTCATCTTTCAATACTCTATTCTCACACAGCTTATCATATGCATTTCTCAATTCAAAATTATCAATATTTCCAATTTTATACATGTAGCATGACCTTACATCATGCAACATGATCACATGGGGTGGAATTGAGGACAACACTCTAGACGAGTCTCAAGTCATAGTAATCTCTAGATATGCCTTAAATTTTTGAGGAGGGCATGCATCATTGCATATAATTGTCAGTTATTTCCCTTTGATGCCTCCAATGCCCCTTTCCTTTTACTAGCAGATGCAGATGATGAATTTTATAAAACTAGGGTTTTAAACTTTAGCCAATTTCTCAAATTAATCAACTTAGTTCAAAATAACTTTTTACACATATACTTTTTAGCCAACATAATGCACTAGAATCTTTCTGTAATTAGCACAAATCCCTCATTGAAATCATCTTTCTCTTTGCTCTCAAAATTTGATCGCCTGGTGAGTTAAAATGAACTAAATAATTGACTAAATACCTTCAAATGATTGAAATGCTCTTTTATTTAATTCTCTATACTTTTAGTAGGTAAACATAAAATGCATGATAGTTGTCTCATCTTGCATAAGACAATTTGGCCTTTATACTTCTATTCACTAGCTCAGTCAACACATCATCTTGGCCAATATAGGGCTCTATCCACACTATAACTCGATCCTAACTTACATTAATGTTAATGCTTGATCAGATATTTACCAATTTTTTATATATGTTCTTTGCTCAATTCACACTCTAGATCTTTCCTAATGCATCTCATCTCATGTAGATATGGACATCACATGTTAGGAGCTGATGTATGGTATATCATTTTAAATCTAGTTCCCTACATACCTTATTCACTTATTTTGAGATAGTGTGATCACCTGATCCATCAGATTAGGTGATCTTGGAATCAATAGCTCTAGTACTACTATCTTCCTCCTTTCTCCATATGTGATTCATTTGGTTTTTCACCTATTTACTATTCACAACTTCTTTACCTTTGTCTTGTTCATTATACTTGCTTGGGTCCTATAGTTTCTGCTCAGGTGACCAATATTATGTTAGCTATAATAAACTATACTCCCATTCATCTAACTCTTGGATTTTCTTCTAAAATGTTTCCTAATATAATTTTTCACAATATGACCATATTCACCACATAAATGACAATTTTACCATGTATTGTAATCCCAATTATATGAGTTATGTTTCTTATGTGCATTTCCTTGCTTCTTGAATGTCTAGTTAGGTTTTGCCTTTGATTTGCATTCTTGAGCTCTATGTGCATGCTTCTGACAATTGTAGCAGTATCCTTCAAATTTGCATGTAACTAGTGTATTGTTATCTTTTGATCTACACTCATGTGCTTTATGTCCTTCCTTCTTACAAATATAATAGTATCCATTGAATTTGGGGCTTATGGTTTTTCTTACTAGTCTTTCTCTTTCAAAGATTTTTTGTGTGACCTAGTTTTGGATAGTAATAACATGTTAGTTTGTTATTCTTTGGCTTTACATTCCTCTATTCTACATTTTTTAATGATTCTCCTTCCTTAATAGATGATAGGTGTTCATTATAGACTAGTTCGGATATATTATAGGGTCTTCTCTATGATCCCATTAGTTCTTCATAGTATCTCACAAATTCTTTAGGTTTATTCATCATTTCAAAGAATTCCTTTTTAGATCTCAACTTCTTAGGTGATCATTTTTCAATCTCAGATGCTCCACATATTTCCTATTCAGCTCTTGATTGACACTAGGAAGTTGGTTGAGCATATCAAATTTCTTATGTGTGAGTTCATACACATTAGATGTCCTTTCATCAAGTCATGTATCTATTTGTCTCTTGTCTTCATTATCCATCATCTTATCTTCTTCATCTTTCTTTTTTAGTTCATTCACTTCACACAGTCATACTAATTGTATTTCATGTTCTTTATTCAATCCTCTTATCTCTTCTTTTAGTGTGTTGTTCCTCTCTAATAGATCTTCTATTTTTGAATCACTTTCACTAGAATTTATATCATCAAGCAGATCTTCACTGTCTTCCTCCTAAGATTTTGTATCATTATGGTGGATTGACATCTCCTTTAGGATTTCTTCATTTTTTTTTTTACTTCTTCAAGCTACTACAATGCAAGTTGTATATCAAGCTTATGATTTTCAAAGATATTTCCCAACTAATAGGCCTCCATCTCCAAGATATTAACTATTATATCATTAAACTTCTTCTAAGAGAAATAGGCTCTGATACCAATTGTTGGAAGCCTATTGGAAAAGTTGGATACTAAGAGGGGGGGTTGAATCAAGATGTATAAAACCTTTTCCCTTTCAAACAAATATCAAATATTTTGATAACTTCACCTCTAATCCTTTGAACATCAATATCAAAAGCCACATTCAAAAAAATTGTAATGATATATTAGATCTAACAACTACTCAAATCCATCAAAGATTTAAATAAATGATTAAAAAAAATACAAAGATTTTGGTTACCTAGAAATCCTCCAAGGTGAAGGTCAAACCAGGGTGGGGGTGACACCCACAAATCGTCACTGCTATAGCAATATAGTTTTCCTATTAGGGCTATAATTTTAATCACTTTTGATTATCTATCCTATGAGAAGTTTTCCTTATAAAGAGCTTATAAGAATTATTTAGTCTACCATGATTAAAATATTTAAACCAAAAACAAAGTAAACACTCTATTAGGAGACTTACAAAGGTCTATGACAACCAATCTCTTAAGAGATTTTCCTTGAAATACTTGGAAGAATATATTAGTATCCTATCCTTCAATTTCTTTTCAAAATTAAGATTATGGATCTCCTCTTTCAAACACTAATCCTTCTACTAATCTAATCTAACTTTTCTATATACTTCGTTGCCTTAAACTACTCAAACACTTTGTCTAATTTGCCTTCAAATTTTTCTTCTAGTATCCAAAATTTTCTTCTCTCACATACTTGAGAAAATAGGGTTTAGATCCTCCTTTTATAACCACCTCTAGAAGTTTCCATATCGAATCCAATGATCCACATCCTTCACTTTTGCCTCTTAATCCTTCCATATTTTAGATTGGCTAATCACCTTACATAAGTATTTATGATCCATAACAAAATGTGAAATCATCTCCATGATTGACTTCTTGATCATTAAAACATACATATAAGTTGGCTAAAAATGGTTTATCTCAATATTTGTGCCATTCCAAACAAATATGTCAAAATTGGTTTAATTGACATATGAACATTCTAATGCTCACTCTTGTCAAATTTTCATGTTGTCATTTGAGCTTAATTTTCTTGGTTCATATTGTGTGACTCGACTTCTATACACTCAACATACACTATCTTTTTCCTCACTTGACATGTGTTGGAGTACTCAGAGACCATGGAATTTCTTGGCAATAGTAACTGCTTGGCTTTAACTAAATTTTATACAAGTCTTGTATACATAGCTTGACCTTAGTAGGATGGCTTAGTCACATTAATAACTAACCAACTCTAACTAAGATATGACTAAATACTTGACACTAATGGACAACATACCTTAGGAATCAACACATCTCAAGTATACAAGATATGTGTATCGTAGTATAAAAGATAGGAAAAATAAATAGATAATTAATACTTGAGAGAAATGAGAAAGAATAACCAATATACATCTTATATGCGAGATCAATTTTAATAAATATACACTTTCAAGAAAAAGATTGCACTCAAGATGTTAATCCTTATGTAACACAGTAAATACATACAAGAAGGAACATCAATTTATAAGAGAATGCATGCTCATAAGGGATGCAACACTAAATAAAACAACAAGAGGATAAGGAAAAAGTATGCCCCTCTAGTAGTTTTAAGTTACACTAGACATTTGGTATCAAGAAAACATAAGACTAAACTTGGGATTTGTTGGTGTTTTTCAACTATTAAAGAATAAATAATTAATACAAAGATTACAGAGATCACAATAATCTAAGGAAAGGCTACTTCCTATAAACAATTATATATGCTTCATATCTGGATGCAACTTCAACAAAATCAAGATAGAATTTTTGCTTGTTAGGCTCTGCAAAACCAAGGTGTGTATACCTGAAGGATGGAATATTTTCAATCTAATACTACACACATCCTTTACTCATTCCATGATAGTTCACAATGATACACATCCCTTATAGCAGATTTGGTCATAATTCTTCTCAATTTTACAAATATTCCTAGGCAATAGTAGCTAATCAAGACTCATAAATTAGATGCAAATAAGTGCTGAACAACTTTGATATTCCTCAAATAGTAAAATAAAGTTGATTTTGAATTTAGACTTGGTGCTTATTTATGATCTCTCTATTTGCAAACTGGATTAACTAGATCAATGCCTTATCCATTGGGATTCAGAGTCTACTTCAATAAATAGATCTAATTCATTGCATTACAACCAATAATATCAACAATTCTTTCTAAAATTCATTCTTATAGACATCCTTCCCATTACCATAGAAACCTTATCAAGTTCACTAGAGAATTTACTTAATTCATTGAATTAATAGCAATAATGAATTGACATACAACCTAAAGTGAATTGCATTCAATTGGACAAGCTTTTCTTATACAACATCAAAATGACCACATCATAACAATGGAGACAAAATTCAGCAAGAACATATATGGGGATAGTTCATCTTTGTATTAATTTCCTTTGAAAATTGTATACAATTGTAATAAAACTTCAAATGACTCAAGAAAAGACATTGAAATCCTATAACACTCATGTATCCAATATTCAGTATAGACTAAAATTATCAATAAATCAAACCCTTCTCTAGCCTTGGAATCTCACTTTTAAAATGTGAGATGCAACAAGTTTCAGGCATAGAGAACTAATAGCTATGAAACAAAGAAAAGACATTTACATTTAACTGTCACAAAAAGACAAAAATCTATTTAATAGAAAACTTATACATTAGAGTATTCCTTTGGTAGGCCCCTCTTCTATTACATCTACAAAATTCTATGAATTTCATGATTAGATTTTTGTTATTATGATTCCTTAAAATACATAGCCATCAAACTTGCTAGTGATGTGTCATGTTCTGATGTTTGCAAGTTAACCTCAACTCGAGGATCTCTATTGCCTTCATCATGAACTGTTAAGGTAATAGTTATTTCTAAGTCCTCAGCTGCCCCATCATCTTCTGCTACCTATTCCAAAGACAAATGTTCTTCCTTCCATTTTTTGAAAGCAATATGCTCAGGCCAATCAAAATTTAGGATCTCCCTCTACTTTTTTAGGACCAAATTTCCCACTTTTTCAATTTCAACAAAATCTTTTAGAATAACATTATAGAATAATTGTACTTTGACCAGTTCTTCATTGGTCATTGCCCATATTATATGCCCTTTTTCATTTATAACATTATTAATTTTATGGCATAGCAATTCATCTAATTCCTTTCCCCAGTCATCCTTTTCTTTTATTTTGTCAAATTTTCTGAGTGCACTAGGAAAAAGATCAAGCTTCTTTGATATATACTTGGAAAAACAAATTGTTATCCATTTTTTAATAGAAAATCCTTTTTCATCAAATTCTTTTAGATTGCTAACTATATCAAACATTTTTTCTATCTGATCACATGGAAATTTGATGATGGAGATGCACATAGAAGTGACATCATCAGATCTTTCATTCCACTTATGAACACTGGATTTTAATGTGTCTTCATCTCTTTTTATCTCATCTCACATCTCAAGGATTCCTGACAACTATTCATAAAATGTTTTCCAGTCAATTTTATCTACCAAGTACAAAATTGCTCTCCTAAGATTTTCCTCATACTAATTGTTCAATTCAATGTGGATTTCCCACAATTTATTCTTTTCCTATTCAAATTCCTCTATAGTGTAGAACTCAAGCCTCTATGGGGTATCTGGTAACTCAATAATTGGTGTGGATTTAAATAGATCAATTAGAGGATGAGGAGGGTATGCAATTCTTGGTTTTCTGCACTCCCCCACTTTCTTTTTCCCTAGCTGTTTATCCATTTGGGATAATTGGTTTTCAAGTAGATATATTCTATTTCCTATCTCCTTATATGCCTTGAGTATTTCTTCAAACTTAGCATTGAGTTCTAGGAATTCAGTCTTCTCTTTATCGGCCATCACACTCCCAAAGGATATCATTTCTTGATCCATCTTGGTGCCATCTCTTTTATTAACTTCATCAGCTCTCTCTACTGTAAGAGTACCAGTATGTTCAGAACTTTAAATTTGTAGCATCCTGGTCTTGTTTCTTTTCTCAATTGACCAAATGACTAGGGATTGGTGATCATTACTAAATTTTAACCCTCTATGTGCCTGTAAAATTTCTTCTCCAGTCTTATATTGCACATTTTTCTCTTTTCTAATAGAATCAGAGATCATAGCATTAGCTATGTCCCACTTAGGGAAAACCAAAACTCTTGATTCTATGACTAATTGTCTGCTAGCCTTAGGTGCCAAATGGGAAAAATCTTCCAAAATTTTGGCTTTCTGTTGGCATTATGATACATTTTTGTCATTAGTTACAACACTTATTAGATTTTGAATGCTTACCGAGCTCTCACCGGACATTCCTTTATAAGCCAAGCTTTACCTAGTTCTTAGTGTTTACCGAGTGATCAAGGTGAACAAAAAAGTTAGTGTTTATCAAGTGATCGAGGTGAACAAAGAAGTCAGTGTTTATCGAGTGATCGAGGTGAACAAAGCAGCCAGTGTTTACCGAGTGTTCGAGGTAAAGAAAGGAATCAATTTTGACCGAGTGAAGATGTACTTAGTATTGACCGAGAACTTCGTGATAAACGAGCTCCTAAGGTTATCAAGGAAATTAATTTTATCGAGCTCAGACGGTTATCAAGGAAACTAACTATCACCGAGTCACAAGGTTCTATTGAGTGTTTCCTTTGATCACCGAGCTACAATTCAGATAGAAGTTTTCACCGAGTGACATCTCTTCTACCGAGTCTCCAGTGGTTACCAAGTTCAGAACTACTCGAAGTGTTTAGTATGGACCGTGCCTTCACTTCTACCGAGTGCATGACGATGCTGAGTAACGCAGTGGACACTGAGTATCAGAAGGACATCGAGTCAGTTCAGTGAACCCAAGTTTTTACCTTGGGCCGACTTTGTATAGAGATTTGCACTTGTTGTATTGGCCGACCTTGCATGTATTATTTATTTGGATGGTATATATATGCAATGTATTGTATCATTAAAATGTAATGGTAATGGTAATGGTAATGAATGAAAATTTGAAAGTGTGAAAGAAATACATGTGTGCGAAAGCATGTGTGCTGAGTTGTAAAGGTATTCAGCAAGGTCAAGTTTTGGAGCTGAAAAGTTTTATCTATCACATCAAGGTGAATCAGAGCATAGGGGATCTTATCAACAATCAGTTGTAATCAGATCCACTGTTTCATTCTAACAGGTGAATCAGTTATTGTAAATCCTTTAACAAGGTAGACTTAACAGTCTTTTGTAAATCTCCTAATAGAGTGCATACTTTATTGTATGTTTGTAAATCCTCTAACAAGGTGGATCTAGCAATCCTTTGTGCTCCTAATAGGGCAGATCACCAGAAGTGGTCATTGTAAGCCTTAACCAACCAACTTACTACTGCAGTAACGAAGCTTTGTGGGTTTCATCCCCACCCCAGTTTTACTTTCTATTTAGAAGGTTTCTGGGTCACCAAATCTGTGTGTTCAAGTGTTGCAAATGATTTTGTTTCATGCTTACAATAGGTTACTTGGATGAATGGTGAACATATCAGTATGCAGTTTTATTGTTTGAAATTTTAAAAGTTACTGATTCACCCCTCCCCTCTCAGTAACTTGTCATATCTTGAATATTTCCAACAATTGGTATCAGAGCAATAAGGTTCTCAAGATAAAAGTTTCACAGCTTGAGCAAAGATCAAGGACAATGGAGATATTCAAACTTGACAAAACTATTGAGAATGAAAAGCTAGATCTGAAAATGGCCATGGCTCAACTCAATGAAGCAAAAGAGCATCTTTCACAATCCTTGAAAAGAAGAAAAGAACTTGCAAGGCAAATGAATGACCATCAGTATGTTGAAGAAAAGATTGAAGATCTCTCACCATCAAGTAGTTCAGATGAAGCTGACAAAGCAATCAAAGAACTTTTAGAAAAGAATGGATCTCTGCAGGAAGAAGTAAGAAAGCTCAAAAGGGAACAAGAAATCCAGTCCATCAGGCTATGTGAAATCTTGGAGCAAAGGAACAAGGCAGCTGAAGACTTAGAGGTAAGGAATAATCAATCCTCTCAGCTTGAAAATCTTGTAACTCAATTATCTAATGCAAATGAAGAAATTATGAATCTAAGATCTGAGAATGAGAATTTGAGAAATGACTTAATTACTGAAAGGCAAATCAATGCAAGCTTACAAAGTGATCTAATCTCTGAAAAACAAGTCAATGAGAGAATGGTAAAATCTCAAAAGGACATGGATCAATTGAATCTACAAAATGAAGAAAACTTTCATAAACAAAATGGTAAAGCAGGCCTTGGATACAAGGAAGAAGGTGAATCCTCCAAATAGGGTACTCAAAAGAATCAAAGACCTACTTGCAGCCACTGTGTTAAGTTAGGTCATACATCTAACAGATGTTGGAGCAATGGAAAAGGAAAATTTAATGGAAAGTGCTACAATTGCAATCAGCATGGACACAAAGCCAATGAATGCAAAGAAAAATCGAAATTTGAAGGTAAATGTCACAAATGCCAAAAGAAAGGTCATAAGGCATCGCAATGCAAATCCAAATCATTTAATCCAGCTGAACAACTTGTCAAAGAAATATTTGGTTGGGACTACAACACTTGGTGCAGATGTCATTATTGTGGAGAATATGGTCATACTGGCATAAATTGTGCAAGGCATCACCTAAGAAAAAGGGATACCATTGTAAGATGTTATACATGTACAGAACTTGGTCATATATCTAAAAACTGCATGAACATAAAGAAAGTTGAGGATGAGAAGAAAATCAAAGTAGATAATATTCAAAAGAAAATGAAGCAGCAATGGATTCCTAAGTCTACCGAGCCAGATAATTCAAGTGATGGAATGGTCAGTCAAGAAGTGAGTGACTCTACCATTTCCAATTAAGACTCATTAGGATAAGACCAGGACTGTATCTACAAAGCAATATCCTAAGCAGTCCTAGAATAAAAATATGATCAAATCAGTATTTCAGATACATCAGGATCATGGTCGGTACATGACCTTACCGAGCTTAGTCGGGTGCAATAAGGCTTCTTTCACCAAATTGCACTTACCGAGCATGGTTGGTTCTTCTCTTACTGAGTTAAGGTCAGTTTAACCTATTTTCTTTTGGTCACCGAGTTGCGAAGTTTAAGCCGAGCTAGTGGATGACAATCTGTCAATCGCAGCTACCTCCATACTGAACATTAATGGCAAATTTTTCATCAAAAGGGCATATTTTGACCTCATTTTTCACCGCGAATTCGAGATTTACACAAAAAAAAAAAAGGCTTTCAAGCGAGTTCAAGAGATTTGAAGAGATTTTCCAGCGAAGTATTCTTACGAAACCTTTTCACTCACCGAGCAGCAATGGCATCCGCAAGCACCAGCAGCAACAAGGCAAAGAAGGGTTCTGAAATGCTTGTGAAGGGAACGGAATGGAAGGCACCTACGTTCAAGCTCATCTCATCACCTCAGGATCAAATTTTTGTCAGAGAAGCAGGCAGAGCTATTGAGAGAAGAGGCAAGGATCCGATCTACATTGATAGATATCCAAAACATGATCCTTCCCATCATGGATTCAATGCAGAAGCACATTGCACATTCAAAGACATTAATCCATTATAATAACTTCTCCATTGTAGACCATGTGATTGAACTTTCGGCTGAAGTTCAAGTAGCTCTTTCCACCTGCAAAATTTTGCAAGAGAATTGGGATAAGACTCTCCAGCTTATTCTTCACGTACATTCAGAGTTCATCTCTCATTTTGGTGTTTCTATATAAGTATATATATTCTTTTATTCTTTGGCATTATTGTCAAAAAGGGGGAGATTATTTTTGGATATGTATACTATGGGTGAATAAGTGTTTTCGAAAAAATTGTACAAAGGAAGAGATATACAGCTCATGTAAATACTGTATGTACATTCTATGGGGGAGTTGTATATAACGAAGCTATGTATATTTAGAATTAGTCATCAGCATGTCAAATAAATTTTCTCTCATAAGTGTTTTTGTCACTAATGCCAAAGGGGGAGATTGTTGGCATTATGATACATTTTTGTCATTAGTTACAACACTTATTGGATTCTGAATGCTTACCGAGCTCTCAACGGACATTCCTTTGTAAGCCAAGCTTTACCTAGTTCTCGGTGTTTACTGAGTGATCGAGGTGAACAAAGAAGTCAGTGTTTACCGAGTGATCGAGGTGAACAAAGAAGTCAGTGTTTACCGAGTGATCGAGGTGAACAAAGCAGCCAGTGTTTACCGAGTGTCGAGGTAAAGAAAGGAATCAGTTTTGACCGAGTGAAGATGTACTTAGTATTGACCGAGAACTTCATGATAACCAAGCTCCTGAGGTTATCAAGGAAATTAATTTTACCAAGCTCAGATGGTTATCAAGAAAACTAACTATCACCGAGTCACAAGGTTCTATCGAGTGTTTCCTTTGATCACCGAGCTACAATTCAGATAGAAGTGTTCACCGAGTGACATCTCTTCTACCGAGTCTCCAGTGGTTACTGAGTTCAGAACTACTCGAAGTGTTTAGTATGGACCGTGCCTTCACTTCTACCGAGTGCATGATGATGCCGAGTAACGCAGTGGACGCCGAGTATCAGAAGGACACCGAGTCAGTTCAGTGAACCCGAGTTTTTACCTTGGGCTGACTTTGTATAGAGATTTGCACTTGTTGTATTGGCCGACCTTGCATGTATTATTTATTTGGATGGTATATATATGCAATGTATTGTATCATTCAAATGTAATGGTAATGGTAATGGTAATGAATGAAAATGTGAAAGTGTGAAAGAAATACATGCGTGCGAAAGTATGTGTGCTGAGTTGTGAAGGTATTCAGCAAGGTCAAGTTTTGGAGCAGAAAAGTTTTATCTATCACATCAAGGTGAATCAGAGCATAGCGGATCTTATCAGAAATCAGTTGTAATCAGATCCATTGTTTCATTCTAATAGGTGAATCAGTTTTTGTAAATTCTTTAACAAGGTAGACTTAACAGTCTTTTGTAAATCTCCTAATAGAGTGCATACTTTATTGTATGTTTGTAAATCCTCTAACAAGGTGGATCTAGCAATCCTTTGTGCTTCGAACAGGGCAGATCACCAGAAGTGGTCATTGTAAGCCTTAATCGGCCAACTTCATACTGCAGTAACGAAGCTTTGTTGGTTTCATCCCCACCCCAGTTTTACTTTCTATTTGGAAGGTTTCTAGGTCACCAAATCTGTGTGTTCAAGTGTTGCAAATGATTTTGTTTCATGCTTACAGTAGGTTACTTGGATGAATGGTGAATATATCAGTATGCAGTTTTATTGTTTGAAATTTTAAAAGTTACTGATTCACCCCTCCCCTCTCAGTAACTTGTCATATCTTGAATATTTCCAACACTTTCACCTCTTCTTAAATTTCAGAGTCCAATTCATTTGGTTTCTCTATTTTGATTGCTTTTCATTTCTCCACAAAATTTCCTATATTTTTTCTTCACAATTTTTTTGCAAAAGCCATAGATTTAACAAAAAAATTATCATCTATGAATTTTTGGGATGCTTGTGCAATGATGGGATTAATCTCCTTACCTTTGTAATCAGGAAAAGTGAGGTCAAAGGATGGAATAGGAGGCCCCTCAAGCACTCCTCTTTCTATATCAACAATGGCAACAATGACATCTCCCTCCCCTCCCATTTGCCTTAATTTTTCTCTCAAAGATGTTTCATCATCTATTCTACATGGGGTTTGGGATGGTGAATATTCTTCAGTATGAGAAGAAGATCCCTATTCTAATCTCTATCTCTTGGGTGCATTGGTTTTAGGTGAATTCTTTGATCTTAGCATTTTGTAGGGGGCAATGTGTTGTATATTATGAGCCACAATGTATTCGACCCTCCTTTGTAGTGTATACTAGCCTAGATTAACCACCATTCTATTATGTATCTTTTTCTCCACCACGAAATACTTATCAAGATATGCCTTGACCAAGCTTCTCTTCTTCTCATTTGAAGCTTGCATTATTATAGAAAAATTATTCATTAGTGTGTCCATTTTGGCCCCCCAATACTTTTTATTTGCCAAGGGGTTATAATTGGGCTCAAAGTCATTGATGAATTCTAAAACTTTACTAAAAACTATCCATTTTTCTTTCCTAACCTCTTGTTCCTACAATGAAAGAATATTTCTAATAACATCCTCTGGGAAGTATACATTTTACATAATAGCATTAGCTTTGGTTCTTTCCCTAAGGAGGTCATAGAATCCCTCTAGATCAATATATCAAGCATGGGACTAGGCCATGTTATATCTATCCAAAAATAAGCTTAAATTTCTCCATCCTTTCTTCACAAAAACAAAATCATGCACCACAATAACAACAAAAAAGAATGTGCCTTTACCTTTTCCCATTATATATTTCTCCTCTATTGTTCCAATTTTCCATAATAACCTTGCAATTACTATCTTCAAGGGCACATAAAAAGATAGTACATGGGGTCTTCCCAAGAAACCATAGACTTTGATGATAGTAGAAATAGGGTATCGGATTGTATTCCCCCAATTGTGACTGACCAATAGCCCCTTGGCATGGTCCTTGGGTTTGATTATCTCCAATAAAGGTTGTGGGATCCTTGGACTATCTCGTTTCAAAAGCAATCTAAGCCTTGAAGTGAAGTATCTATCAAATCTGACATAGCTGGCATCTTTGGCTTCCCAAGTCATGTTAGTGCTCCCTAACTGAACTGGGAGCTTTTCTCCATCTCTTTCTAATTCTAGCTTCATTTCCTTGGAGAAGAAGGTGACTCCCTTGTAAAGACATATGTGCATTAAAAGGGAATACTAGAAAAAAAGGTCTATTCACCTTACCTTGAGATATTCCAACTAAATCATTATGAATTTCCTCCTATAGAAAAGTAGAAAAATCAAGAATTGTGCTCGTTCCAAACTACAAAGTCTGAGCCATAATGAGAATAATAGAGCCTTGAATGTAATCCTACTCATCCATCCCAAATATTTTTCAAAGAGTGAAATATAGGGCTTGGGCTCTAGGATTAAAATATTTTTTCATCAATGGATCTTGGGTGCTTGGTGTAACCAGAGGTAGTGTCCTAATCTTAACAATATTTTGCTACAATGGCCCAACTCTCAAATATACCTTCTATGCATTGTATCTCACCTAAAATCCATCCATATCAATTGTCTCATGGATTGCATAGTTAGGGTCAAGCTTAAACACCTCCTCAATCAAGGTAGGTGAAACCCTAAAAAGGTTATCTCCAACATGATTCTTCACAATTCTAGTAATGTGGTCATATTTTTTGGCCATTTCAAAAAATAGGTCACTGTCAAAGAATACCCCAGGAACAACCAATTTACCAATATCAAATTCCCAAACATTACTCAATTGGGTATCTAGGTTGTATTCTACAAACCATTTCTTAAACAATTCCAAACCCCCCATTGGAACTTGAGCATCCCTTACCCAATTGGCCCTATCAAAGAAACCCTCACCTACAACCAACCTAGCATTTTTTGGGATAAGCTCTCTTCCTTTTGTTATTTAATTTATAGATAACGGCAATTGTTTCAAAAAATATCATGAACAACCCTTTTATGGTAGTCTTTCTAGCTGAAAAATTCTTTTCAAGGAGGCATTTTCAATTTAAACTTACCACAATTATAATTTTTCAATTCCTAGAGGTTTTCAAACTACTTATCCATTCTCTCTTGCTCAATTTTGATAGTGAATTTCTCTACAAAGTGTTGAAAGATCTTGAAGAATTTGATGCTCTATAAATATTTGTGCTCTAAAAATTATGTGATTTTGTGACTAAATAATGGTAAATTTTCATGTTATACTACTGTATTAAAGTCACACAAAGCAATACTAAACAAATTTAATGGTTTTCAAATCACAAATTTGTGCTATATCATAAAAATTTTAATTTTAGCCATTGATCTCATAGCATCGGATGATCATACTTGAAAATAGAAAAGCCTTTTCAAATTTTGAATACCGTGCCACACTTCAAGTAGGCACTTCCCCACTTTAGTTAAATCCCTTAAATCTTCATGGTGTGGTGAAGCACCAATCATCGATCTTCCAAAGATTGAAAATTGCACAAAATAATTGTTCTTTTTCAATTTTGACTTTACAAAATGCAGCCTGACTCGTACACATATTTCAAACTTGGAAGATACACCATATGCTTCACCAATTACTACACTCTAGTTCATTGAACCTTTCTAGCCTGGCGTGACTCAACAATTCTGTCCAAGAACTTGGCCCCACTATGCCATATGTCCTATTAGTGCTTTCTCATATTGCTTAAATGATGACTATTTTCATATAATGGTAAAGTGTATACCATTGATCTTCTAAATATCAATGGCTTAATGGAATGTCAGTAAAAAGCTACCTCGACACTTGGGCTAACCAATAAAATTTCAAGAAAATCAAACTTGTGCTGACATGCACTAACAATTTTGAAAAGGACTGACACAGTATTGACAAGCTTTATTTCTTTGTGGTGTATTAGAGATCCACCATCAGCAAGGGCTACGTGTCTCCTTGGCACTTGCTTGCTTCACTTAAAAGGTATATAACTTCATATTGTAGGCATGTGCTCACCATCGATTTTTGAGAGATCGATGATCACTAAAATAGATCACCATAGTAAACAATGATCAATAAAACATTTAAGAAATGTAACTATGGTAAGAGGAAAGCTTAAATAAAAGGATTTATTTCATAAAAAATAATAAAGTAATCTTTGAAAAAAGAAAACTTAGGATAAGCTTGTCTCACCTAATTTTTGTTTGAAATATTATTTTCAAAATTTTTCAAGGTTTAGGGAAAGGCAAACAAGGCTTTTAGGGTTTCAACAAAAATTTTACTCAAGGTCTTGACCTAATTTTTCAAAATTTTAAACATATCTTTAGGTTTTTTCACTACTAGATGTAACAACATATAAATGGTGAAAAACCAAGCCAATAATGGCTTTGTCTAGGGACAATGAATAATAAGAATTCATATGAGGGCTCAGAATCCCTAGGAGAAGCAAACCACAAGCTTGAACTTCTTATCTTTTGACAACTCTGAGATAGCAAAGACATAGAAAATAAAATATATAGGAGATATATAGAAGACATAAATAATTTACAAAATTTACAAGGAAATCCTAAACTACTATTCATGGAAGAAAACAAGTATTTTAGCAAAAATACCTCTTCATGAACTATCCATGAACTAGTAGTTCAAAAATTCTACCTAATAGATCATTTTAAAAATAAAAGTCCTCTCCCCATGGAGATTCAATTAAGTGCCTAACCATATTGGATCAAATTTTCCATGTTTCCCTTTATCCTCAATCCTAGCATTCCATGAGGAAAAAATCTTCAATTTCAAACTTCTTGCTCACTGTCTTTTATCATAGAGTGCCTTGACCTATAATTGTAGCTTCTAATTTCTGTGTGATGCTTCCTTCCTAGTCTCAATTAGTCCAACTAACTCATCCAACCTTTCCTGCATATCATCAATGATGTCTTCATCATACATTTGAATGTAGTTATAGAGTCCTACTAGGTTATTCTGAGGTATCCTTGCATGGATTCCATATATAATGTCAAAGGGTGCTACACCTATGGCTTTCTTCACAGTCACCCTATCAACCCATATTGCTAATTGCAATTTAGAATCCGAGGCCTTCTTGTTGTCATCCAATGTTCTTTTTATCACTTTCAACAAACTTTTATTTGTGAATTTAGCTTGTCCATTTCCTTCTAGAAGATAAGGAGAAGATACTAGTCTTGTTATTCCATATTTATCACAAAATTTTATAAACTGATTAGATCTAAAACACATTGCATTGTCTATCGCTATCCTTTGTGGGCAACCAAATCTTTAAATGATATTATTAAGAAGAAAATTGTTTACAACCTTACTAGTTGCATTTCTTGTTGGAATTTCTTCTACTTGCTTTTTGAAGTAATTAGTAGCAACCAAAATCCATGAATATATAGTGCTAGATTTAGGAGAGACCTCACCTATAAAATCCATCCCCCATTGCTGAAATGGTGCTTGAACTTCAACTGGCTTTAATGGAGTGTTACTTGAAAATTTTAATTTACCTACAAACCTTTGACAGGCATCACACTTCCTAATCATTATCTGGGCATCTTTGAATAGGGAGGGCCACTAGAATCCAACTCTTATTACCTTGTGTGAGGTGGTCTTGGCCATATAATTTCCTCCACAAACTCTAGTATGCATTTCATTTAATACCTCTATTGATTTCTCTTAATCAACACACATTAGTAATACTCATTCAAAATTTCTCTAGCATAGATTATTCCTAACAATAATATGTTTGATGGCTTGTAACTTAATACTTATTTTCTCATGTTTAGTTAGATGGGAAGGAGCTTCCATGTGTTGTCGATAATGGATAACATTACAATACCACTCACAATGATCCATATCACATAAATTATATTTTAGGTCATCCACTACTATATTTATCTAATTAGCATATAAATTAGACTAAGCCATAAGCATAGCTATCCCTTGACCTCTTACCAATTTTGTTATCTATATTTAAGTGTTAAATTCTTGGATCTTGTTGATCCACCTACATCTTCTACCTGATACTTCTTGTTGAGAGAATATGTCCTTTACAATAGAACTTGGTACAAATGCAATGACAACAACACCTACCAAGTAGCATCTAAAAGCCTTAACAGGTTTCACCAATGCATAAGCTTGTTTCTCATTGATCTCATATTTTAGTTCAATAGGCTACAGAGATTTTCTAAAGAATGCAATTGGCTGTTCATATCCTTCTTCATTTTTCTTTAATAAAACTGTAGCTATAGTATGGAAGGATGCAAAAGAAAATATGTGCATGGGATTTGCATAATCTTGGGTACTACAGACTAGAGCATTCTTTATGGAAATTTTGATATCATATAAGGCTTGTGAACACTCACCATCCCAATTTATAGTAGCTCATTTCTTAAGCATTTTAGAAATAGGTCTACTAATTTCATCAAAGTTAGCAACAAACCTCCTCAGGAAGTTAACTTTCCCAAAGAAAGATTGTATTCCCTTCACATTTTTTGGCTTGGGCACCTTATCAATGGTTTTCACTCTCTTAGGATCTATCTTTACACCATATTTTGACACTACATGTCCTAGTAATCTACCTTTTGTCACCCCAAATGTACATTTCTTTGGGTTTAAAGATACTCCATATTCCAAAGCTTTGATAAAAATCTTCTCCAAGTGTCTACAATGGTCTTCAGCCTTCTTGGAATAAGCAGTAAGATCATCTTGGTATACCGCCATAAACTTAATGATGTACTCATGGAAGGCTACATCCATAGACCTCTAAAAAGTGGCACTAGCATTGATCAACCCAAATGACATTCTCACATATACATAAGTTCCCCATGGAGTAGTAAAATTTTTTTAAAACTATTTTTCTTCTTTTACCAAGACCTAGTTATACCCTAAGAATCCATCTATCATGGGCATCACCTCAGAGCTAGTTACTTACTCCAAGTTTGGCAACCAATAATTATCTTTTAGAGAAGCAATGTTTAAATTTCTAAAATCTACACATAGTTTGATGTCTCCATTCTTTTTCCTAATAGGCACTAGTTTGAGACCCAAGTGGAATGCATAATAGGTTTAATTATACCTTCATCCCTTAATTTCATCAGTTCTTCTTGCATTTTAGGTGCTAAGGTGGGATTTACTGGTCTCTACTTCTACCTAAAAGGTTTCACATTTTCTTTCAGTGGTACAACATGTTGGAAATGGTCTTCTCTATAGGCCTTGATATTCTCATATGTCTATGCAAAAACATCTCTATATTTTCTCAATAGGTGAATCAAATGCATTCTAATTTTAGCTAACAAATTCTGACTAATATAAACTTTTTTGGGGGCCTCATTAGTTCCAAGGTTTATTTCTTCTAGCTCTTGGTGTTTATAATCTTTAGCCCCATGCCTTACCCTATCTTGGTTGTCAAACATGTTCTCAAAAATAACAAGACCCTTAGGTACTTTATTAGTGTTTAATTTTATGACCTCTTGACCAAAAATTGTTTCCTTACCATATATGGTTTCAACCAAATCACTACAGTCCAATTCTTGACCATGGTACTTATCTTCACTCAACAAGAAATTTACAATGTCTTTGTCATCCTCAAAGACTTGTCAATTTTCAATGTTGTTAGGTACTAATGGCCTATTCTGAACTTCAATCTGTGAAATTCCTACAAATGATACATCTTTAGGCTTGATAGCTACATTGTCTAATAGGTTGGGCATCCTATTCTAAGTTAGGTCTCTCCATGAAATACCAAATGCATCAAAGAATTCTATCTGATCCCAGACAACATTTCTATACTATTTCAATCTTTTGTTCTTAGAGGTATAGGTTTCCCTTATTTGTGAGTAAACCAATTTAGAATCACCTATGAAACGTAAATTTTTAATTCCATGATGGGTAGTAACTTTCAGTCCTAATAAAAGAGCCTTATGCTCTGCTATATTATTGGTGCATGAGAATTTTAGGGTGGAAGAATATCTAAAAGTGTTCTTCCTAGGAGAGACAAACACTACTCCTACCCCTACACCTTATTTAGAGTTGGCCTCATCAAAGTACATGGTCCACAACACTGATGAATCCATACAACATTCAACTTCATGCTCAATCACAATAGATAGTTTCTCAACTTCTTCAATAATTAGGTCTACTCTGAAAGCATTCACACTAGTATCTAAGAAACAAGTAGAATTTTTGTCAATTTCTTCCCCCAAAATGTGACTGACCCTTGGCTCTCTGTCTATTTTAATAGCCTTATCTCCTATGTGAAAGGTTGCATAAGTTAGGTAAGATTATAGGCTACCTCCCATAGTAACACTCCATTTTCTCGAGAGAAACATTCCATAATGTAGAGGAATATCAACTATAAGGACTTACATGGTCAATTCCACCTTAGGGTATGCAGCTAGCTTAAATGACAAAGAATTGATAGTACCTATAGTTGAGACTTCTCTAGTATCCATACCTCTACATCTTCTGTGCTTAGTATCTACTTTAAACCCTAGGGCTTCCATTACTTTGAAGAGCATGATGGTGTTAGAGGCTCCTGAGTCTATCATGCAATTTTTTAAGTTTTTTCCTTTTATAATTAGGCTAAGAAAGAATGGGTCAATATCCTCAATATATGCTACTGATGAATCATCCAAAAACATTTGAGGAATTTGGGAAATAATACCACTCTCTTCTACCACCACTTGGGTTGGCTGAAAGACACTTTTTTCTACATCATTGCTATTATTTCCTATCCCACCCAACCATTATAGGGCTTTACTCTTATGCTCTTCAATTCTAAACAATTCAAAAAAAGGAACCTTAATAGTTATTTTTGACAACATAGATATCATATCAATCTAGTGGGTTTTAGAAGAATACCTAGAGTGGAATCCTTTTGAACAACAGGCACTATCATTTTCTTGATATTATCAGATTTTGATTTCTTCTCTTGCATAGTTTCCTTTGTTGTCTTATTTTTTTGGAATTGAAACTTATTCTTGGGTTCCCACTTCTTGGCTTTGTTGTCTTTAATTTTAACTATCTCTACATTAGCCTTCTTATTTCCATCTTTCATCTTGAGTGTAATATCCTTTATGAACATACTAGAATTTTTCCCAACATCATTATTAACTATTTAGTTTCTCAAATTGTAATTGCTATGCACTTGGGAAATCATCTCTGTAGTGATCCTATCAATCTCCTCTTTAGAGGGCATTCTCAAGTTTGCATGGACAACTTCAAAAGATGTAACACATACCTAATCTTCATCATAACCTTCATCATCTGAGAACACTTGTTGATGATGTAACTAATAGGCAACTCCCTTATTTGCAAGATCATTTTTGGTTTCTTCCAAATCAGAATCTACACAATCATCACACATGCTCACCATATTACAAGTTACATCATCATGTCTCTTTTCTTCTTCTTCTTCCTCATTTTGTGCATTTTGATCTGAAGCAAATGATTGAGAAATGACCCAATAATCTAAAGAATGAGGTGATTGTCATATGATGCACCATGGAACATCATCATTTATATTTACAAAACTTCTTTATAGAGGATTTGGTGTACCCTTATCTTTCATATTTTGGGTCTGATTAGAAATTGGTTTACCATCCTTCCATTGAGTGGTATAAGGATAATTATGCATTCTAGGTTGTCTATTGGAATTTTTGTTGTTCACTAGGGCCTTCTCACCAAAATTAGGCTTATGTGTATTGAAAGTAGTTGGATTCATCTTTTTCAACAAGTCCAATACCTAACCTATTGTGGGTTCTTCAGGTTTTTTTCCTACACAGTTTTATCAACTTCCCTTTTGTTGTTATTCTTGGGATTGAACAACTTTGGATCATCTCTCCTACCAAGCTTACCAGATGCTCTTCTATTATTTTCAATATTCACTGCAATCTTCTAAGCATCCCTCAACTAGTAAGCCATCTTGCTATCAGAAGCATTAAAATAGGTTATAAGACAAACATCCTCATTTAACCTGATAACCTGGAACAATTTGTACATCCCCTTTTGAAACCTCACATTGAAATCAAGTGTAGGTTAATTAGGGTTTTTCTTAATGTTATTGAAATCATTCGACATAAATCTAGCATTAGTATTATCTCCATATTATTCTTTAAACATTTTTTCTAAATCACTCCATGAACTAATGTTGTCATCAGGCAATCTCCTAAACCAATCCCTTGCATCCTCAGTCAGTGAGTGAACAAAAACATTCATTACCACATCCTCATGTTCAACTTCAAAGTCATTTAACATGTCTATGAAAATTCCTAAGTGCTCTTCACCAATAACAACATTATTTCCAAAAATCTTGACAACTTTATCTCTTAGATCAAAAGATATAGGGTGTTGAGAACCAGGGATACCTATGAATGACATTTGTCTATATTTTTCCAGGTATATGGGATTCTTCTAAAAAAAACTCACATTGGAGGTCCTTGCTATATTAGCCTGATTATGAGGAACATTTTGAGACTGCTGAGCTTGAACAACAGGGATCTGAGTGTTAACAGTAGATGATGAAGTAGGGGTAGTCTGAGATGCAACCTGATTTGAAATTACTAGTCCACAAGTAGGCACAAAAGTTGCAGTTTGAGTAGACAAGTTGGGCTAGGAGATTAAAGTAGAGTTAGATTTGATAAATTGAATCTTCCTTCTAGTTTATGCTGCTTGAGATTCATTCTCAACTTTTTCTAGCTCTTTAGCAAGATCTTCCTTCTCCTTTTTTTCCTTTTCCAAATCAAGATCCAATTTAGACATGGGAGGTTTTATGGATTTTCTTGGTAAAGCTTGGGGTTCATTTATTTAGATTCCTATAGCTTTTCCTTTTCCTTTTCCTTTATTTGTGGGTTTCATAGAAGCTTCTATATGGTCTATTTGGGTAGGCTTATAGGCTTGGACTTGAGAAATAATACGTTCTTGCCTTTTTCTTATGAGCTTTTCTTTTTCTAGAACCTTAGATCTCAAATTATCCATATCCCCAAATACATCATCATGAAGGACTAAAGTCCTTTCTTCTAGCTTCTTGTTTTGTTCCTTTAAAGAAGCCATCCTTGTAAGCAAGTTATCTCTTTCAATAATGGCATTCAAGGTGGCTTTCTCTCTTTCCTTTTCCAAATGAACATGTTTGACCTCCTCTTCTACAACCCATTTCTATAGGACTTCTATTTCTAAAAATACTTCCTTAGGATAAATAGAAGTTGCCTCTGAATCAATAGGATCATCAAGATCTATAAAATTAGTCTCTATAAATGGAACTATTCTAGGATCATTCATGACATTCCCATATCCTAGCCTATGGTTCATATCTAATCTATGGAATGTATCTTCCACTAAGGAAACATTCTTATCATGATAAACTTGATCTTCTTGCAATGGTGTACTAAATATTCCTCCCAAGAGTCTTCTAGTTTTTGACTCATAACTTAATGAATATAATTCCCTTCCTACAACTGGTTAGTATTGAGGGTATACTAGTGTATTACTTCTAGTTTCTAGGTGAGATTTGGATCTGCCTTTTTTTGTTCTGGTTCTTCCTACCTCCTTGGGGTAGCTATATATATAGTGGTATATCAAGATTGGTTCAATAGAGTCTTATGGTATATAAGCACTACGTTCAAAGCCTTGACTAAGTTTCCACCCTATTCTAGGGAAAATGTAACAATAAAATAGCTTCTGACTTTAATTGAAGGACACAAAATAATATAAAAATATCTAATACACAGAGGAGCTAATCACATAGAACATAAGAGTACAACTCTTGCTTGATAGATAAGAAACTTCACAAGGGTTGTATACATCAAAGTACACTTGTGGTACATGGTTTTTCTTCTTTCCTTTTAAATTCTCAAGGTTTTTCACTAAACACATCCACTATAGTTGTGAGCAGTACTGAAAAGGTCTGACAAAGACATAGACACTAAGATCAAAGAAATTGTAGTACTTATTACACAAAAGAGTGTGTTAAGCAACTCCCCAGTAGAGTCACCATTTTTTTGGTGTTTTTCAACTATTAAGCAATAAAATAATTAATACCAATATGAAAAAGATCACAATAATCTAAGGATCAAATACTCTTTAGGCTCTGCAAAACCAAGGTGGGCATACATGAGGGATGGAAGATTTTCAATCTGCTACTATACACATCCATTACTCATTTCATGATAGTTCACAACAATACACATCCCTTATAGAAAATTTGGTCACAATTCTTCTTAATTTTACAAATATTCATGGGAAATAGTAACTAATTAAGACACAGAAATTAGATGCAAATAAGTGTTGACCAGCTTTGATATTCCTCAAATAGTAAAATAAAGTTGATTTTGACTTTAGACTTGGTGCTTATTTATGATCTTTCTATCTACAGACTGGATTAACTAGATCAGTGCCTCATCCATTGGGATTTAGAGTCTACTTCGATTTACAAATCTAATTGATTGCATTATAACCAATACTATCAGCAATTCTTACTAAAATTCATTCTTACAGACATCCTTCCTATTACCATAGAAACCCTATAAAATTCACTAGAGAATTTACTTAATTCATTGAATCAATAGCAATAATGAATTAACATACAACCTAAAGTGAATTGCATTCAATTGGAAAATATTTTCTTATACAACGTCAAAATGATCATGTAATAACAATGGAGACAAAATTTAGCAAGAACAGATATGGGGGCAGTTCATCTTTGTATTAATTTCCTTTGAAAATTGTATACAATTGTAATAAAACTTAGAATGACTCAAGAAAAAACATTAAAATCCTATAGCACATGTATTCTCAGAAATTTACAAAGAGAATATATCACAAGTCTTGCACCAATAAAACAAGACGGACCAATATTCAGTATAGACTAAAATTATAAATAAATTGGACCCTTCTCTAGCCTTGGAATCTCACTTAAATAGTGTGAGATGCAACAAGCTTCAGGCATAGAGAACTGAAAATTGTCAATCAAACAAAAGATATTTACATTTAGATATCACAAAAGACAAAAGTCTGTGTAATAGAAAACTTATACATCAAAGTATTCCTTTGGTAGGCCCCTCTTCCATTACATCTTCAAAATTCTACGAATTCTATGATTGGCTTTTTCTTATTCTGATTCCTTGGAATATGTAGCCATCGAACTTGCTAATGATGTGTCCTTTTCTAATGTTTGCAAGTTAACCTCAACTTGGGGATATCTACTATCTTCATTATGAACTATTATGGTAAGAGCTATTTCTAAGTCCTTAGCTACCCCGTCATCTTCTGCCACCTGTTCCAAAGACAATAGTTCTTCCTTCCATTTGTTGAAAGCAACTACGCTTTTTTATTACAAAATTTCCCACTTTTTCAATTTCAACAAAATATTTTCTAATAACATTGTAGAATAATTGTACTTTGACTAGTTCTTCATTGGTCATTGCCCATAGTATATGCCCATTTTCATTTATAACATTATTCATTCTTTGACATAGCAATTCATCTAATTCCTTTCCCTAGTCATCCTTTTCTTTTATTTCATCAATTTTTATGAGTACACAAGGGAAAAGATCCAACATCTCTACTCTATACTTGGAAAAACAAATTGTTATCCTTTTTTGAATAGAGACTCTTTTTTCATCAAATTATTTTAGATTTCTAACTATATAAAAAGAAAACTCTATCTGATCACATGGCAATTTGATGATGGAGATGCACATAGAAGTGACATCATTATCTCTTTCATTCCACTTTTGAACAATCAGTTTTAATGTGTCTTCATCTCCTTTTATCTCATTCCACATCTCAAGGATTCCTACCACCTCGTCATAAAATTCTTGCCAATCAATTTAATCTACTAAGTACAAAATTTCTCTCATGATCTTTTCCTCAAACTAATTATTCAATTGAACATGCATTTCCCACAATTTATTATTTTCCTATTCAAATTCCTCTGTAGTGTAGAACTTGGGCCTCTGTGGGGTATTTGGTAACTCAATAATTGGTGTGGATTTAAATGGCTCAACTGGGGGACAAGGAGGGTATGCAATTCTTGGTCTTCTGGTCCTTTTTCCCAACTATTTATCCATTTGGGATACTTGGTTTTCAAGTAGCTGTATTATGTTTCCTCTCTTCTCATATGCCTTGAGTATTTCTTCAAATTTAGCATTGATTTTTAGAAATTTAGCTTTCTCTTTTTAGCTGCCACACTCCCAAAAGGTAACATTTCTTGAGCCATCTTGGTGACATCTCCACTATGTACTTCATCATCTTTGTATACTATAAGAGTACCAGTATGTTCAACACTTGAAATTTCTTGCATCTCGATCTTGTTTCTTTTTTCAATAGACCAAATTACTATGGCTTGGTGATCATTACTAAATTTTAACTCTCTATGTGCCTATAAAATTTCTTCTTTGGTCTTATATTGCACATTTTTCTCTTTTCTAATAGAATCAAAGATCATTGCATTAGCTTTGTCCCACTTAGGCAAAACCAAAACTCTTGTTAATCTAACTAACCGTGTCCCAACCTTAGGTGCTAAATGGGAAAAATCTTGAAAAAATTGGCTTTCACCTCTTCCTCAATTTTAGAGTCCAATTTGTTTGGTTGCTCTATTTTTATTGCTTTACATTTCTCCTCAAGATTTCCTATAGTTTTTCTCCACAAAAAGTGTGCAAAAGCCCTAGATTTAACAAAATTTTCATCATTTATGAATTTTTGTGATGCTTGTGCAATGATGGGATCAATCTCCTTACCTTTGTAATCAACAAGAGTGAGGTCAAAGGATGGCATAGGAGGCTCCTCAGGCTCTCCTCTTTCTATATTAGCAGTGGTAACAATGACATCTCCCTCCCCTCCCATTTGCCTCAATTGTTCTCTCAAAGATGTTTCATCATCTATTCTAAGTGGGGTTTGGGATGGTGAATATTCTTTAGTTGAGAAGAGGATCCCTATTCTAATCATTGTCTCTTGGGTGCACTAGTCAAGTGAATTCTCTGATCTTGGTCTTTTGTAGGCGGGAATGTGTTGTATATTCTAAGCCTCAATGTATCCAACCCTCCTTTATAGTGTATATTTTCCTGGAGTAACCACCATTCTACTATTTATCTTTTTATCCACCTCTAAAGACTTATAAGGATATGCCTTGAACAAGCTACTCTTCTTCTCATTTAAAGCTTGCATTATTTTAGCAAAATTATTCATTGGTGTGTCTATTTTGGTGCCCCAATACTTCTTATCTATCAAGGGGTTATAATTGGGCTATAAGGTATTGATGAATTCTAAAACTTTACTAAAACTATCCATTTTTCTTTCCTAACCTATTGTTCTTGCATTAAAAGAATATTTCTAATAACATCCTCCAGGAAGTATACATTTTGGATAGTAGTTTTAGCTTTGGTTCATTCCCTAAGGAGGTCATGGAAGGTCATAGAATCCCTCTGGATCAATATATTTACCATGGGACTGGGCCATGTTATATCTATCCAAAAGAAGCTTAAATTTCTCCATCCTTCCTTCAAAAAAATAAAATCATGCACCACAATAGCAATAGGAAAGAATGTGCCTTTACCTTTTCCCATTATATCCTAGCTTTACCTTTTCCCATTATATCCTTCTCCTCTGTTGTTTCAATTTTCCATAATAACTCTACAATTCCTATCTTCAAGGAAACATGAAAGGGTAGCACACTAGGTCTTTATAAGAAACCATAGACTTTGATGATAGTAGAAACACGGTATGGGATAATATCCCCCCAATTGTGACTGACCAATAGACCCTTACAATGGTCCCCAGGTCTGATTAGCTCTAATAAAGGTTGTGGGATCCTTGGACTATCCCTTTTCAAAAGTAATTTGAGCCTTGAAACAAAGTAACTATCAAATCTGACATAGGTGACATCTTTGGCTTCCCAAGTCATGTCAGCACTCCATAACTGAACTGGGAGCTTCTCTCCATCTCTTTCTAATTATAGCTTCATTTCCTTAGAGAAGAAGGTGACTTCCTTGTAAATACATATGTGCATTAACAAGTAATACTATAAAAAAAAATTGGTCACCTTACCTTGAGGTATTCCAACTAAACCATTATGAATTTCCTCAAATAGAAAAATAGAAAAATCAAGAATTGTTCTCATTCCAAACTGTAAATTTTGAGCCATAATGAGAACAAAAGAGCCTTGAATGTAATCCTACTCATACATCCCAAATATTTTACAAAGATTGAAATATAGACTTGGACTCTAGGATTAAAATATTTTTTCATCAACGAGGTGCTTGGTGTGACTAGGGGTAGTGTCCTAATCTTAACAATATGTAGCTAAAATGGCCCAGTTGTCAAAAATACCCTTTATGCATTGTATCTCACCTAAAATTCATCCATATCAATTCTCTCATGGATTTCATGGTTCAGGTTGAGCTTAAACACCTCCTTGATCTGGGCAGGTGAAACCCTAAAAGGGTTATCTCTAGCACGATTCTTCACAATTTTAGTAATGTGGTCATATTTTTTGGCCATATCAGACAATAGGTCATTGTCAAAGAATACCCTAGGAATAACCAATTTACCAATATCAAATTCCCAAACATTACTCAATGGGGTATCTAGGTTACATTCTACAAACCATTTCTTAAACAATTTAAAACCCCCCACTGAAACTTGAGCATCCCTTACCCAATTGGCCCTATCATAGAAACCCTCACCTACAACCAACCTAGGGTTTTTGGGATAAGTTCTCTTCCATATGTTATTTCATTTATAAAAAATAGAAATTATTCCAAAAATTCATCATGAACAACCCTTTATGGTAGTCTTTGTGGCCAAAAAATTATTTTCATGAAGGCATTGTAAATCTAAACTTAGCATTCCTAGATGTTTTCAATCTACTTACCCATTCTCTTCTGCTAAATTTTCTCAGTGAATTTCTCTACAAATTGTTGAAAACACTTTAAGAATTTGATACCCTAGCTCTAGAAATATTTTCCCTCTAAAAATTATGTAATTTTTTGACTCAATAATGGTAAATTTTCATGTTATACTACTGCATTAAAGTCACATGAAGCAATACTAAACTGAGTTAATGCTTTCTAATTCACAAATTTGTGTCATATCATAAAATTTTGAATTTTAGCCATTGATCTCATAGCACCAGACAGTCATACTTGAAAATAGATAAGTCTTTTAAAATTTTGAAAACCATGCCACGTGTCAAGTAGGCACTTCCCTACTTTAGTTAAATCACTTACATCTTCATGGTGTGGTGAAGCACCAATTGTTGATCTTCCAAAGATTAACAATTGTAAAAAATCACTATTCTTTTACAATTAATACTTTATGAAATGCGGCCCCACTAGTACATGCATTTCCAACTTGGCAAGTACATCGTATACTTCACGAATAATTGTGCTCCAGTTCATCAAACCTTTCCAGCCTAGTGTGACTCAACAAATGCTTCCAAGAACTTGGCCCCACTATGCCACATGTCTTGTTAGTTCTTTCCTGCATTACTTAAATGGTGAGCATTTTCATATGATGGTAAAGCACCCGCCATTGATCTTCCAAAGATCAACATCTTAATGGAATGTTAGTAAAAAGCTACCTTGAAACTTGGGTTGACCAATAAAATTTCAAGAAAATCAAATGTATGCTAACATGTACTAACCATTTTGAAAAGGTTTGACATAGTACTGGAAAGCTTTATTTCTTTGTAGCATATTGAAGATCCACTATTAGCAAGGGCTACATGTCTCCTTAGCACTTGCCCACTTCACTTAAAAGGTATGTAACTTCACATTATAGGGATGTGCTCACCGTCAATCTTGGAGAGATTGATAGTCACCAAAATAAATCACCGCAATAGAAAATGATCAATAAAACATTTAAGAAATGTAACTACGGTAAGAGGCAAGCTTAAATAAAAGGATTTATTTCATGAAAAACAATAAAGTAATCTTTGCGAAAAAAAAACTTAGGATAAGCTTGTCCTGCCTAATTTTTGTTTGAAATATTATTTTCAAAAGTTTTCACAGGTTATGGAAAAACAAACAAGGCTTTTTGGGTTTCAATAAAAAAATTTCTCAAGGTATTGACCTAATTTCTCAAAATTTTAAACATATCTTTAGTGTTTTTCACTATTGGATGTAACAACATATAAATGGTGAAAAACCAGGCCAACAAGATATTAATTATTATGTAACATAATAAATGAATGAAAGAAAGGATTTTATTATATAGGAAGAAAATAAGAAAACAAAGCAAGAAACTATATATATATATATACATATATTTCACTCGTGATAGGTTTGTAATGTCATATGATGGGGAGAAACATAATAGGAATATAGATGTATCAAGTACAATGATCACTAAAAAGATACCATTCCTCATTGTAATTTAGTTTAAATATACCATAAACAATTCATTCATTATAATGTAAATAATAACATTAGTGTATATTATAGATATGAATTTGATGAAATATTCAAATTAAATATATTTTTTATTTAGGAAGAGTACAAGATATTTTACCTAAAATAAGATTGAAATGTAAGGAGAACCATTCAATATGTATATAATCATCAAATAATGTTATTTTATTTTTAAGGATATTTTTCTTGCTATAGAATTTTGTTGTGAAAGATATGGTTCTCCAATTATCTTGAAGAGTTGATGAGCCACCATTTCAAATGGAGATGGAGATGTAATCAAGTCGATTTGATTAGGATCCTTATTTCTCATTGGATTTTGGAAAAAAATCTATCATGGGTACCTTGTTCAACAAGTCGTATTTTGATTTGATATGTATCTTTGATGAAATGAAAAGTAGAAGAATCCCAAAAGGAGATGTCCTAGCCCCCAACAATATAACCACATAGCGAAAACACAACAACAAGAAGCAATAATGCAAGATTTGATACCAACTCACAATAATTTATTCATAGATATAACTGATTACATGCAATATGCCCATCTATAAGACCTTCTAGGTTACAACCAAATACATACAAAAATTACAAAACAATCAGTTTTGCAAGATCCAACAAGATCCAAATTACAAACCCAATCCTAGCTAGTCTAGATACACAACTAGATAAAAACAACAAAAAGAATCCACACTTTTACCCTCAGGTCCACCAAGCAATCCTCTAGTTTCTAAGTCATAGCTCTACCTCTTCAAATTTGCATCTTTCATTCATTCCATCCCATTTGAATTCAAGATCCAAGTGTAAACTACCTCACATTCGGTGCTTTGTCCACACATTCACAACTCCATCACAATCTTGCTATAAACTGCCTCACATTTTGTGGTCTATCTACAAACTCAAGAAAAATTAGCTTTTCAGCTACTCTCCACTCTCAAATGAATGACTAAAAGACTCCAAAATACCCCTAATTATACCAATCTAAGCTACAAGTTGGCCTAGAATGCTAAAAACTAAATAAACCTAACATTAAATACTTGAAGAGCCACAAGTCAGCCTCCAATAGAAATTAAATATGTACAAATTGATATCTAAGAAAAAATGCAATATCACATAGGTCCAATTGAATTACAAATTTTAATTCAAATAAAATGTATAAATTTAGGTTTTCTACAACCCTTGAAATGAAAAAAGGCTGATTCATTAAGAATATCTATGCATCCATCCAAAAATTCATGCACAGAAACCTGTCATGCAAACTACTAGAAATTGATACTCCAGGAGAATTGCCATATCTCCCAACTTATAATGAATTAGGACTTTTGCCTTTTTAAAAATGAAATAATCTAGGCCCTCTTCAATTATTGAAATGTGTATCCTCTCATTCATTGCAAAAAATTAGTTACATGGCCTGCAATAGGCACCTAGAAACCAAAAAACACAGTTCCAACAGGAAGGTAAAAATGACTCAAACTTTAACTCAATCCATCCAATCTCTATGCAATCATGAGGAAAGGTTCTCCAATGTGTCTCAAACAAATACCTAACCAAAAATCCAAGCTTGATGCTCTTGCATTAGAATCCCTAGGTAAATAAAAAGTATGTCCCATAATTTGATGCCCAAAGAAAGATTTGCAACCAACTTCACCTTTACCAAAGGCTTCCACTTCATCAAAGTCAATAGAAAAAATCTAAAAATCAACCATCTATGCTTCATCCACTAAAACATTAGAATCAAATACATATCAGCAACCCAATCACCATGCTCACTCCCAAGAACAAACTAAACATAATGCCTCACCAAGAATCTCTACAACTGATCACAACTAGCAACAACAATATCCTCAAACATGTACTCCATGTTAGAAACATCATATAAATCCAAAAACAAGTAAAAAATATGTAGGTTCAAATCCCCAATAAGAAGAACATGTAAATCCTTAGCCATGTCAACTATAGGAAAATTAGGAACATACAGATCTATAGTATCATGTAGATCCAAAGCCAAATCAGCAACTAGTGAATCCACACCAGTAACATCAAAATGCATATCAATAGAAACATCTATACCTTATATCATCTCAGCAACAACATATGAATTTATATCCATATCAAAAACCACATGCAAATCATCATAATCAACAATCTCAACAATCTCATTGCTCACATCAAGATGCTCTGCAATTTCCATGTCAGACCCAACCAAATAATCATGACAAACCAACCTCCATCCAAACATTAATAAGGTTAGGAATATCTTCAACAAAAACCTCAACCTTCTTTGCAAGTTTTGTATCAGACTCCACAATCTGATCAACAAAACCAAACTCTTGTAGCTCAAACTTGCCATTCCATCTTCTCTCATGAACAAGTCTCTTAACTAGCTAGACAACTCTCTTCGAGATCAGTACACTCCAAATCCAAAAACATTGATGGAATGCCTTCCTCATCCTATCCTTATCTCAATCAGTTGAACTAGTTTTAGACCAAGCAATCTCCTCCTTAGCTCGATTGGACAAACTCGCTTCAAACTGAGTAGACATCTCAGAAAACCTCCTTTCCACCACATCATAGAGATATGCAATCATCTTAGGGTCTAATCCTCTTGGAGCCATCTTCTAAGATATTCCTAAACCCTCTTAAAAAATCCTTCCCTTGCTCCTTGTGACAAACCCAAATTATTTGCAAGTCAAATCACAACCTGCCACCTCACACAAAGAATCAAGAACCACATCAGAAGTCCAGGTCCACAGATCTATAATCCAAAAAACTCTCTATGATCATGCCTCAACAAGATCAGTCTTCCATCTTCGCATCCATTAATCCATCTATAAGAACTCTACAATTCCAAGTTAGAACCATGATTTTCCACCTTACAAATCGGATATCTAGGACTCTAGAAAGAAATCTACCACTAGATCAAGATCAACTTAGATCTACTTCTCCAACCCATGTCCTGGTGCAAACTGCCACAACTTCGGTGATCTATCTACACATTCAAGAAAAACCTTTGCTCTGATACTATTTGATGTATTTCAAGGTAGGGGGATCCCCAAAGGAGATGTCCTAGCCCCTAGCAATATAAACACATAGTGAAAACACAATAGCAAGAAGCAATAATGAAAGATCTGATACTAACAATAATTTATTCATAGATATAATTGATTGCATGCAATATGCCTGATTGTAAGACCTTTTGAGTTAGGGCCAAATACATACAACAATTTTAAAAAAATTAGTTCTACAAGATCCAACAAGATCCAATTTATAAAACCAATCCCAACTAGTCAAAATACACAACTAGATAAGAACACCAATATGAATCCACACTTGTACCCTCAAGTCCACCAAGCAATCCTCTAGTTCCTAAGCAATAGATCTAGCTCTTAAAATTTTCATCTATCCTTCATTCCATTCCAAATGAATTCAAGATCCAAGTGTAAACTACCTCAAATTTGGTGCTCTGTCCACAGATTCACAACTCCATCACAATCCTAATGTAAATTGCCTCACATTCGGCACTTTGTCTATAGACTTAGGAAAAAATCACCCTTTAGCTACTCTCCACTCTCAACTGAATAAAGAAAAGACTCCACAAGACCCCTAATTATACCAATCTAAGACACAAGTTGGCCCAAAATGCTAAAATCTAAATAAACCTAACATTAAATACTTGAAGAGCCACAAGTCAGCCTCAAATAAAAATTAAATGTCTACAAATTGATATCCAAGAAAAATCATGATATATCATAGCTTCGATTGAATTAGAACTCTTTCTTCAAACAAAAGGTATAAATTTAGGTCCTCTAAAACCCTTGAAATTTTCAAAGGCTGTTTCATTAAGAATATCTACCCATCCATCCTAAAAGTCACCCACAGAAACCTATCGCACAAACTACCAAAAATCAATACTCTAGGAGAATTTTCATATCTCCCAAATTATATAGAGTTAGGACTTGTACCTTTGATAAATGGAATTATTGTAAGCCCTCTTCAATCCCTTAAATGATAATCCTCTCATTCATTGTGAAAAATTAGTTACGTAGCCTGCAACAAGCACCTAGAAACCATAAAACACAGTTCCAACAACTAGGTAAAAGTGGCTCAAACTTTAACTCAATCCATCCAATCTCTATAAAATCATGAAGAAAGGTTATCCAATCTGTATCCAACACATATCTAACCATTAAAATCATATCTCCACCAAAATCCAAGCGTGATGCTCCTACATCAATCTTGAAAGGAAGAAGAAAAGACATGAAGGGGGTGATCCTCCACTTGTAAGGTACTCTTAGTAGGAGATACATAGCTCATCAATTCCTCATTTATAGAAGGAATATAAATGAAAGACAGAGGAAGTAGTTCATCACTAGGATAAATAATCATGTTAACATCCAATAATGTAAAGGTAGGATCATGAAGAAGGGGGTAATTGGTTTTCTTATCTAAGGGTGGAAGAAGGTACACATTAATAAAGGAATAATAATGACTCAAAAATGTTTCATGAGGGAGAGAGTAATAAATATCTCTATTCAAAGGAATGCACATCATAGTTTTGGTGAGACCAAAACTAGTCTTGGGATACTTTTGGTCTATCATCTTTGTACATATAAAAATCACTAAGAATTTTATAGTTTAGGGTTTGTGGTTTTAGGGAACCCTCTCATTTTACATAAAATATAGTATCTTACCCTCAAAGTTTTGTATGAATGATATGAAATATTCATTTCTATAGAGTGGATGTTTGAGACCTTCATTTTAACAAGTTATAAAGCATAAACATTTGGTAGCGTTTAGGTTCGTTAAGATATTGGGATCCCAAACTAGGTTTGGTTAAACATATATATTTCAATTTCAAGATCTAGACCCAATATGAAGTTCATGTGCAAAAGGTATGAGATTAGGTGGTATTCTAAAGTCTTATTTTTTGGATTGATTCTACATTAAATATCATTATACTCCAAAATTCAACATTTAGGTTTAAAAGTAAACTTCTATTTAGATACATTCTAAAATAGGGTTTTAAATTTAAAAATCCCAAAAGACATTTTTAGTTCTTCAATATATTACTAGATTCCTGGGTCTAGATCTATTATGGATAATCATAAAAACATGGTAGGTACATTATCAATTCATATTTCTTAGAAATAGGGAATACTGAGAGGGGATGAGAATCAATATTCTACAAATTTTACCCCAAAACTAGATATTATTAATTTCCTTATAACTTGCACATGAAAGAAAACTAATTATACTAAAAAAAAACATAACCATACAAAATTATTGGCTAAAGATATTGACCCTCTTAAGAGTCTATTACATGCATATAGTGTCTCAGTCCTTATTAATGGACTTTGTTCTTGTTAGAAGCCTCAGCCAGGTTAGGAGTTGTTATATAAAAATACAAAATTTATGCAAGAAGAGCCCATTGCCCTAAAATACAATATATAATGTAATTCCTTGATACAAAAAGATACATACAAAACATCTTACTTATTTTTGATATGTTCAATATTTGATATGACTTATTTTGCTCCTCATAAGACATGCAATCCTGTAATCATAAATCATAATTTACATCACATAAAGTTCACATAGTCTTCCTTAGAAGCACACTTAACTTCACATTTACAAACTTTCCTTTATACCCTTGTAATTCTAAAAATATTGTCTAGTCGACCATCAAGCTTCCACACTCTTGAAAAAATATTTATTAGCTATTTCCCTATTAGGGTTAAGATATAGAATGTCATCCTAAATTATTCAAGTAATTATGCTGTAAACAAAATAATTCTTTAACTCACAATTTACCATTTCTTTTCATGCTCTATATTCTATTTGTATATTGCCATAACTAGTAAAACTACTATATCTTCTTCTATATTGATCTTACTGACTCTCACACTTGAATGCACCATCCTAACATCCTATCCTATCCATACCTACCTATGCACATTTCAATAATGCCTCTATCAAGTATACACATAAAAATTGTATCTTCTATGCTTGATAAACTAACTTATACCTATACAATTTTCTATGTATAATTGTTGTACCTTCATCTTCACATTATTCTCTCTTTACATTATATATATCTCTATGTGTGTGTGACAATATTTTGTAGAAGACTATATACCTCAAAATCTTGTGACTCCCCTTGAGCTAATGTGCTATTTCTATAACCAAAATTCCATTCCTATTACTGAAGACTCTTGTGTTGAATTTGTCTCACTCTGATGTGTCTGATACTCTTTGCCTTGTCTGTACTCTATATATATTTGTTTGTATTATCCCTTTGTTTCCGCTCCCCCTTTCACATCTTCTTGAAATTTTTGCATCCTTTTGGCTTTATTCCCTTTCTTCTTCAAAATTATTTTACATGATTATCTCCCCCTTTGGATATTCTTTATTTCCTCCTTCAAAGAATGTAGTAACTTCCCTTTCTTATTGTATGCAATAATGAATATCTCCCCCTTTTTGACACTTATATCGAAGGGTCCTTAGAATGAATATAGTATTTAGGAAAAAATTCTTTATATATCTCCATTATCATCTTCAAAGAAGCATCCCACTTATCTAAAGAAATTTCCAATTATTTGTCCTAGATGGTTGTTTCTACTACAAGATGTACTAGGCCTTCCAAGGTAGAAAGATTACGATCTTTCTTTAAAACATTTTTTGCATAGGCCACTTCCTTATGTAGTACTTCTAGGTATGTGGTAATATAAGATTATATTTTTATCTATTTGGCCTTGACATTGGCCTCTATTACTATCAATACAACTAACTCCTTCTAGGTGTGAAGCATTGGAAAAATGCTTCTTACTTTAAGTTGGATCTTAATGTAGCTGTGTGCTAGATATCTTGAGATTTCTCTCCAAACTTAGTATTCAGTGGCTAGTTTCTTGTGTGAAATATAATGAGTCACACAATTTGGAGTACAATGAGAATATGTTCTCAAGTATTTTTTTAACCTTTTCAATCTTCTTAGCCAGTTCAACCTGTGATAGTGCTATCTTACTAGATATTTTATCATTAATTTTCATTTGAAATTTCTTTTGAGACCATTCCAATAATTTAACATTTGTATCAAGGTCTTCATTTTGTACCTAGTCCACTATGTTGGATAGTTGCTCCATGATAGGCTTTGTTTCATCAAGTACAGGTAGGCTACATGCATCAAGAAATATGTCTTTGATTTCCACTAATGCTTGCTTTTGTCTATACTCATTTCTGAGTATCTCTTGCCTTTTCCTTCTGTCCAGTACCTCTTGCACTTCATTTATCTATGGTAGGTTCATTTTCTTGGAGTCATAACTTGGTATGACTATTTCCTCATTAAGTGTAGGGCCTCCATGGTGAAGTACCCTTGTTACCCTGGTGGAGCTCGAGCCTAGTACTAAGATTTGTAGTAGTATTGCATTAGTGCTCGAATGCTTGGTAGGAGTTTGTGTGGTAGGAAAGTTTACCAATGTATGTATTACCTCTTGCTCTCTTTCCTTAGGGGTTTTCTCTTCTTCCTTCTCTTCTTCTCTACTACCTTAGTCAATGATAATGATTTGAGAAGGTGCACCTTAGCTTTGTGCTATAGGAACATCTTGTCCTATTTTATCCTTTATTGGCTCCTCAACAGTTGTTGTTGCTATTACTGTATGATCAACTTTAGTAGTTGTTTCTTGTGCTAATTTCTCTTTAGGTTGTCCTTTTGTACCTATGGGAGGTTGTGAAGGTGGTTCTTGTGTGTTGACCTTCTCCCTAGTAATCTCTACTACAACTTTGTACAATTCTTCAAAACTCACCAAAACAAGATTTGTGCATAACTATGATTGCAATGTGGTTTGGTGAAGGATCTTTTTGAGATCCTCTATAGTCAATGGATTGATGTTCTAACCTGAGGTGTCAAGAACATCCTTTACAATTATAGTTTATGTAGGTGTTGTATGTGGAGGACTTGGTGGTGGCAATTGGGTTTCTTGGACACTCTGTTCTGGCTACTGCTCCTTAGATGTTTCCTCTTCACCTTGCTATGTCTTCTCCACTATTTCCTCTTCTTTCTCTTTCTCTCCTTCCTCATCCTTTTCATTCTCTTCTTCTTTCTCATTGTTTCTTCCTTCAAAGGGATCTTCTTGCCCTTCCTAGATAGTAGTAAATCCATAAATCAATTTCCAAATTTGTGTGGACTTTTGCACGACATCATTAATTTGATTTTGCAGAATACAAAAGGCTCTATATTTGGGTTAAAATTAGATCCCATGTTTCTTGTTAGCCTTTCTTATTTGAACTTTAGTCAAGTTAGGTAGTACATGATCCAATGTTGACTCCCTTATTTCCTTTTCCATTTTAAGGTACTAATGTCATTTATTCTCTACAATGGAGCTTAGCTCCTTAGGCATTGAATTGTCTAGTTCAAGTGGGGTGGTCTTGAACTTGGCCATCATAGTGTAGATGGATTCTTCCACTATGTTTTGTTCTTCTCTTGAAAATTTATTAAAATAAATGGTCTTTAAACCAGTTAGATCTACATTATCTCTAATGTTATTACAAAAATTTTCCAATTTAGACTTGGTAGAATGTCTTACCAATCTGAATTGATCATTGTCAAATTCTATCTTTTCTTCATTTGACTCTAGAGGTGCAACATATTTTCTTCTTTTATTTTTTTCTATAGGCCCTCCTTGCTCTGTCGCTTTTTTCCCCCTATTCCTTTGTCACTTGGGTTGTTGCCCTACTATTTTCCCTTGTAGTTGGCTTGGCTGGGCTTGGTTTTGTTGCTTTCTTTTCCCCTTGGGCTATGCAACCAGCTATTTTTGTGCCTTTCTCTTCTTAGGTTTTGGTTTTGGTGCTTCCTAATCAACACCTTCCTCTTCTTCTACATCTTCACCCATTCCTTGGGTCAATGCAAGTGTCTCATGTTCCTTTTCTTCTTCTTCTCCTTTTGCAATGTCTTCACCAAATTTAGCCTTTAACTTCTTTGCAAGTTTATCCTTCTTTTTCTGTGTGGAGGTAGTCTTTAACTCCATATCCACTTTTGATCTTACCACATCATAGGTTCCAAAATGTGTTGCACTTTTATCCACTTCCTTAGATAATAGTGTATTTATAGTTTTTGATGCCTCATCTATATTTATTTCATAGCTTAGAGGTCTTAACCATCTAACTCTTAGTGTAGCAGCTTATATGTAGGTGTAGTCAACATCTACAAGAAAACATACATCATTTACATGATTTTCTACCAATGAAATTGGTATTCTTAGCCTTTGCTTGATGGTCTTCTTGAAGTCTTCAAAATAGCTAGTCATTAGGGTTTCAAAATTAGCTCCCATTTGTTCTATATATTCATTAACTTGAGCTATGATAGACCTATTTCCTTTCCACATAACTTTACCAAAAGAAGGAAACTTATTCTATACATAGAAGAATATGAAAATCAAAATAGCTCCAAACTTGCATTGGGCTCCCTTAGTTCTCCTTATTGCTACTAAATTCTCATTGATTTGTTGTAATTGTGATTCTACATGATCATAGCTATGATCCATCTTCACTAGTTTGTAAGCCACATCCACTACAATGTAAGGCACACTATTAAGTGTGTTGAAATTGATAGAATTTATGTGCAATAACTCTACTAGAAAAGTCAACAAGAGGGTCTTGAATAGTGTCTATTGTCATTCCTCTCTTGTTCTATTCGGAACCAATGTTCTTTTCAATTGCTTCCTTAGCATCACTTTTGAGGTTCTTTGGCCAATCCAGGGTTGGGTACCATGCCACTCTATGTAGAACCCTATTGGTTATTTTCACTAGACCATCCTCTAACCATAAGCTTCCATCATGTATCCTACTAAGTACTATCCTAATCCATTCATTTTTTAAAACTGTGGGAAATTCTAGGGCATGTGTCAAACCCTTCTTCTCAACAATTTGGTACTCTTCTTTTAAGACTCCATTTTCACACAACCTCTCATCTCATAGGCTTCCCTCATCTCCATATCACCTATGGCTTCAATTTTATAGTTGTAACATCTTCTAACATCTTGAACCATAACTACCTTGGGGGTCTTATAGATAGGGCTCCAGTTGGGTCATTTTTATATGCCACTTCTGGTATTGGCTAGAATCTAGTTGTTTCACTTTGTTGGACACTAGTTGAACCTCAAATGACTCTTTATCCTATGTTTTACTAGAGCTAGAAGCCATTTGTGTGATCTAGAGTTTGAATGCAAAGAAAATGTGAAATTGTGTAGCTCAGCACAAATGCAAATACCTCAAATTCTATGAAATTATGTTGAATCATTGTTGAAATTGGCTCAAATGCTAGATTCTCTACTTAGATGTCATTCTACACTCTTTTTCATCTTTTCTCTTCATTCATGATGAAGAAAAATGATTCAAAATGTGATGATATACCTTATTTTAATAGCATTTAATGCTTAGTGCATTTACAGTTGTTCGCTCAACTTCTTAAGCTTTTTTGCATTACTCGGCTTCCATTGTCTTTCCACCACTCGACATCTACAAAATTATCCTTCACTAAAATTTCTCTTTACTTGGCTTCCTCTACCAACTCAGCTACAATTAATCATTCAGCTTCTGCTAATTTTGACAATCAACTCGACTTGTACTGGAATTTTACTTAGCATCTGAGGGAAACTTGGCAACACTGATGAAATCTTGAAATTTTGTCTTTGCATCTCAATTCAGATTGTTCTCTTTTTTTCAATACTTTCTTATTTAGGAATTGATGTATGATAAAGCTTTCTAAATCAATCCCTCATGCCTTCTTGTACTTAGTTTGATGAAGTATGATCACTTGACCTTTTAGGTGAAGTGATCCCTTCATTTGATGAGCTACTACCATCTTTCTTCTTCCATGTCTTATTCAATTCTCCTCTGATGTGCTCAATATCCACCTTCTCTTTTCCTTTGTTGATCTCTGAGTTGGGTGCCATTTACCTTGTTGAGCAATTCCTACTAATATGACTAGTCTTCAAACAACTAAAACATATGGTTTGATTTAACCATCTTTTGTAGTTTCCATTGAAATGTGTTCTTATGTAATTTTTAGGGATGTGTCCATATTCTTGATAGTAATGACAACTATACCTAGTGTTGTAAGCCCAACTGTAGTGATGTCCATGGTTATTTCCTCTTGTTGGCTAATTAAGTGTCCATAGAGGCTTTGATCTGCACTCAAAAGCTCTATGTCCATACTTCTTGCAATTGTAGTAGTGACCTTCAAATCTTGGTGTTCTAATAGTCTTAGTCCTGTAGTTATGTTCTTGATGTCCTTGCTTTTTGTGTTTATGACAATAACTCACATTCTTAGGTTTGTCATGTTGATGAGCATTCTTGCTCCTACATACATTAGAGGTATGTCCTTTTTTACCACTGAAATGACAAGTAGGTTTAATGTCCTTACCTTTGTTACTCCTTTCTTTTGCAGTCTTAGATGACTCTCCTTGTTTAGTGTTGGCATATCCTAGTCCTAAAGTATCATTGCTAGCCCTTGGTGATTTTAGTAGCTACTCAAAGTACTTAATTGACTCATTGGGTTTTTTGAAGCTCTCTACAATCTCTTCTCTCTTTTAAGGTCATTTTGTAGTTGTTCATTTTGTATCTTTAGTGTAGAGATCTCAATATCCTTGACATTAAGTTCATTATGTGCATTCATCATCTGACTTAGGGTGTCTAGCTGCATGTTTTAAATTCTTGCAAACTCAATTGAATTCTCTTCCAATTTATTGGCAAGATTTCTCTTGTCTTCTTCTAGCATAGCCTTATCTTCAATGGCTATTTTCTTCTATTCAGTCATCTCACAAAGCTTCATGGCTTGTGACTCTTGTTCAATCTTGAGAGTTCTGATTTCTTCTGCTTGGGCTCTATTCTTTTCCATTAGGTTTGTTATTGTTACATCAAACTTTTTAGAATCTCCATTTGCAAATAGTTTTAAGGTTTCAATCTCCTTATATTTTGTATCATTCTCAACTATGGAAATCTCTCTTGTAATCTTTAAGAATTATCTCAGTTCCTCTCTGTAGACACCTAAATTTGATTACACCACTTTGGTAATCTAATTTAGCCATCTCTAAAGGCATCATTAATTAAATTCTTATTTAATTAATCCTTTGCCATCCCCTAGCTGATTAATCTAATTAATCATCTATAGTCCTAATTGATAAATCAAATAACCTATCATTTATCAATTAAATCCTATTCTCCTATCTAATTTCAAAATCCTCATTTATTAAATAAACCTATTTGATAAATAAATCCCTCAAATCTAAAGCCCCTAACTTATCCCTAGTCCTCCATTTAGCCTAATCCACCCCATCCACCCATACTAACCTAGCTTAGCCACTAACTCACCCAACCTCATTAATGCCATCCACTTGCACATCTCTAACATCCTAAATCTTATCCTAAACCCAAGCCTAATCCACCCCCTAATGTTGTCACATTCCCTAAACAAGTTTAAGACTTTCCTAAACTAAATCAAAGTCCCCTCTTCAAAATATCCCAACCACCAAGCCATAATTGCTCTTACAAGCCCACTCATGACTCTTACATCCCTCTTCCATACTCAATCTCCCTCATCATGCCTTTAACAAACCCCTTATCCTACCCTCTCACACTCATCCTTGTTGTGACAAGTGTCACCTTCCCATTTGGTGCTAAACAAGCACAATCCATGTGCTCTCCTTTGAGTGCATCCTATCCCTCCTTAACCTTTCCTCTCTCCTTGCATCTAAGCCATCCATCCCTCTACCCCTTAGCCTATAAATTGAATCCCCTCCAAAGCCATTTCATCACAATCCTTGAGCTAAAGTCATCAATCTTAACCTTATAATGCCAAATTGAGAGCTCACAAGGCTACCAATTTTCCATTACCCATCTCCACCATTGAAGCAATTTGGCAAGCAATTGAGCATACATCCACATCAAAGGACACATCTACAAAATCAAGGAAGCATGGAGTGTTTTCTCTTTTGAGGTTTTCATTTCTTTTTTGATTTCTTTTTCTAAACTTATATGTGAATTTAGTTTTAGTTTGTGAATGTTTACTTTAATGTTAATGTTCTTTGCACACTAAATCTTGTTCTACACTCTCTAGCTTCTTCCAAAGTGTGTAGAGCAAGTTGTATATCAATTGCTTGATTCTCTATGATCTTCCCAAGTTTTTAGACTTCCATTTCCATATCTTTTCTCCAAGTTGTAAGGCTCCTCCTTATGAGAACTTGGTTCTGATACAATTGTTGGAATTTACAAGTGGGAAGATTTACTTCTAAGAGGGGGGGTGAATTAGAAGTAACTAAATTTAACATCTAAAACTTTTTATCTGAAATCATTCACATGCGTCTAATTCATCTAATAAACATGAAAGTAAAGACATGCATGAAAAATAGATAACACAAGATTTGGTAACCCGAAAACCCTCCAAAAATTAGAAGGTAAAATTAGGGTGGGAATGACACCCACAAAGTATCACTATAGAAATATGTAACTATTTAAGGTTACAAAGTTTGACCACTTCTAATGGTCTACCCTATGAAAGGCTTGTCCTATAAAGACTTTACACATTATTAGAAGTGACCTAGTTAAAGGATTTACAAACACTCACTTGGAATGTTACCCTATTAAAGGATTTAGTACCTTGTTTAAAGGATTACAACATGGCTATTAAACTAACTTATCATCATAGGATTTTCATTCCTAATATAATGGCTATAGAGTATTAGAAAGTCTTGACCTGATAACTTACAATCTTCAATTGCTGATTCTAGATCCTTGTTATGCTCTGGCTACTCTGATCCTTGCTTGATCTAATATGTCTCTTCACAAAATTTTGATTGCTCTATTCTTATTCAACTAAATTCTACAATTTTTTTCTTCTCTTTCTAAATCTTTAAACACCCCTCTAAACCTTTCTATTGTTCACCCATATACTTCTCACATACATACACAATGGGGTTTTGTCCTCCTTTTAAAGGCTTCAAAGACTTAGGGTTAGGTATGAATCTATGATCAATATTTATTCTTTATTTCTCACTCAATTCTTTCACTTTTCTAATTAAATGCATGCTTTCTTCGTTTTTCTTATTGGTTGCATGTTGATTACATAGGTAATGTAAAAGATTCAATCTTATCTTCAAGATCCTTCAAGATTCACCTTTATTTGGCTCAAAAATAGTTTACATTTGAGTTTGTGAAGGCACAAACTCATATGTTGATTTTTTGTTACTCAACACTTACTAATTGTTGATGCTCAACACATATAGGAGTTCTGCCTTACTCAACTCCTATAGTAATTCTATTTCACTCAACATTTATTCTTTTCTTAGCACCTATAGTGACTCAACATCTATACTCTACTCGATACCTATACTTTTCTCAACATCACTTATCACTTGACACCTAAAATTTGCTTAGCACCTAAAGTTTAGTCAACACCTATTGAATGTTTAGCTAGGCACATAATATGACTCAACATCTATATTATACTCGGTACATTGAGAATTGGTTAAGTGTGTTGACTCTCAATTGTCAAAACCAGTCTAAGGCCAACAATACATGTGTGTGTGTGTGTGTGTGTGTGTGTGTGTGTGTGTGTGTGTGTGTGTGTGTGTGTGTGTGTGTGTGTGTGCGCGTTAGCTAAAACTCATCTTCTTATCCTAATTTCCAACAATATCCTTGTTTGAAATTGATGGCAACATATGAGAAAATTGGCTAAGTCCCAAAATGTTGATAAAAACTTTACAAAAATCTTGGCCTTGACAAAGATTTATAGAACTAAAAAATTCAAGTGAATCATCATATTTGCATAACCATCTTTCTTTATATCTCCTATTACATTATAGCTCCCCTTTTTGCTATAATAATTTACATTATTACTATGCCTCCTTTCTAGATACATTATACAATTTTCCTATATTACTCTCCCTTTGACATCAATAAAAAAGGTATCAAAACTTATAGACAATTAAAAAGTTATATTTATACCTCTGCATTAGGTAGATAACCAAGTAATACAATCATCAAAACTTCTCTTTAGATTCCTGAAGTTATTTTTCTATGAGTCTCTAACTCCCTTTGAAATATTGAGAAGATCACATAGCCCATATGATGCAATTTCTATTGCACTCAAATCTAGATAGGAAAATTTCTCAAAGGATGTCTTTTCTTATAGACATTCCTCTACTTGCTGCTCAAGGATTGCTATCTTCAAAGATAGGTTTTCTCTAACAAATTTAAATATTTTAGAAATTCTTTCTTATTTTTCTCAATAAGACTTATCTCATCATAAGTATTTACAATATTTGTCTCAATACATTCAATTTTTTGATTGGGTTTCTATAGCTGATTTACTAGTACTTCAGGTTCATTATGCTTCTTCTTAATCTCTTTATCTTTGTATTTAGTCAGCTTAATATTAATGCATATCTTTCATATAATCCTTTTCCTTCTTTTTCACATCTCCTCAACTCCTTGATACATGCATCAAGAGCTCCCAAATCATTTCTAATATTTTGATAGATAGTGTCAAACATATGTGCATCATGTTTGGCATGTGCTTGAATAATTTCAATTTTAGATAGGTTGGTGAATTGTACATCAAAGTCTTGTACTATAACTTTTTCAGTGTCTTGAGTATCTAAATCAGTCATCTTTATAGTCAAGGTTTTCTAAAGTCTCTTTCTTACCTCCATTAGAGATCTTTGTAGACTCTTTACCTTTGTATTTTTATTGATGATATTCTTGAGTGATGAGATTAGTTTAGTTTGATCATCATCATATGATCCTATTAATGCTACTAAGGTAAGGGGTGTCATATAAGAACTAGGTACACTATCCTTTTTCTCATCTTCCTCCTTTTTCTTCTTCTCATCTTCTTATTTTCTTTTCTTTTCTTCTTCTCCTCTTCTTCTTCTTTTTTATTCTCTTCTTCTTCCTTCCTTTTCTTCTCTTCTTCCAATTTCTTTCCTTCCTCCTTAATTTTACTATGGCCTTCCTCCTTATTCTTTATATCTTCCTCATCTTCCTCAATTTTCCTTTTCTTTTCTTCTTCTTCCTTGTTTTTCTTCTTCTTCCTCTTCTTTTCTCCTTTTTTCTTACTCTTTATTTCTATCTTCTTATTTTCTTGATCTTTTCTTTTCTTCCTCTTCTTTTCTATTTTCTTCTTCTTCTAGCTTATTCTTTTCATCATCCTCTTCTTCTAACCTAGTATAGCTGGTCAAATTTCCAACATTAGTGTCATAATCCTTGAATGGATCTTCTTCTATATCAATTGTGACCTTTGTGTTGTCAATCTACAATATGACAATACCAATGGAAATCTATATATTTAGATCTACCATCATCTATATTTAGATTTGTTTATTTCTTCACTAAGCTCTTGATAATTGCCTCCCATAATTAGTATACTTCTAGTCTTGTTCCTAAGATAAAGCTCAAGACTCTTTAGTAGACTTGCAAGGTGTTGATCACTCTCAATCTTGCATAGGTTTCTAAGTTGGTTTTCTCCAATTCCTTTGTCCACATCTGTGATTCTCTTTCTTCTATTTATCAATCATGTTTAGGATTCACATCCTTAATATCTTCAAATATTTTATTAGACAATATTAATTGTCTAATAATTTAATTCTTAAGTTCCAATCTATCAATTCTAGTGTATAGATGATAAAACTTGTTTATTTGAACAAAATTAGCTTCATCAATGATTGAATTGTTTAGCTTCTTAATTTTAGGCTTCTATCTCTTTCTTCCTATGCTTACAACTTTAGGTTGCTTCTCTATTGGATTTTCAAGTTCTATTTGTGCTATCATCTTCTTCTTGGGTATATTTGGCATTATCTCTTTGTGCCTCTTCCCAAGTCTAGCTACCACAACATTTTTTTTTCTCTTCCTTGGGGAATTATGAATTTTTTAATTTTACCTTAGCCAACTTGACTAATTTTATTTTAACCTCAACTAACTCCACTTCTTCTTCTTCTAATGGATTAAATAATTGAATAATAGTTTTAATAGGTGATTGATCCTACAAAACTATTATATAAGATGTTATGGGTGTAGCCATAGATGGAACTACAATGGTAACACCTTTATATGGTCCCATTAATGCCAAGGATGGCACATACATCATCCCTTGTTGACCAAATTTATTCATTCCTATTTTGGTTTACTTCACAACACTTTTTGCTTCTTTAGTGATACCTACTTCTAGCATTGACTTCTTTAACACCAAATTAACTTTATTTTGAGTCAAGATTCATCTAATGATGTTTTATTTGTTGATTTTATTAATTCATCATAGGTTCCAATCTTATCAAACACTTTATCCAATCTTATCAGCATATCCCTTAATTTCTTATTTTGCAACCTCATAGCCAAGTGGCTCAACATACAACATTCTAGGCTCAACTGCCTCAATATATGTGAAATTGGTATCAATCATGAAAAAAATATTATTTTTGAACTTCTCTACCATAATGAGTGGAATTGTGTATCTTTCCTTCATTTCATTTTGAAAGGTCCTCATAATGAGGTTTGTGATGTCATTGATCTTATCAATAGGATGCTTATCATGCATCTCAGATGTCTTCTCAATGGTACACTTATCACTACTAATTAATTCAGCTACTAACATAAAAGGAAATCTTTTGATCAAATGGAAAAACATGTGTCATCAATGATTGGAATCTAAATTGACTACTCTTAACATTCGTAATCCTTTCTCAACCAACTAAACTCTTAAAAAATTTCTCAAGTTAAATTTTTATTTCTGAATGTAAACTTTCTAGGTTGCATGTATGAATCCAACAACCATGTCATGACTCCTTGAACTAGAACATATCTTTGTTTCAATGATTTTTCTCAAAAATATTACATCTTGTTTGATTATACTTGTCACTATTCCTCTTCCATTATAGACAGATTATGTATTTTCAACTACTATCTTCTTAACATTTTTCTCATTTATAGCTATGCTTCCCTCATTGCATAAACCAATGACTTCATGAATTAATCTAGCCAATATTTCTATTAAATTATCCCCTAACCAAAACTTTCCATCATGAGTTTTACTAATTATAACCTTAGTCCATTCTTCATTGTCAAAATCATAGTAAAATAGAAATCTCACTAGGTCATTGATCTTTAGATGTTCAAAGTATTTCTTAAGGCTCATATCCTAGTTATAAATTAGATTGAATTCCTTGGAAATATATTCTTCTACTACAATTTCAAATTTTCTTCTAGTGTAGCTACTTAGATCTTCCAAGTGAATGAATCTTTTTGGAACTTTAGGGTCATCCTCTAAGGGTTTCATTGGATTGATTTTCAACTTAGGTCTTGCTAATTTCTCAACATTCTAAATAAAATATTTTTCAATTTTGACAATTAAATTTTGAACTCACTTCACAACTCAATTCTCTCATAAAATATGAAATACCTCAATTCTTCACGTAACTGGGGTTATCTAAACTTTGCACTTCAAATCACCTTCAATTCGCTCTCAATTGATTATTTACTAATCCTTAAGTCTTTGAATGCTCAAATGGTACACTAGACCTCATTTAAATCCTTTAGATTTTATAAAATTGATCTCTGCATTAATTGCAGAAGTATGCAATTCATAAAAAGTTATTTATGATTAATAGTTGACTTGTTCTCTTTCATGCACACACAAATGATCTCAAAATCACTTAGGCTCTTAACCATAGCTTCAACTAGTCGCAATTCATAATATACCATCTTTTATATCCTTTTTCTGATAATTCAGTTATAAAGATGCTTAATTCAAATAGGATGAATCACATATAATTGTTGACTTGTTTCTTTCTTTAGGTGCATCAAATGACTTTTATTCCAATACTACATGTGACCTTGATGGGTTTTTTTCTTTGACAAATACTTCTTTGAATTCTTCTATATGCTCTCTCAACTCACTTGTCTAATAGTTATTGTTTCTATCATTCCTCCCAACATTTATATTATTGTTCCTTTTGAAATTTGGGTTCCTATTGATGTTCTTGATATACATTCTGCAAAATCTTTTTATATGACCAAATTTGTTACATTGTTGACAAACTAGTGCATCATTTTTGTGATTAGGTCTAGGTTTTTTAATAGGTTCTCTATAATTTTTAGTAATATGTCCAAAGTTTTTTCATTTATGACATGAAATTTTGTACCTTTCTCTATTTGCTAATTCATTGAATCATTTCCTTTCTCTTTTAGGGTTAGTACCTCTAAACATTCTACTATTGCTATTATTACTATCAAAATTTAGGCTTCTTACAATAAATTTCTCTATGACCAAAAGCATGAAAATTATAACAATAAAAATTAGTAACATGTTCGAATGGATTACCTATGCATTCTCTTTTCATATGACCAATTTCATTACATGCAAAACATATACCTTTAAATTCATACCCTGCTTCCTTGGGTGATTTAGTTTTCTCAAGTTGCTTTGGTTCATTAGTTTTTTTAGGTTGGTCAATCTCCTTAGGTGAATTTTTAGATTGATTTGCCTCAATTTTTTTAGTTCTTCTTTCTCTTGTGTAGGAAAATTAATCTTTGAGCTAATTTCCTTTCTAGCTTCTAATTTTATCACTATTAGAATATAACTTCTCTTATTGTTACCTAGTTTGGGTTAACTCTCCTTTCACAAAAGTGTTGTATTTCTCAAGTTGTCCATGTTCTACCTTGGTGGATTCAAGTTTGGATGTGAATTTTGTAAGATGGGATCTTAGATCTTCATTTTTTATTTTTCAAATCTAATTCAATTTTAACATCATCTTCTTTTAAACTTAACTTAAATCCAATCATCTTCAACTCATGTTTCAAAATCTCATTTTCTTTCATCAATCTTGAAACTTCTTCATTTTTGGATTTGAGATGATCAATCTTGTCTTTTAGCTTTCTAATGTAGTGTTTTGCATCTTCGTATCTTTCTTTCAAGTTGTCTCTTTCTTTAATGAGAATGTCAATCTGCTCAAGAGGCTCTTCTAGGTTTTTCTATAACTATTCCATATCCATAGGGATCTTACTCAAGTTGTCAAGCCTCTTCTAAGTAACTATTCTATGATGCCAATTTTTAGAAATAGAGAATATTGAGAAAGGGGGGTGAATCAATATTCTACAAAGGTTAGCCCAAAACTCAATATTATTAATTACCTTATCACTTTTTTTTTTGGCAAAACATTATATTTATATTAATAATAACTGGCTCAAAATATTATTAATTATATTAATAATTACCTTATTGCTTGCATATGAAAGATAACTAATTATACTAAATACTAAATAGAACCATACAATAAGAGAACTCATAACACCATATTTTTTTAACTAGGGAGACCTTGGCCAAGGGAAGTCCCTGGTGAGGATGGTACCCATAAAGGGATCCTCTAATCAAAAGTATCTATGTAATGATATTGACACAGTTAAGAGTCTATTACATTCATATAGTGTCTTGGTCCTTGTTAGAGGACTTAGGAAATGTTAGAAGCCTCAATCCTATTAGGAGTTTCTATATATAACTATAGAATGTATGCAAGAAGAGCCCACTATCCTAACATGCAATATATAATGTAACTCCTTAATACTATAAGATAGATACAAAAACCTCTTGCTTGTTGGCAATATTTTCAATATTTGATATGAATTTTTCTACTCTTCAAAAAACTCATAATCCTCTAATCATACATCCTAAGTTGCATCACATAAACTTTGCATAGTCTTTCTCAGAAAAACGCTTAAGTTCACATTTACAAACTTTCCTTTATACCTTTGTAATTCTCAAATACTATCTAGTCGACATTCAAGGTTTCACATGATTGACAAAATATATTATTAACTCTTTCCCTCTAAGGGTTAACATTTAGGATATTGTCCCTAATTATTCAACTAATTATTTTGTAAAAAAACCAATTCTTTAACTCACAATTTACCATTTGCTATCATGCTCTATTATGTCTGTATACTACCTCAGTTGGTAAAAGTATTATATTTTCTTCTGCACTGACCATACTGATTCACACACTTGAATACATAATCTTGACATCTTTTCATGTTTGTACCTAATTATGCACATGCTAGTATTTACTCTATCAATTGTAAACATCAAAATTGTATCTACTATACTAGATAAACTAACTGATACTTAGATAATTTTCCAAGTATAACTAATGTACATTCATCTTCATATTATTCTCTTTACACAATATATATGTTTCCATAAATGAAAATTGCAACTCATCTACTTAGCCAAATAGCTAACAATGTTTTGAAAGTTTAAGTAACAAATAGAATCTTAAAATAATTTGATTCATCTTATTCTCCTTGGTATCTCTAATTTATAACTACATTTTTCTAGAAAAACTAATGAAATAATTACCATGGAAAGTTTACAAAAAAAATGAACAAAATATGTTGACCACATCAATTTAAAGATCTATTGTTCAAAGAAAAATCACATTATATTCATGCATATTCTTAACCCATTTGTGAAAATTAGCTAACCATTTAATTTATAGTGATGAAAATAGCTAATATTTGGTGACCATATTATTTGGCATGCCCAAAAATTGTGGCAAAGCACACCAATTTGTTTTTTTCTTTTAAATTAAATAACCACTGTGTTTAAAACCTATTACCTTGAAAGTTATAGAAGGTTGACCAATGGTTTAAAGGGAGTTTGAAATAATTTCATTTAGATGTAGAGTTGACTCTTCAAAAAAACTGCATAGATACAGAACACTCAAGCCAAGATACTACATATACATCTTGTTCAAACATAATCTCAAAGATTACACCCTCTACCAAGGTACATTCAAGTTCAAACCCTAATTGAGGACTGAGTCAAACTTATTTTGACCATTCCATATATCACATTATTAAGTTTATGTAATTTCATAAGTTATGTTAGTGTATCAAGTTAACTCATATTCAATCTGTGTGCAAGCTCAATCTCCTAGGTGAGCTAGTTTTACATCCTCGAGAAGTTGACCTATCACCTTAGCACTCGATATTGATTATTAGCATAACCTAATAGAATTAATTAGAACATTAAATATTATTCATTACATCATTTATCTTAATCAATTTATCCTTGAACATAATCCTAAACAACAATCAAGTTATCAAGCAATCTAACCTATGAAACTTATGTACAGATAAATAACAGTTACTAACCCTAAAATGCCTTCATTGTAATTACAATAATATTATAATAAAATCACTTTAATTGAATCTTCAAAGATAAAATATATCTATAACTTAAATTAAATTAGTCTTAGACCAATACTAAATAATTACTAGTTGATTTTCATAAAGGGAGCTAAATAAAAACAACTTATAATTCTACTATATCACTATTTAAATAAAGTTAATTATAAACCTAAACATTAATTACTAACATTATCTTAATAATATTAAAAATTAAAAAACAACTCTAACATCCAACTATTAAATTACTATCTTGCTTTAACTTACTAACAACTACTTACCCAATTATAATCTAACACTAAAACATATTAATTAAAATAACTTTTAACACAAAAAAAAAAAAAAACTATCTATAATCTAATATGAATCATTAACCACTTAACTTAACACCTAACTCTAATTATTAATATAACTACTAACTAAAAACTAAACACAACTATACTATCTAACCCTACTCCACACCCTAACTAACTTCCCACAAAAAACTAATTAAACACCCACATGCCAAATTTCCCAACCTCCTAACCCTCTAACCCTAGCTACCCACATTACTACCTATCCTAGCTGCCTCCAAGTTTAACACCTAGTGCCCAACATTTTAACTTTATTCCCCCCCTTCCCTTCACTTAACTTATTGCTTTAAATGCACTTGTCTTTTCAGACTACTACCCCCCAACCCCAAACTTGCTGAGTGCATGAAAAAAAATACGAAAGTTTTTAATTTTTTTCAAATTTAAACTCTTTTTTAAAAAAAAACTCTTTCCCCACCCACTTCGAGTTAAATCGTACTATTCTTGCAAAAGGAAAAGAAAAGACATGGCATGTGCACTTAGAAGGGGTTTTCTTCTTTAAAAAAAAAAACTTACAAATTCAAACAATTTAATGCTTTTTCTCTAGTTACAAAAGGTTACATTTTGCTTGGGTAAAGAGTCAATTTAGGAAATGGCATGGTCAGAAGATTTGGAGTTTTAGAAACAAGTAAAAAGATTAGGATTCCTCAAGCATTAATACTATGTTTAACTTGCTTCTCAAACTTGTGTCCAAATTTGGGAAGGAGGAGAGTTACATCATCCATGGGAAAGAGGATAAAGGGTACTTTGATTTGATTTGAACATGGAGGAGTTATGGGGGAATGTTTATTTGGTAAGGGGAGATAGGGTGTATGCAAAATAGGGTTATTTAATAATGCTTTTAAACTTAACTAGGTGACTTACTAACCCAAGGGAAAATCACAAAATCACATAATTGTTCTTTTATGACTATTATAGACTTTTAGAATTTAAGAGCTTTTCCCCATACAAAATACAACATCCTATAGGTGGATGTTTTGAGCATCTTGTTTTCTCTTTATTTATGTTTTTCTCTTGGGAAGTATATGCATTTTTTTTTCAGATAACTTTTTAAAGGGTGGATTTATTTTCTCTAGGTTGGGTCAAAATTTGACATGCTACACAAAAAGATAATATCACCTAGGAGCTATATTCTCAAAGTTCTAAATGGACTTGCAAAATGAATGGCGTATTCATTGAATCTATTAAATAATTAAGGTGGAACATTAAGAAATTTTATCATATCTAATGTAGATTAGTCCAAGGACTATGTTCCTAATTAAATTTGCACTTGAACTCATGTAGAAAATTTTCACACGTCATACTTAAGATCAGATCCTTCTGTTACTTCATCATTGTAACAAATTAATACTAATCAAATGAAAATGATTTTGACCATAAGAACTCCACAAAAAAAGAAGTAACATCATTGTATCCACTTTTTGGTAACACATACATATAACTAAATTACAAGGAAAAACTCATATGAAAGAATACTATTCTTTTTTTAATTGAACTACCTGATTTAAAGGCTCTGCTAGGAAAGAACTAGGAATAAAACTCGACATTTTTGCCATATCCACAAAAAGTTAACAATAACATTTTTACACAAGATTTCAATCCCAAGGAAAAATATCCCACACAACTAAATTTTAATACAATTCTAAATTTCCTTCTTGGCCCTTAAAAAGGGATCCATTATGAATTTTGCAATACATCATGATGATCATGGAGAGAATGAAAATTGACAGGAAGACAACCAATCATAACTTGAAGACAAAATCAAACATTCACTCCCATCCTGGGTTTACACAATAGGTTTGACATTGAACTAGACTAGGGAGAAGGTGGATTTTTCCAATAGGAGATGTCAGACACAACACCATAATAGGTTCCCTTTCGGGGCTAAAACTCAAGAACTTCTATTCTTCCATTCTTACATACCACAACTCAAAACATGATTTTGTGTTGATGAGCAGGGTCCCATAACACCCTACCCTCTCTCCCTCTTCTCATCCTGAGAAGAGACTCTACACTATCAGAGTCCAACTAAGACCTTCCCCCTTACATGGCCACTTCTTCCCTATGTGAGGGTGAGTAATGCCAATACAACCCATACAATTCCTTCAAAATTCAAAGCAAAATACAAAGGAAAACATTTAAGAAAACTTATTTCAATCCCTCCCAACACATTCAACAAACACAAAAACAACTATATGCAAATAGAATAATGTAGGCATGCAACAAAACATGAACAACATGAGCTAAGGGCTCCCTACCTTCAAAATTGGGTTATGGTAATTGAACAATTTGAGATTAGCATTCCCTTCCTTCTCCTTCTCCTTCAATCTTAAACTCTACTCTAAAACTAGACATTGGGTGAACACTCAAACCCTCTCAAAATTGCCTCTAAATAAGATCCTAGACTCAACCACTCTAAAAAGCAATAACTCCCCCACTTGCCTAAAAGTTCTAGAGCTTCTAACTCAACTAGACATAATGCTGACCTTAAGGTGGAGTTAAAGTTATCCAACTCATGATGGAAATAATCAATTTTTGCAATAAAGAAAAGATGGGGTTTTTGAGTAACCATAAAAGTCAACAAAAGGGTCTAGGGGGGTGGAAAATTCTCCCAACCAATACCCATACCCATTAGGTACTTAGATTTCATAATTTTAGGTATTTATGATTAATTAGGGACCTATCAAAAGCTAGGAAAATTTAGGACCTTCTAACAACCTTCAAAATGCAGATTACTCACTAATCTTGATTAGTCTAATTAACCTCAATTACTAACTAATTAGCAAAAAGGTTATTAACTTAATTTGACTTAGATCTTTAAGTTACTCAGTTAACCCTAACTATCATTCTAGAATGCATATATAATTCATGAGTGTCAAGCGACACTAAAAAAATCACTATTACAAAACATTAATACTTAAAGATTACAAAATGATACATTCATTCAATCCACAATATAAATAAAATACAAACAATGGGATCTATATCTTTTATTAGACTCAACCCTAGTTTTTAGAAATGGTACATAGGGTTCAGTTTTGTTTCTCTGTTAGTTTTCCTAGCTAAAATATCCTACACACTCATTGCACACATCAGTAGCTCAAGAAAATCACATAAATATATTCAAAACCTATCTTGATAGTTACATGAATCAAAACATGAATCATTCATATAATTAGCTATTTTAATTCATTTCTACTCACATTTAATCATCAGAAACCACATAATCAATATAACATAACTTATTCATTAATTCAAATTAAAATACTAGAATAATCATCGTTAGGCATGCATATACCTAATATCATAAACATCACCAATTAAGGAATACTGAACTATATGAAAGCACAAAACCTAATCATCAGGGTACCAAAATCAACACTCTTATCATCACGTGAAAATGCCTTGTATCATTGTTAGTAAAATTTTAATGTTTAACCAGTCGAGATAATGTAGTAACTTTCAAATCACTCGGTATTAAACATGGATGTATCAACTGATCTCAATTTTCATTAGGGCATTCACAACATAAAACATTACTTCTTATCCATTTAAATCTCCTATAACAGTTTTAACAGAGAATTCATATTTGATAATTACATATGAGGAGGGATCTTACATTATTCTGATGTACTATTATGAAAACCACTACAAAAATAGTGTCAAAGGAAACTATGTTTCTTTATCTATTATTGAACACAAACTATGGTAACCAATCCTACCATAAGGGTTTTATTTTTGGAAGAATTCATAGCTCTAGAAACTAAATAAAAACTCTTTCACAGTTAAATTATTTTTGCAAGAAGAAAAGAAACTAAATTGTAATACATTGAATAAAGATAGAAAAAATAATAACATACAGAAAATAGTTGAAGCAAAGAGGAATTGCACTCTTAAAAAATTTAGAAACTGCACCTTTAAGGTGAGAAATGTTGTATTTTATTTTTTTCTTTTATTTCAATTTTTGTAACATTAATAACACTTGGATTTTTTACTCAAAAGTAGGTTTGTAGTTTGGTTTTCTTTCTAGTCTCACTATCTATTTACTGATGGTTCAGTGGTGGGTGGCTAGATGTATGAGGGTGAAATTATTTCTTTTAGGTAAAGTTTAAAGCTAATTAACTCTTTTTATTAATTTTTAATGACTTTGAGTATTTTGGTCCCCTCTAAAAAACCCCTTTTTAACCCTTAATTGAAAACACTTGTAAAACTCTATAATATAGGGAACAAATTTAATGATCTATAGTTTCATATTAGGTGCTAGATTGACCTACAAAATGATCCTAAAAATCTCAATCTATTACACTTATAGTAAAGTTGGGTTGTATCCTTTTGTAATTACTTTTTGATTCAAAGTCTCTTACATAAACATTGACACTTCTTTTGCAGTTAGATCTCCACTTGGTATATTCTTATTTCTTTACAACATGTCTATATTCAAATAGGTAGTCTCTTTATTACCACCAATAATTTACTAATAGTTAATAAAAGTGAATAGAAAAACATGATTACAAGAAATTTGGATCTTAATGAATCTTCTCTATTTGTATAGACATTCATTTTCTCTCCCATTCATTGACTTATCCTCTCTATTATTGTGCAGGCATGTTTTTCTTTTTATCTTCTTTCTTGCAAAGGATCTCTATTGATTGTACTAAATACAACCTTATGAGTAAAGATACAACTTATTAATACCCTCTAATATAAACTTTACTCAATGTCTACGACTATTTTTTTGGCCTCTCACATAGCCTAGAAAGTGTTGGAAATTATTCACACAAATCACTATGCTCATCATTGTTTTGATTAAGAAAAAATAGGTTTTAAAGGACCTAAAACCTTTTGTAGAGTAGTAGAGAAATAAAAATTGAGAAACCTAAAAGAAAAGTACATCAGAACCAAAAGTAGTATAAGCTAAAACAAGTAGCTAAAAACAATGAGGTGGAAAAGACAACAAAAAGAAAGCAAAAAGATAGCACAAAACTAGCTACAAGGTCTTCAGTAGATCTGCTACTTGATCTGCAAGGATATTCATGTTTTCAATAGAGTCCTTCAAATCATCAATTTATTTGGCTTTGATACCCTATATCTTTTTCAAGCTAGTGTGCTTGCTAGGTCCTTGATCATCTTTCCCTTCCTTGGAACCTTGACCTTTCACTTGTTCAAATTTATTCAGGAGAGTATTAATATTTTCATCCACTGTCTTCAAAATAGAGTAATTCTAATTAGCCAGTTTCTTGATCGTCTTCTCCATATTCACCAGTCCATTATCCAGACTATCAATCCTTTTTTGGAAATCTTTTATCAACTAATCTAGAGGTCTATTTTTGGCTTCAAGGGGTGGAACATGTTTCATTAAATTCTTCACCTCTTCAGTGTTACCAATCACCTTAGAGATTTTATCAATATGTTGTCCTAGAGTTCTCTCCCCTTTAGTAGTTTTGCTAAGCTAATCAAATTCTCTAATAATATCCTACATCTATAGCTGCAACCTACTAATCTCCTTCCTCATCAACCCTAGATTTCCAAAAATCCCTTTCAAAATCTCTTGGTCATCATTGCCCTTGTTATGAGTCAAGTCCTCCTCATCCCACCAACATTATCTCTTTCATAATAAGTCTCCTTGTGCTTTTTAGCATCCATCTTCCCTTGGCAAAGTGGGTTTATTCCTTTTCACTCCATTCTCTTAATTGGTGGTTCATCACTAGAAGTTATACTTGGGGCCCTATCCACTTTCTTCCTCTTGTTTTTAGAGACCTTACTAGAAATACCCCATTTCCCTTTCCCCTCTTTCAAATCCTATTCAAAATCTATATCGTCATCTGAATTAGTCTCCTCAATCTTCATTTTCTTCCCAAATGAGCTACCAAGCTCCAACTTTTTCCTCTTCTTAACCTCAATCTTCTTAAACTCATCCTCTATGTCTTCATCAAATCTCTCATCCTATTCACTCCCCTCTATCTCACATTCCATGGTTTTCTTACTAAACTAGGGTCTATCCACTTTTTTTTAGTTAAGGAGGTTCAAAACTAGCACTATTAAACCCTCATGACAAACATGGTCACCCTCAGGATCATTCTGAATGGCTAAAATTGTAGTACCAAATAATTGTCTATGGTAGAAGTGCAGATTAAGACTAACCCTATGCCTAAAATGGTTCACTAGCATAAAGTGGTATCCAAATATCTTAGTGAAGAGGCCATCCAAAGTTAAGTAGTTAGTAACAAAAAACATGAAAAACTTCCAAGGGTGAGATATAGTGCTAGAGCTAAAATAATAATTACCAATTTTTACCAGTATCCACGAATTCCTCCACTACATGATCTAAAAGCTTGTTGTCTCAGCAAAAGTTTATCCCCTTTGTGTCAAGGCCTATAGCTTCCACTATGATGTCCTCAGTAACCTCCATTCTCTAATTAGCCACTAGAATGCTCTCATCCTTCCAAGTTTTAATGAACTGGTGTGTAATAGAAGAAATACTGCCTTTAAGCTTATCCATAAAACTAGTAAACCTCCCCTGTTCCAGAATATCCCAAATCTCCTTCTTCTTTTTCTAGTCCTTACAACTAGCTGGTTTGACTCTCTTTCTCCTTCTTCCCATCTACTTCAAATTATTGTAGAATTTCACAATCTTAGAGTACACTTTTAGAAAGAAAAGCCTAGTGTTTGTATTAAAGTAGAGGGAATTGATACATAAACATACCCCCAATCTGTAGGGTAATGAATAAAAAGTCTATTCCCATCTAATCATAATGCATGCCTCCCAAATATACCCAAGTAATAATTAAATTAATATGGTATTATTCATCATTAATAAACCCCTTTTTCCTACTTCTCACCTTATCATACTCAATTAAGGATACTCCCTTGAAAGGGATGTCATCAACTTGTTTCCAAATCAACTTCTCATCACTTTTGTAAGCCATATTCATAGCCCAATCAACAACATGATTAGTTTGTCTATAGTTATAAGTGATAATACAAGTCTAAAAATAATTAATTAAACAAATGGTTTTACAAATAATATTATGAATTGTCCAAGAAGGATTGTGAACTTTATTGAGACAACTAATAAAATTGAGAGAGTCTCTCTCTAGCCAAACCTTGTCCAAATTCATACTCTTGGCACAACTAAGACCATAGAGAGTAGCACTAGCCTCCACCACATGATTTGTCTATTCTCTAATAGGGATTACCATCACATTGAAACTATCCCCATTCATGTTTCTAATGATGACACCATAGCCCACTGTCCCTAGGTTTCCCTTCGAGGCCCCATCAAAATTAAACTTGCACTAACCTTGAGGAGGGAAATCCCACCTAGATAGATTGCTAAGGTTATACCCATTTTGAGAAACACTTAACCCATCCAAATTCCATTTTTGAATCACTTTTTCTTCAAAATCTATCTAGGGATGATGCCCTTTCCAAATAGCCCTGATATTCTTGATCACCAGATGCTTTATCTTATAGAACAACTAGACAGAGTTAGTCTCCTTCCCCCTAAATAGCCTATCATTTCTTTCCTTCCACACTACCCAAAATAGAAAAGTGAGGATGAAATCCCAAAGCTTCATAATTAGTGTATTACAATTAGGAGGCTTCCATCCTTTAAAGAACTCTTGAATAGTAAAGGGGGAGGCCAAAATCAAATCTAGCGAACCAAATATCCTTTCCCACAACCTTCTAGTATAAGAGTAGTGAATAATCAGATGATTAACTGACTCTTTTGCTTCATTGCAATGATAGCATCTATTAACAAAATTCATACCTCTCTTCATCAAATTATCAATGGTTAGAATTTTTTCCTACAAAAGAGTTTTTAAAAAAATGTTAATTTTAGGATTCATTCCTTTATGCCAAGCTTTATCCTACCAAGGTGCTAGATATTCCTTAAAAGCATTGGTATATAAAGAAGAAACAAAGAATAGTCCATTGGGATTAAAATTCCATATTAAAGTACCCTCCACTTGAATTAAAAAGACAACATTCAAGATTTTGTTGAGATCATAAAGATTGATATCCACTCTATTGAGGTTAACCCATTTTTCCTCTTCCTAATAATGAGCCACAAAGATTCCAAACATGTTCTTGCATTGATCCATAAATCCATTCCACCTCTGATCAAAACTAAGGGTCTGATCAAAAATCCAAATATCATCCCAAAAAAGAATATTCCTACCATTTCATGCCTTCCATTTGACCCCTTTTTTCATAATCTGCTTATTTTTCTAAACATGTTTCTAGATTTTAGAACCCTCTTGGGACACCTCAGTACTAAGAAAGAGGTTAAACTCTAGGTTCTCTCTATTATATTTATTATTCCAAATGTCTCTCTATTCTCCCTTCTCTTGATTCCATCACCAAATAAGCTTAGCAAGAAGAGAATCATTCATTGTTAAAACCCTTCTAAGACCAAGACCTCCTTTGTTAGTAGGCATGTAGAATTTATCCCAAGCAATTAAATCCATTCTTTCTTTTTTTTCCATAGATGTCCATGAAAATTGTTTCTAAATCTACTCAATTGTTAAAGAAAACTTCTTGGGAGTCTTAAATATACTCAAAGCATACAAAGGAAAACTTTGAAGCATTGATTTAAGAACAATTACTTTTCTAGCTTGGCTAAGGAGGGATCCTTTCTAGCCAACTAATTTTGAATGGATTTTGTCAATCAAAGAGCTCCAAAAGGTTTTAGGAGGGTTGAGATAGAGAGGTAATCCAAGATATGAGCCCAAAAGGGTACCCATTTGACAACCAATGATTATTCTAATTTTATTTTGTTTATTTTCATTGACATTGATAAAATAAATCACAATTTGGTTCCAATTTATAATTTGACCAGTAGCCTACCCATAATCCTTAAGAAATATCTTCATGTTTCTCGCATTTCTCACAAAAGCTTCTCCCATAACACTCGAATCATCTACAAATTTCTGATGAGAACAAGTAAGATTCTTAGAGGAAGGTCTAAGCCCAACAAATTCCCCTAAAGTAACCATTTTTTCCACATATCTACCTAAGCATTCAACCATAAGAATGAAAATCATAGGAGAGAGTAGATCTCATTAACTTAACCAATGGGAGGCTTGGAAGAAAGGAGTTGGAGAGGCATTAACCATTATAGAGAAGGTAGAAGAGGAAACCAACAATCTCCAAAAATATAATATTACATCCAAAAGCTTCTAGTCAACCTTGTCATAAGATTTTGATAAATCTAGCTTAAGGTGAACCCCTCTTTCTTTGATTTGGTAAGGGAATGGATATTCTCATGAAATGTGATTATAGAATCCAAAATTTTCCTGGTAGGAAAAAACCCATTCTGCTATCTAGAAATTAGATTAGGTAGAATAGATAAAATTTGGAGAGTAAGAACTTCGGAAATGACCTTGTAAAAAGAGTTATAAAGACTAATTGGTCTGAATTGATCTAAACAATTAGCCCTAGGTTTTTTGGGAATTAGAGCAAGAAAAGCACCATTCAATTCCTTCAAGAATTTCCTAGACCCAAAGAACTCTTTCACACTATTAAAGATATCTCGTTGAATAATGTGCCAATACTTAGGGAAAAAAAGGAAGGGGAATCCATCTAGTCTAGGAAATTTGTCTCCTTCAAAGGAAAAAATTTCCCTTGTAATTTCATCATTGTTGGGAATAGCAATAAGATTTTGAATTTGTTCATCAGAAATACAATTCGGGATACAATCTAGAAACACCTTTTTCTTTTTCTTGTCTAGATTAGGATCACTTTCCAGCAAGTTACTAAAAAAAATCATGGCTTCCCTTTTGAAAGCTTTAGCATCCTTAGCAAGAATCCCATGAACATTTAGCCTTGAGATCTTATTCACCATTCTATGCTTCAAAGTAGTCATATAAAAATATTTGGTATTCTAATCCCCCTCACTCAGAAAAACTTTTTTGGATCATTGTCTTCAATATATCTCTTCCTTAGTAATTATATCATGCATTTCAATAATTTTCAAATCTTCCTCCTTCCTAAACACATTCTATTATCCCTCTTCTTGGATGTTGTCTTGAATTTCTTTTAACTCCTCCAAAATCCTCCTTTTATTATCAAAGATTTTCACAAAGGTCTCCTTATTCCATCTTTTGATATATGTTTAAAATTTCTCAATTCTGTGGTGACTTTAAACATAGTTGTTCCCTCCACTTCAATATCCCACCAATTTTTAATAATGTCTTCCAGTCTAGGATGGAGAGTCCATATCTTCTCAAATCTTAAGGGGTGGTTCTTACTCGTAATAAGATCAACCAAGAGAAAAATGGGGTAGTGATCTAAGCGCAATCTAACATGCATAGAGAGGGAACATTTGTACTTCAAAAAATAGTCATTACTAATAAGAGCTCTATCCAATCTAACTTGGATCAAGTCTTTTCCTGATCTCTTCTTAGTCCAAGTATAATCCACCCCAAGAATGTCCATGTCATGTAGAAGATGACTTTTAATGAATTCCATCAACTCCATTCTACTATCAAAATTAGTTTGGCTACCTCCCTTCTTCTCATTCTATTTCAGAGGTGTATTGAAGTCCCCTAGGATAATCCAATTTTCATCCACAAAATTATTCCTTTAGTTAGAGAGAGCATTCCAAAATTCTTTCCTTCCCCATTTAGAGTCGGGGGTGTAAATATTAGTTAAAAGCCAAGAAGGCCCATCCTTTGTATTAGAAAATATAATATTCATTATATTCCTATTCTGAGAAATAAGTTCTCCAAAAATATATCTATTATTTCAAAAAATTTCCATGCCCCAGAAGCTCCATCTAAGTCTCCCCAAACACCTTGCCACTCTTAAATATCAACAAACCTTCAATTTTTTCATTTAAAATTTTAGTTTCATGAAGTAGAACCATATCTATATTATTATCTCTAATCATGTTCTTCACCATATCTTGCTTGTCAGGATTATTTAATCCTCTGATATTCCAAGATATAAACTTCATTTCTTATGGAAATATTTTGAAACTGAGATAGTCCTCTAACTACCATCTATAATACTTCTATTTGTCTCCATAATTATTTTCTACACATTAGAAGGTCTTCCTATAGATATAGAATTTAGGCCAACATCCCCATATTTGACACCCTTCTCAACTGGAGTGAAAAGAAGGCAACTATTTCTAGCTTTTTTACTCTTGGTGTCTCCCTTTTTAGTGATCTTTCCATTTGGAGTGCTGATATGTGTCATATCCCTTGTCTTATTACTCCTCATTTTCTTGATCACCAAAGCATTCTCTTTGTTCTTTTGAAAGGAGATCTTCTCCTTCTTTTTTAATCTTAAAATCTTCTTAGCCCCCATTGTAGTGCATGTTGCTTTAGAGTCTTCCTCCTCACCCATCAGGGCTATGGAGATATCTTCACCCTCCCTCCTCTTTTTCTTTCCTTCTATGGATAAATTTTCTATAAGGGTCGGGTTTCTTCTTGACAAGAGTTTCCTTTACTAGAATGACACAATCCTATGTATCATAAGAATCAAAATCCTTACTATTTGAAGAGGAAATACTACCATCTTCTAAGACTTCTTTAATCTAAATCTCACCCTCCTCTATTTCCACCCCCTTAGTGGATCCACCCTCAATCACAAGGCTATTCTCCGACACCAAAGAAACAACCTTCTGAACCCAAACTAGAGGTGTCTAGTCCGGGTTCTCCAAAAATTCATAAGAAATCAACTTTGAAGAGTCCACCTAATCACTGACCTTGGACTCCAAAGTCATTTTATCATTACACACTCCCTATTGAAGAGGCCCTTTCACAGAACTGGTCTACTCAACACCCACCATATCCTTAGTTCCTTTAACAAGCCAAATTTTCTTAGGTTTCTTCTAAGAGCATATTAAAGTTAGGAAACTCTTTTCCCAGTGACCTAATTTTTGTAATGAAAGCAGGAAAAAGGGATGGATTCATACTCAATCTTCTACTACCATGCTCCTAGTTTGTATTTGAGTGACATAACATTAGGCATATCAATTCCTTGAAAAACCTCTACACAGATTCTAGCACAAGTTAATCTCCTTCTAGCCACTTGACTAGGTTCATGGACAAAAGTTTACCAAAATCATTAGCAATACCTTGAAAAACATCCTCCACCCAAAACTCCATAGGCATACCTAGCAATATTATCTAAACAAGAGCTTGAATTAGTGACTCATCCTACGTATTTATATTTAGAGACCATTTTTGTAGAATCAAGGTGTGCTTGCCCACAATTCATAGACCATTGCAAAAGATTTCCCTTTTATCTTCCTCACATGAAAAGATAAAAGATAAGCATCCTTTAGACATGGTCGCAATATCCACCTCATCCTTCAAGGCTCATTTCCTTCTAACAAAGGCATGAACCACCTCTATATTCAATCTGGCTCACAAAAAAATTCCCACAAGAGTCAAATCCATTCTAGAAATATTCATATCAATAATTTGATCTAGAATCTCTAGAATAAATGTACCTAGTTCAGATGGAGAAATATTTTTTACTAGAGGAAAATATGACTTATCGGTGAGCTTAATGCCAAATAGACTTGACCACTTTTAGGCTAGAATATTTGCAGAGACCTCCTATCTAGGTCCCCCCCAGGTCCTAGCTATCCTATTTCCATTTGGATACTTCCCATTCACATCATCCAAAATCTTCTCTCTTAGATCTCTTTCACCAAATAGGTCTGCACCATTGCCATTCTCATTTGAAGTTTGAACTCCTTTCCTACCCTCCATAGCTGACCCCCTTACTCCACTTGTCATTTTTGATGTCACTATGCTCATCATTATTGTTGTATGCTATTGTTCTCAATTTTTCCTTCAAATAAATATTCTCTCTACATAATAGCTCTCATTTTAACTATCTATTCCCTTTCTTTTTTTCACACAACTCACAATAATTAACTCCTACTATCACTAAGCAACTTGTCTTACCTCTCAAATTACCCTAAGAGGCCCTAATTTTTCTTTGAGGTATTTAATTCTTATAAGGAATTTTTGGCTATATTGTATTCTTATATGAGGGGACAACATAGATAATGAAGAAGGTAAATTAGCAACCCATGTCAACATTGATGAACAATACAATCAGAAGCACAACTTGATAAGCTCTTCTACATACTATGGAGAACCAACTAAATTTTATTGCACTCTAATCACTATGATGTATATTTCCAGCTTATTTTTTGTAATAAACTCTCATCAAATTATCTGGATTAACATTTTTCTATGTTTAAAACACAAAATATTTATTTCAAGTCATAATTTTTTGTAGGAATCTAATAATTAATGATCTTTATTATTCAGTGAATAAAGAATTGAAAACCTACATCACCAATTTACTATAGTTTGAAATATAGTGCTTTCATGTTAAATTTGTGGTAAAAAATCTAAAACAATCCATAGACCCATTTCACCATGTATCCACAAAAAGAGGGAATTGGTGGAAGGTAAGCTTACATATTCTTACATTTCATACTTATTGAAAATGTTATGATTATTAATAGTTTTTTTCTCTCAATTATAATAATGTCTTCTTTTCTAAATAAAATATTGATCATTGTTCATAGAATAAATTAACTAGTTTTCATTTCGTTCTCATAGGTTTTCTTTTTTATTAACATTGTGCACTTCAAAATTTAAAATATTATTTTTTTATGTAAGCTAATGGATCCACTTTTAACAATGAAATTTTAACTATATTTTGTATTATTTAATAATAAATAATTATCATATAATTTTTAATTGGTTGATGTAATGGTGATATTTAATCATTAAAAAATGAAGGTTGTAGACACTCAAAAATTGGCAAAGACCTAAAACAATGCAAAATTCAATCAAACAACACAAATTAAGGATAAAGTTAAAGGAAAATAATAGACTTTTAAAATAATTCTTACATCAAGTCATTAATCAATCAAATCACCTATCAAGTAAAAAAGGTAAAAGGAAAAACAAAAGTTAAAAATAAATGGAACATTTATTAAATCAATAAAAGCCATTTATCCCCACAAAAGTGAAAATCCTCCTCTTTACATTTAAAAGAATTGGAAAATCCTCTTTTATCCTCACAAACTAAGTCTGTTAGATTCTTCCTCTTGGTGCCTTATGAGATATTTATAGTTTCTCCATCACCCCATAAGCAAAAGTAAAATCTAGATCATTACCTCGACACCTTCTAAAATCCTATAAATAGGATGAGTTTTCAAGAGAAAAAGGCCCGAATTTGATACATTTTCACTATAGACATATTTAGAGCTATCATATTATCATGTTAGCATTCTTATTATAGCATATTCATGTCATTTTGATAGCATTTTAGCATTGTTTTCATGTTATTTAGTATCATTTAGCACATGTTTAGCCTATTGTATGCTCATATCATAGCATTCTAGGGTTATTATACTCATATAATCTGCATTGTCAGATAGATCTTGCATAGACATTTGTAGATCTACATTCATAGCATACTCATGTTCTAGAACTGTCACTAAGATGCTAGTTTGAGAGCAATCTTAGCGGTTGTAGTTAGGAAAACAAGGGACATTCGTAAAGTCTATATTTTACAATGATTTCTTGGGTTTAGATTAGTTCATTGTCATTCTATTTTCTCTCTTCTCTATAGTCTCCTAAATATGCAAATCCATTGTGTACAGATTGGTGCCCACTGTGGGGTTTTATCTCAAAGCCTCATTTTTATTTAAGCTTTCTTTCTAATCTTCTATTTTTATTATAAATCTACTTTTTTCTCTGATTTCTTGTGTAGATATAACTAATTATAGGTTCTACAATGTTTGATAAGCTTTATAAAAAGAACAACAAACTTTCAAAGACATTCTTGACCTTTTGAAGATTGGATCTACAATTTTCTTGACACTACAATGCTTCTAAAAATTGTTTTGACACTTCCACATAGTCTTTTAAAGTAGTTGAAGTGTTTTGTAATGCATCTGACATTTTCTATAGTGCATTTGAAATATTTTTTAGCACATTTGCTAGATTATGTAGCACATTTGCATGTTTAAATATCCCATTTGACTATTTTTATAGCTCATTTAATTTTTTTTGTAATGTATATTTTTTTAGTGGAGCACATCTAATCCAAGTTATCAATCATCACATTTAACTTGTAGATCTAATTGTTAGTTCTTTAAAGATCTCATCTAGGCTGACACGAACTCTCAAGCTACTAAAATTGCAAGGCAGGAATGATGACCCTCAAAAATGTGCCTAGTCATTACTAGCATCGAATCAAGTAAGTAGACCTAGACTCTCATCATTTAGATTGTGGTATTTCTAAATCCATAACCTATTTTAAGTAGAAAGTTTGATCTTATTGATATGATCATAAGTATTCCTATTCTGTCAACTCATAAGAGTTTATTAGATTGTCAAACCCTCTATATGGGTCAATAATAATCAAATAGGGAATGAATAAACACGTAGCTTAATTAGGAGCCCCTTTGTCTTTTGTAATTAAGGGCTCAAAATCAAAGAAACCTTGTCTATGACTTTTGGGAATATCAAAGTAGTAAGGATGTGCTCTCACTCTCTTAGAGTGATCAATCTCCCAAACCTTCTTTCAATTTCTACTTTTCCTTCTTTTTACTAGCTAGATTATTTAGTTTTATAAGGGTTACCTCTCGATATTTTCCTTAGTAGGCCTAGTGAGAGGAAACACCTTCTAATCTTGCATTCTTAATTGAATGCAAGCTAACTATGTTCAAAATATAGCCTTCCTCTAGTAATCTCATAAGAGATTGTGCTAAACCTCCTTTGTGTTAGTGGGAATCTCTTTTTTATAGAGAGGTAAATTCAAACATCATTGGCCAAACGCTCAAACTTGGTAATTACTACCTTTAGACAACCTTGTTAGTAAGCTATTTCTTTTATTTCTAGGTGTGTGCAAGTTTATTTCATTTTCATTTCTATTGAAATTGTGTTTGGATGTATCTACTTTAATACATAATAATGACAATCCTTTAGAACATAGTCCTTTCAAGAATATGCAATTGCAAATTGATATGAAACCTAGCACAAAAACTATTGAATAACCTGAAATAGTGCATTTGACCTTTTCTATAACACATTTGCATCCTGAAACAATGCATATGATTGAAAAAAAAATGTTTTGAAAAATTAAACAACACATATTCCCTACAAAAAAATGCCTGGTGAACTATGAAATAATGCATATAATCATTGAAATAGTGCATTCAAAACTCTCTATAACACATTTGATGAAAATCCTAAAATAGAGGCTACCTACACATGTAATTTTCACAAATGAACATTATATTTGGACACCCTTTTTCCTTGTTTACATTTGGAAAAAATTGGGAGATTCTAAAATTTACTGTCACCATCTTTTTCAAACAAGCAATGTTCTAACTCGAACTGATATTCTTACTTCAACCCTGCATATCAAGTCAAAAATGAATCAAAAACACACATTTGTTCCTTATCTAATTTCACAAAATGGAATTTTACCATTATCAACACTATCAAACATCCCTTTCAAATGTAGTTGGTTGTTTAACCAAATACAGTCTAAAAGAAGACTTCATATTGTCAAAATGCAAAAGAACTAAAGGAATCCCATCTACATCTCATGCCACTATGTAAAACTAGTGTGGTCTCAAAACCAAAATGATCACCTCTATGGTTAAGTGCATGAATAGTCAAAAAACCACCAAATACATGCAATCTTCAAACCTGAGTGAGCCTGTTACACCTACCAACTATTCACCAACTACACCTACCCACAAATTACCCTTGTTCAACTAAAACTCAGAGCCCTTTTCCAAAATGGGTTTATCGAACATGTGGGATGAGAAGAGCATCAAAATCAAAATTGAAGATTTTTAGCAAAACCCTAAGCTTGTTGATATCATGGATAAAATACTCAAAAGACACAAAGAATGCTAGTTGGTAGCACTAGCACAACAAGGTGTAAAAGTCTTATCCAACTTTGACATAACAAACCTTAAATGGGATTAAGAAGAATCACCATTGGATTTCGTTACAAAAAAACTACAAGACTTACAACTAGAAATGGAAAAGATGAAAAGAGGGAAGACCCAACCTACAAAATTCAGACTTGTGAAAGTGTGTCCCCTCCTATTTGACAATAATATCACCTTCACAGCCTTCTAGTAGAATGTGCAACTACCAAAATATGATAAGTATTTTGGTACATTTGATCCTCAGGATCACCTTAGAGAATTCTATACTCTAATTATAGAATTTTTCCATGACACAACTTACCTAATGAGACTATTTCCTAGAAGCCTAGGGGGAAAAGCCATGGAGTCTCCAATCTACCTTCCAACATTAAGTCCTTTGATCAACTGGCCTCGATCTTCAAAAAAAAATATTCCTATAATATCAAAATGGAAGTTACCATGATTGATTTGTGTAATATCAAACCAATCCTCAAAGAGTCATTCAAAGTCTTCTTGCAAAGGTGGAGACAAACTTTTACAAAGTACCATAGAAACATCCTAGACAAGGATAAGATTGAGATCTTCATCAACAATCTCTCAAAGCCTATGAATTACTGACTCCAACTTCAAGGTCCTAAGGACTTTGAGCCTACATTAGAAAATACAATCAAAGTAGAAGAGACCCTGATAAACAATGATATCATCAAGCTATCAAAAGATGGTAAGGGTTTCTCAAAAAACTCCTGATAGATTCACAATACATTTGATCAGTTTGCTGATAAAAAAAAGTTTTGGTGGAAAAAAAATTAAAAACATAGTCAATGATGGGGTGGTTGAAGATAACCATATTAAACCACAAACTCAACCCCATCCAAACCAGTAGTATCCTATCATCAATAACACCAATGTAAATACTAGAAAAAACCTATATATACAAGATGATGTTTGTCCATCTTACTGACACAACCCAGCTACCCCTTCAATGTCTAGTTAATAAGTAGCCTTTAATCATGCTCCTCCCCTGAGAGAATACCAATCTTCTGATATACCTAATGAATATACACCTATTGGGGTGTCTTATAAGAGTTCATTGCAAACACTCTTAGCCAAGGAACTCATTGTACTCCCTGAGGCCAAACCCTATGAACCACAAGTTAAACCAAAGTGGTGGAGTGACAAGCATTTTTCTACCTAACACCAAAATAAGGGGCACTTAACCAACATCTCTTATGCCCTTAAAGGGGCTATACAAAAATTGATCAACAATGAAACTATTGAAGTAAATAACCTCTACAGCAATGAAGACCACATTCCTTCAAAAATACTTTCATGAGTCATGAGAAGGGTGAATCCTCCAGAGAAAACTAGAACATGTCTTCCCATGATAAACTTAATATGCTCCTCACTACAATAACACTATTAATATGATCTCTAGATTTGACAATTTCATAAATGTCATCATAATTAAACATAAACATAAGAAACAATTGTCAAATGCTATTACCGAAGGTCAATCCTCTAAAAATATTCTACCAGGGCCCATGACAGGTTTTGATCATGCAATTACAAGTTCTGCCTTACCCAAATATAGCTTGGTAAACCATTTACTAAAGACTCCTACTCATATCTCTATTTTTGAGTTGTCACAAATTTCCCCTGAGAATAAAGAGATCCTCACCAAATCCTTAGTTCCAAATGATCTAGATATTAGTAGACTTCAAAACATGGTAAGTAACCTTGTTTCCCCCCATTGTGTACATATTTTTCAGCACAAGATGACACATTTTGCATTCATCTGCAAAATTCTTTGTTGCACATTGAAGTTTTTATCCATAGAAATAGAGTCAAAAGAGCCTTGGTTGGTGATGGGGTGAGCCTAAACATTTTCATGTTGAATTTGGTAAGAGCCTGAGATTATACTGAAGATGTGGTTTATCCCAAAAAGAAAATCACCATTAAGGTTTATGATGATGAGGAGAGATCCTCCAAGGGCATGGTCATTTTACCAATAAGAGTTGGCCTTGTTGAAAAGGAAATTATTTGTGAAGTCCTAGATTTGAAATTAACCTACAACATCTTGTTAGGTAGGCAATGGATCAATGACATGAAATCCATCCCATCCACATACCATCAATGTTTGAAATTTCCTTACATGGGGCAAGAGGTGACCATACCAAGGGATCAAAACTATTCTTAGTATTTTAATGCCCTCATCCCTCATAATAGGAAAGAGATAAACATCCCAAAAAGTGTTGTTAAACAATCCACATCAATAGATAGCTCCACATTCATAGGTCAAGACAACAACCTCTTATCTACAATGACCAAGGGTATTGGGTTGTTTGAATTCTTCCACTCCTTCACCATCATTTTTAAAAGAACCCAAATAATTACATTATGAGAAAATGGATAGACTAATGAAAGAGTTTTATAGGAAGTACCAATTGTAACACAAAGGGATAGGTGAGTATTCAGTCTCATTATTTGATCCCCCACTATCTCTAAGATCTCATAGAAAACCATCTTCAACTGCTAGGCTTTATCATGCCCATTTTATCAAAGAAAGTGGGGTACCATTAGGGTCCATCAAGGAAATGAGTCAATGAACACAAAACATTGATATTTCCCCTCACCTCTTCAAAAAAGGTTTTGATCTCATGAAGAAGATGGGTTACATGGGTGATGGTCCTTTAGGGAAAGGAAAAGGTATCATTGAACCCCTAATAGAATAGTTCAGGTCTAACAAATGAAAAATAATGGTAGGGTACTTTGAACAAGATAATCCACAAACTACTTCTAGGTCCTATTCTAAACACAATGATTCCTCATCTTCCACCTTGGTATGGGTACCCAAGGAAAAGGACATCAACAATTAGAAAAAAATTGATACTAAGAATGCAAATCTATCCTTCCTAGATTTACATCATACGAGAGAACCATTCATAGACACACCTAGTAATGAAGATGATGATGATGCCACCAAGTGGGAATTTGAATTTTTATCTAAAGAGTCCATTCATGACAAAGAATGTGATTTTTTTCATGTTCAAGCATCCAATAGTTCCTTAGCACAAGGATCAACCCCTTGTTCAAACTTTATTTCATCTAGAGTCAATCCACATCAGAATAAATTAGAAGTGGATACCAAGAAGATATGTGACATCACATCACATGAGGATTATGAACCTAATTATAGGTTTTGGTTTTAGACATTATTCCCACACTTCTTTCCAATAAAAGTCAAAGATGAATACTATGAGTCACGCACAAGCTCTACTTTCCCTAATGCTTTAGAGGAGACACACATTATAGACCCAACTAATACAACATATGAAACATCAAACAAGGTCATGTCATTAAACCCCACCAAATGCCATCCATATTATGAATCACTCTCCTTAGTCCATCTCAAGATTATCAGTGAGGACTCAACCAAACCTCACTACTTCTCACAATTTGACAATAACCAAGATGTTTTTGTACACCTTAACATAGTAGAACCATCACATTCACAAAGAGAAAGAGAAATGTATACATATGGGTGTGATATCAATCATCTTAGTCATATGAGAAAGGGGAGAACATGTCCAAGAACCAATGACCTACACCACACTATGACTAGTCTTGACAAAAAAATTGAAACAAATAGAAGTGATGCATCCAATGGAGAAAACCCAATTTTGGCACCCACAGACAAGATGATTGATACCTTCACAAAAAAATTGGAGGAAAGGTAGTCTATTTTAATTGAGCCTACATAAAATTTCAACATTGGAATAGAGAAATAAACTAGGATAATTCATTAGGCACAATCCTTAACTACAAAGGAAATAAGTGAATTCATTTGCTTCTTCAAAGCAAGGAAAATAAATTTTGCATGCTCTTACATTGACATGTCAAGGATGGACCCAACTCTAATCCTTCATCACCTCAACATTTCTCCAGATGCCAAGCCAATTAAATTAAAACTAAGGAAAATAAATCCTCACATAGCATTACTAGTCAAAATAGAATTGAAGAAATTGCCTAGTACCAACTTCATTTGACCATTAGCTTATGCATCATGGATATCAAATATTGTACCTATCTCAAAAAAATATGGCAGTATATAGATCTATATTGACTTTTAGGATGTCAATGAAGCATGTTCTAAGGATAATTTTCCCCTTCCAAACATTGACATGATTGTAGATTTGACAGTGGGACATTCCATGTTTTCACTCATGGATGGCATATTAGTATACAACCAAATAAAAATAGTACCAAAGGACCAAGAGAAAATAGCTTTTACTTGTCCATGAGGCACATTCTATTGGATTGTCATGCCCTTTGGTCTCAATAATGCAAGGGCTACTTATCAGCAGGCCATGACCACCATTTTTCATGACATGATGTACACTTTTATGGAAGATTATGTTGATGACCTCCTTGCCAAATAACATACCTAAGAGATTCATCTTCCTATTTTGGACAAGATATTCAAACACTTAGAAGCATTCAAAGTTAGGTTAAATCCTAAAAAATGTGGTTTTGGCATAAAATCCAAAAAAATCCTAGGATACATTGTCTCTGCCAAAGGAATCGAGGTTGATTCTAAAAAGGTACAAGCCATTATCAACATGCAACCTCCAAAGAACCTAAGTCAGCTGCATTCTCTCAAGGGAAGACTTCAATCAGTTCATCACTTCATATCTCAGTTAGTAAAAAAGTGCGTGCCTTTCAATCACCTCCTCCACAAGGAAATAGTTTTTAAAATGAGATAGTCAGTGTTAGATGACCTTCGATCTTCTCAAAAACTACTTGATAAATCCACCTTTGTTGGTACCTCTAGTATAGCACAAACCATTGTTTCTCTATATCTCTCTAATGGATAAATCAATTGGAGCCCTCTTGGCACAAGAAAACGATCAAGGCAAAGAAAGAGCTATTTATTACATCAGTCACACTCTAGTCTATTATGAGCTAAATTACACATTTATTGAGAAAGAATACTTGGCCATAGTTTTTACTTCAAAAAAATAATGTCACTATGTTCTGATAGACAAATTTGAGCTCATCTTAAAATTGATCCTCTCAAATACCTTCTCAGCAAGACACCATTAATAGGTAGGTTGGCCAAATGGGTAATGATCCTGAGTGAGTTTGACATTGAGTACATTTATAGGAAAGATATAAAAGGACAAGTCATTGTCGATTAATTGGAAGATGTGCACATAGAGAGCTCAAATCCTATCCTAGCTAACTTTCCAGACATGTATATTCTTTAGACTAAACTAGTCACATGGAAGTTTTACTTTGATGGTTCCTATACACACCATGGTTTGGGTGCCGACATATTGTTCATCATGCCTCTAGGTGTCACCATCTCTAATTCTTACAAACTACTATTCCCATGCACAAACAATATGGCAAATTATGAAGCATTGGTTTTGGGTCTCAAGCTGACTTTAGAATGGAAGTTAACATCCCTTGAAGTCTATGGGGATTCTCAATTAGTCATCAATCAACTTATAGACACATATCAAACCAAAGATGAGAAGTTGTTACCTTACAAGCATATGGTTGATATGCTTAAGGCATTATTTTTTCACATTACTTTTGAACAAATTCCCAGAGACAAGAACATGGCAATAGATGCTATGGCTAGCCTTGCCTCCTTGCTTGAGTTACTAGATCAACATGAGCGATATGAGTTCTTAGTGGAAGAGGTGGTTCAACCCACTTTTACTCAACTTGAATATCTCATTATTTTCCATCTTGGCACCCCGAATTCCCCTTGGTATGAATCCATCACCACCTTTCTCTATGATAACACCATTCCCTCTAACCTCTCATGAAACCAAAAGCATAACTTCATTTGACAAACCTAACATTACACTTTGGTAGCTAATATGTTGTATAGGAAAGGTCTTGATGGTACTTTACACCCCTAATTCCCCTTGGTATGACTCCATAACCACCTTTCTCTAAGATAACACCATTCCCTCTAACCTCTCATGAAACCAAAAGCATAACTTTGTTTGACAGACCTCACATTACACTTTGGTAGCTAATATGTTGTAAAGGAAAAGTATAGATGGTACTTTATTTAGATGTCTCAAAAAGGAAAAGTCTAGGGTCACTCTACAAGACATCCATGTAGGCACCTATGGGTAACATTCTAGTGGGTTTACATTAGCAAACAAAATTCTTAGAATGGGCTATTTCTAGCCAACCATGAAAAATGATTCTATTGACTATGTAAAAACTTGTAAAAAGTGTCATATCCATGGCAACCTTATTCATGTATGAGCATAAGAACTCGACCCTTTAGCCACATCATGGCCTTTCTATCAGTGGTTCTTTGATTTGATTGGAGACATCCACCCAACTTCCTCTAATAGACATAAACAGATCATCACCACAAGTGAATATTTCACCAAGTGGGTTGAAGCAACACCACTTGTAGGCTCTATAGGAAAAAAAATATCTTCATTCATATTAAACCATATCATCTTTTGATTTTGCATACCTCATGCCATCCTAACACAACACTTTTTATTTTAAAAACTAAATAGTTGATGAGTTATATGAGAAAATTCACACTATACACCATTCATCATGAATTTATTATCCCCAAGGAAATGGCCAAGCATAGGCCACCAAAAAGAACATTCTTAACATTCTTAAAAGAATCATCAATGATATTGGTAGAGATTGGCATTTACAATTGAACCTTTCCCTCTAGGTCTATAGGGCAAGTGTTCGAATGCCTAGAGGTACCACACCCTTTTCCTTGGTTTATGGTTATGAAGCCATTCTTCCTTTAGAGATTGCAATCCCATCTTTGAGAGTTACCCTCCATGATACCCTATTAGATGAAGACTATAGAGTGGCCCATCTAGAGTAGCTAGAACTATTAGAAGAACATCAATGTATAACACATGAGCATCTCAAAGTGTATCAAAATAGGTTGTCTAGAAACTAAAAAAAAAATGTCAAAACTCAGGTCTTTCAACTTGGAGACCTAGTTCTCTAGAAAAGCCTTAAGAATTAGGCAGCTAGGGAGAAGAAAGGAAAATGGGAGGTCAATTAGATTGGTCCTTAAATTATCACATAATCCTTTTGGACTGGGACTTGTAGACTCTCAAATTGTGATAGAGAGGAACTAGTAGATCCCATCAACAACATCCATCTCAAAAGGTTTTATGTCTAAAGCTTTGAGGAAACACCTATTTGCTGAAAATACCAACAAAATAAAAAAACACTAGAAAACATCTAAAGAAAAAAAAAACAACTACAAAAAAATTGGTTCAAAAGGAATGAGAAATATCACCTTTAGTTTACAAGGAGCAAGAGATAACACATGAGACTTACCTAAAAAACATGAGTCCTTTAATGTAGAAAGACAACAAGGCATGGCTCGATTAAAAGATATTTTTTTCTTGTTTATGGCCTTTTCACTTCATATTCCCACCCTTTTGAGCACAGTTGAGTTCATTTCACACATACCCAATTGAGGAACACTTGTGGGTTATAGTTTAGTGGTTTTTGGGCATCAACCATAGTTCATAGTAGTGGAGACATCCAAAAAAACAACAACAAAGGGCAGACAGGAAACTCAGAGGAAACATCGAGTTCAATTATGTTCTAAGGTATCACTAACATAAATTGCAGGAAAAACAATGAACATCTCAAATTTTTGACATGGCCAATAGTCCCCAATATCTAGTTTATCCTTCATAAAATCAATTTGAAGTCCCAAAGATCTCTTTTTCCTCCATCATCTCCAATATAGCTCTCGAAGCCCACTTTTAGCCTTTTTGGCCCACTTTTGGGTCTCCCTACTATTTTTGTGCTTCAACAAGGCCCTGATTATCTCCATATTCCAAAAAATCTCACTCACATCCTCCTTTGCCAATCACCACTTCAAATATTCTTAAAAAATGTCAAAAATAGTAAAAAATTGCTTAAAATTGTCAAAAAAATCCAAAAATTCTCAAAAGTTCTAAAAAATAGGTAAAAAATAATCCAAAATAATAAAAAATAGCCCAAAAATCAAGCCAAACAATAAAAAGATCACTCACATCCTCCTTTTCCAATCACCACTTCAAAAATTCTCAAAAAATTGTCAAAAAAATCCAAAAATTCTCAAAAATTCTCAAAAATAGTCAAAAAATAATCCAAATTTATCAAAAATAGCCCAAAAATCAAGCCAAACAATAACAAACTGTAAGAAAAAGTGATTGAAATGATAAAATATAATAAAATGAAATAGCATGAAATAATAGATTTAATCCAAGAGAGCAAGAAGAGTTTTACCATACAAATGATACAAGATCAATGGAGCAATACCAAAGAGGAAGCAACACAAGAGACAAGGATTTGATAAGGGGAAAGCAAAGAAAACCCCTTGTGAGTATTATGAATGAAGCAAAAGCCTAAGAATGAGAGAGAGAGAGAGAGAATGGAGCAAAATAGCTCATTTATTATAGCATCAAAAACTTGATGTGAATAATGGAGACTAGATGAAAATAAGAGAGAGAAGTGCCTCTTTTAAAGAGACGAGAAAGGAGTTGCATGTCTTTGCATGTGTAACTCCCATTTCTATGAATTCCACATTCATAAAAGGTGTGTGCAAAGTGTCAAGTTCCTCTTAAGGAGGAATATCTATTTTCCTTATAAAAAAAATACAAAAATGAGTTGTCCTCACAAGTGGACAATATGACAAGAATGACATGTACTTTGTATGTGAACTAAATGACAAATAAATAATACATAAGAGATACCTTGGTTTATCCCATTTAAATAAATAGATACAACCAAGACAAGATTATTAATTCTAACACCCTCCTTTAATCTTTACTTGGGGAGATGTTGTCAAAACCAATTTAAAATATTACAACTTGATTTTTTGAAATATCTTCATTGTGCAAGAGGTCTCTTATTATCATGGGTACATCATTGGAGAGCCAAGAGAAGTTGATAATTCTTCAAGTGTGTTACATCTTCAAGTGGATTCATGTGGCATAGGATCTGAACAACAAATAATGATATCTTGTATGTGCCTTGATGGATTACTTGAAACATAGAAACAAAGGCAACTATCCACAAGGATAATTTCATCTTATATTCAAGTTAGAAATTTTTTATGTGTAAGTAAATTCTCATAGAGTAAATATAAGTGTAACTTGGTATCGCAAAGAAATCAAGATAAATCATATCCTACAAAGAACAAATATGTTATCAAAACTTTCAAGAAAAGACCATAGAAAAGGCTAGCTAATGAATCCAACATCAACAATGCTTCAATCATGTGGATATAGACAGTCCACTAATTAGTCATTTTACTGCAAGTTAATGGGTGATCAATCCATAACCTGCATGACTCATGATTTAAGCAAAGAAGTATACATAATATTATATGGCATGTTTTCAAAGATATGAAAGGGGAGAATTATGAGTATTAACAATTGACTGCCTTCAAATAAGAGTAAAAGCCTTCAAGATGGGTCAATTAACTAAAATTGGAGGGAAACTCCAATAATAAATGGTATTAATCATAAAGTGCCAATATGGAAATAGAATGATGCTAGAAAAGCATAAACTGCACTTATGTGCCAATCAGTAGAAAAAAATAAATGTTGAAGGCAATAGTGTATAATAACTCATAATCCCAAAGAATAAGAAAAATAAATAAAATAAATTTACTTATGTAAAATAAAGAATGCACTCATATTTGATAAGTCACAAGAGACACAATAATTTGTATATTTATCAGGATATATATGTGGGCTTCCATATATACACATGAATAAATATGCCTAAACTATCATGGTATGAAATCATGCAAATAGAATTAAGATCATATATAGAACATAATTTCTAAGCAATATACTAAAGAGAAATGCCAAAGATGATGAAAGAGAATTATTAACATCAAACAATATTTGCAGTAATTAATCCTCCTAGGTTGAAGTCCACCCATTCTAAAAATTGATCTCTTTTACTAAGTACTTTTTGAAACCATTTATTTTTTCTCTTAACAAATTTATCACTAGAGGAAGAGTCATGATGTATGAATGCATCATTTGTTTCAACATTAGCATTATTACCATTATCAATATTAGCATTATTACCATGATCTATAAGTGCATCATTACCATTACCATTGTAAGAAAGAATAGGAGGAATAAAGGTAGATATATGAGGAGTGGGGTTTAGAGAAGGAGGTTGGTCCCCCACTAATACAATTCTGCTTCCATGAACTTGTTCATTTTGAGCATTAGAAGAATCATGCACAACATTTCTTGCAAAACAAACATTTCGTGCTATGTGCACTTTGTTAGTAATACGATTATAATCTTGATAACCTTTGGTAATTTGCATGTTTTCACTCATGCACTTTGTACATGCCATCTTAGATGAAGTAATAGGAGGTAAATTGTCAACTATATTAGATGAGATATGCTCATTTTTCAAATGAGCAAGTCTTTCATGCTCCATATTAAAAGTAATATCTTTGTGCAAAGAGTGTTTAGAAGAGGTGAACCCAGAAAATTTAAATAAGTTATCATGGACTAACTTAGCATTAGCAACAACTTCATTAGTGTTAGGATCAATAATAGAGAACATGTCCCTATGAAACTCAACTTTGTAATTTTGACATAATTTTACAATAGAAATAAGAGTGTATTTCAACTCAGGAACACAAAGGACATCATGTAATTTTCCATTTGAAATACTAACATTACCAAATCCTTCAACTTTGCAACTATGATTATCAGCTAATTGAATTGGAATATTAGAAGGATTGATTTTAAATAATCAAACACTTCTTTATGAAAAGTAACATGTTGAGACACACCAGTATCAATAATCCATTCTAAATTTTTAAGAACATTGTAACTAACAGTAAAAGCATGATGAGATGGATGAGAGCTTTGATTATTGTTATTCATAATTTGCTTATCTTTTTATTTTTTAAAACAATTATTAGTTACATGACCATCTTTCCCACAATAAGTATAGTGAAGTTTTTTATTAAATTGATTAGGATGAGTATTATTACGATGAGTGTTTGGATGATTATTGTGATTATTATTATTATAAGTATTGGGAGAATTATTATTAGAAGATTTGAAATTCTAATTTTGACTTTTAGACACAAAAGCATGTTCATTAGATCTAAGAGTACCAAATTGTAACAACTTAGCTTCCTCTTGACGTAACAAATTTTGAAAAATACTATAAGTTAATTGAGTAGACAAAGTAGGAATAGCAAGTTGAGAATGAACATTAGTAATAAATTGTTGAAATTGTCTAGAAAAATATTTCTTTAAAATAATGGTAATTAATCTAATATCAGTGAGGGTAACACCTAATCCAATTACTTGACTTTTAATATAATCAAATTTAAGTAAAAATTCATCCATAAATTTGAAATCAATATACCTTAAGTCTTCCAAATTGTCTTGCAATTGAATCTTGCGTGATTCAGATGGCCTGTCATACATTTGCTTTAAAATATCTCAAGCTTCATGGGCATTAGTGCAATGAAAAATTAGAACATATACATTTGGGTTAAGAGATATACCAATGAGGCCAAGGGCTTCCTCATTTTTAGTATTCCATGTATTTTTTTTTCATCTTGTGTAGCCGAGGTACCAGGAATTGCAGAAGGGTCAGTAGCAACATCTAAAATATGATTAAAATAAAATATAAATGAAAGATGAGTTTTCCAAGCATGATAGTTTGAGTTATTTAACTTGATTTCTGGAATTAAAGTCGACATGATTTAAAAATTACGTTTAAAATTTAAATAATAGATTTGAAATAAAAAAGTGAGACTTATTATCTAAAAGAATTTTAAATAATTATTAAGAGATTTAGAGAGTCAAAAATTGAAAACTAAAATGTTCCCTGCAAAACCACTGGTCAGATTGAAGAAACAAGAAAAATAAAAATTTGAAAAATTGAAAACATTTGTTACACACAGAGAGTGATAACTTTTTTAATCTAACTCTATTTTCAATAAAATTTAAAGAGTTTTTTAATTTTTATGTCTTCTAAATGCTGTTCAAATTTCAGCCAAACCCAGATCACGTATTGAGAGATATCATAAAAATATGAACTACTGTCTTAAAACTTGAAAAACAACTAATACTACACATATAGTACAATAACTTTTGCAATACTATTCTGATACAAATAAAATTTAAAGAGTTTTTTCGTTTTTATGTCTTCTAAATGCTGTTAAAATTTCAACCAAACCCAGATCATAGATTATGAGATATAAGAAAAATACGAATTGTTGTACTTTCCTTTCTAAAACATAAAACAGAAAAAAAAAAACTTGAATTTCAAAAACTTAAAAAGCCTACAACAGAAATAGGGTTAGATATAATAAAAAAATTAAAAATTAAAAATTTTTTGGCGGCAAGCCTTCCAAAGGAGGTTAGAAAAAATAAAAAATGAAGAACTCTTTGGCGGTAAACCTTTCAAAGAGGGTTAGAAAAAAAATTTGAAAATTGAATAAAAAATCTGCAAAAAAAAATAGGAATAATTTTTTTTCTTCACTTCTCCTCGCAACAAAGTTCTCCAATATGGTAATCTTCACAAAAGCTCAAAAAAAAGATTAGAAAGCTCTGATACCATGTAAGAAAAAGTGATTGAAATGATAAAATATAATAAAATGAAATAGCATTAAATAATAAATTTAATCCAAGAGAGCAAGAAGAGTTTTACCATACAAATGATACAAGATCAATGGAGCAATGCCAAAGAGGAAGCAACACAAGAGAGAAGGATTTGATAAGGGGAAAGCAAAGAAAACCCCTTGTGAGTATTATGAATGAGGCAAAAGCCTAAGAGAGAGAGAGAGAGAGAGAGAGAGAGAGAGAGAGAGAGAGAGAGAGAGAGAGAGAGAGAGAAGAAATGGAGCGAAATAGCTCATTTACAATAGCATCAAAAACTTGATGTGAATAATGGAGACTAGATGAAAATGAGAGAGAGAAGCACCTTTTTTTAAGAGATGAGAAAGGAATTGCATGTATTTGCATGTGTAACTCCCATTTCTATGAATGCCACATTCATAAAAGGTGTGTGCAAAGTGTCAAGTTCCTCTTAAGAAGGAATATATATTTTCCTTATTAAAAGAAATATAAAAATGAGTTGTCCTCACAAGTGGACAATATGACAAGAATGACATGTCCTTTACATGTGAACTAGAGGACAAATAAATAATACATAAGGGATACCTTGGTTTATCCCATTTAAATAAATAAATACAACCAGGAAAAGATTATTAATTCTAACACAAACCCATCTCAACTAGGCTACTTAAGTTTTCATAAAATATTTTTGTATTTTTCAAATCGATGATCTATTGATTTCATGTCAAGTTGGTGTCCGTTTATAATTGTTGCTCCTTCGGGATAGGTTTGCATACCTCAACCAATTTTATATGAAATCAATGGTGAGGCCCACTACATTAAAAAAATTTAAATATTTTATGGCATATTTATTTATCTCTATTATGTCATCAGCAAAAATAATAAACACGTGCATCAATTAATTAAGCAGTAGCATAGTTATGTCTTGAAACATCTTCTTAGGCTTTGGAAAATTTGGCACAACACGAATAGTGAAAAAAAGCTCTAGTAGAGCCCTTGTTCCTTCCTCCTACTCCCGATGGATTTATAGTCTTATTTATGTTGTAGAGACCATGATTAATCAACAACCTTTCAACAAATATATCAATGCTATCCTGAAAGGCCTAGATGTCCGTTAGACTCTTCTAGCTTCATCTAACAAGGGCTCAAAATAAGTAAGCATGTGTTTGAGAGACTACAAGGCCATCAAATGCCTCTTCTAGCCACCAATGCCTTTTCAAGGCCCCATTGCACCTTTTCAGGCCTCAACACCTTTTTTAGGCCCCATTAGCATGTTTTTAGGCCTCCAAAATGCCTTTTCTAGCTCAAACACCTTTTTCAGGCCCAAACACCTTTTCAAGGCCCAATTAGCACCTTTATAGGCTTAGACACCTTTCTCAAGGCCCAAGATCCCTTTTTGAGCCCTCAAATGTCTTTTTAAGCCCCCAAAGTGACATCTTAGACCCTCAAGTGCCTTTTTAGGCCCTCAAGCACCTTTTCAAGCCCTAAATGCCTTTTTACAAGCCCCAAATGCCTTTACATAGGCCCCTCAAGTATCCATCTTGACACACACCTAGACAAAAGTCTGAACTTTGTTTCCACCTTCCGCACAATAGCTTTACAAATGTTACACAAGTTTGTACTCAACTTTGATTGAGATCCCATATCAAAATTCACTTCCCACACATAAGTGAAGGTGTATTTTCCTTTGCATATCTCATTGTTCCCACTTTTATGGAGATTGGCACCCTTCCAAATATTTGCAAAAATCCCAAAAACATTCAAACATTCCAAAAATAGTAAAATATTTACTTAAAAAACTAGAAACATCCACATATTCCTCAAAATGCCAGAAACATCGAAAACATATCAACGAAATATCAAAAATAGAAATAACAATGTTTATCTAGTGTTTTTAATTACATTGTTCATCATTGTGAACACCAATCACCCCTTTTTCTTGGCACAAAAAACATACAATTTTTTTATTCTATTATGATAAAAACAAAAATATTACATTCAAATAACATCTGGCAGATTATTTATTTCAGCCTCCCTTGGGGAGGTGGTAGGATAGGGTGTCTAATCAAGGGCCTTTTTGCAAACCTAGTCTCAAAGGATTGTATGCACCCTAAAATGGTCGCCTAGACTATGGGCACCCATTATTCAATTTATCAATTTATTATATTTCTTGAATCAGTGGTTTGCAATATATTATTAAATCAATTTCCTTGATCAAATTCAATTATTTATTTTTCTAAGGTTGATCATTTTATCTTAAGTCTTTTTTAATTAAAATTAAATAAATAAAAATTAAACCCACTTGAAAAAGAAAAGAAAAGAAAAGAAAAAAAAATCTTGTTTTTTCTCTATACTTAAATGCTCATATCTTTAAGTGCAAGTCCTCTTTTTCCTCGTTCCACTTTCTTCTCAAACACTCCACTTTTCTCATTGGTGGAATTTTGTCTCGCATGGATCAAACTCTATTATCCCATATTCGTTGTGAGAAGCATCTCACCTCCATATTTTCCTTTATAAGGGAGAGCCCTCTCCTCATTTTTGAGATCTATTATCATACTATTGTTATGTTGCAGGTTTGGAGAGTGATTTTTGAAGGAGTTTGAATACTAAAGCTTTTTGTGGAGAACTTTTATCTTCTTGTCTTCTTCTCTCATGCATCCATGGCTTCCATCATGAGTTTTCATCTTTGCATTTGCATATTAGCCCAGGTCCATATTTGTTTTCATAGATTAGTATTGTACTGTTATTACATTTCCTTTCTTGCATTATTTTTCATTGTTATCATTTACATTAGTTTTCATCTCCATTTGCATGCATATTTGATCTTTGAATCTCTTGTTTCATGGTGTACTTGCTTGGGCACAAACTAGGTCAAACTGAGGGCATCCATTACAAACCCTTGCACTATATGAATAGAGAGCTATGAGTCACCATTCAAGACCTCATTCTTGAGAAATCTTGGATATAATGATTCAAAGAAGTGTTCCCACATTTTATGCCTACAAGGATGAGGCCCTTGGCATCAATTCTCCTCATACCCACACAACATTTGTGGGAATTATTAATCTACAACCATGCAATTGAGTGTTCAATAGTTTTATAAATTCCTTATCTAAAAACTAAGTCTCTCATCATGTCTCATTGGTGAGGGCCTGATGATAAAGGCAAATATAATAGGCAGCTTCACATGGTACTTTCGTAGTCTGTTGTATATCCAAAAACACATTCTCCACCAACTTATTTATCTAGGCTAGCAGAATGATTGCTCATTGGGCCACATCTCACTCCTATTGTATTTAATTAGTTGCCATTCTCCAACATTCCACATCCTCTTTCACTTCACTCAATTGATGTTATAACTACCTCACCTTTGACTTGCTCAATGATAACTACTCTTGCAACAATAAACATAGGGTGTTTGATTTTCCAATTGCCTCCTAAATGACTCTAACTGCACTTGCAATAATACTAGTCCATTCTACACACTTTCTAAACCCACTTGTGCCATCCTTAGTGACTCTTATAGTCTTTATTCTCATGATCACTTTTCCCATAGACCCACATCATTTCCCTCTACTCATGACTATTCCACTTGCATTCATTCTAAAATCACCACCACCTGGATCTGCTTCACTTCTATTTGTGCTCCATCGTTGTGAGCTTTCTCCATCAATTTTTGTAAAAATGTGAATTCCAACTCCACATTATCTTCTCAAACTCTCTTTATGGCCAACATCTTCTATAAATCCTTTTCCTTACTTGTCACCTATGTTCTACCCTCCACCTCTGGTAGTGGCTCCACTACACTTAATCCAAACCCCCTCCTCTTTTTTTGACTTTTTCCCTCGAATCCTAAGGCTAATCAACTAACTTACTACACTCATCACATCACCCATACTGACATCTTCTACCTCTCCCTAAGTTTCTCTCATAATCTTCTCTAGAGAGTCCATCTCCCTCACCTCCGTTGCATTTTTTGACATGCTCTTCACCAACCTAGGTGGACTATTCTCCTCCTACATCATCAGTTCATCATCAAATACCACCTACAACTCTTGTTGTACTACACTCCTTGACAACATCATTAATGCTGAAAATGTCATTTCTTCCACCCTAATTCTTGAACCCTTAGGTTATGCTTGTGCCAGTCCTACATGACTTGATTCACCTCAATCATGAACTAACACTTGAAGTTTGAACTAATACACCAATTCCCTAGAGGTCCATCAAATGCACTTTTCCTCTATCCTTGCCTAACCCATCCTCCTTGGCTAACATGATCCTTTTATTGTGACTGATCTAGTGATCCTAACATGCTTTCAACCACACACTTACTAGACTTTTCACAATAACTTAGTAGTTGTGCTATCTCCTTAAATGTTCTTCCTTTTTTGGATACATTCCTCATCTATCTATAGCCATCACTCACTGTGCCTTACACTTTTATTTCCTAGTCACATGTCCAATCTATGCATTCTACCACACCAGTACCACATACACTTTCCACTCACCCCTCATTATCCATTATATCTATTCCACCTATGGCATTGCATGACCTTCGAATCTCAAACAACTTTATTTCATCACATTTCATTTCATTACATCCCATTTCATTTCAGCACATTTCATTTATACATTTCATTACATCACCATCTATGACTATCATATAAATAAGCATCACATACACCCATCCATAACATCAGCTATATAAAACATATGATACAACAAGTGCACAAGCTCAAACATCAAAAAGTATGAATATCCCATATATCAAAATGATTGAATCATCAACATCAAAAGGTCAAAGGTCATCAACATCAACATCAAAAGTTCATCATCATCAATGACATCCATAAAATGCAATACAAAATGATACACAAATCAACCTTGTGCCTTACCACCCGCATCATCTGTATGTGTTTGATCCAGAGGTCTGTGCTCGCTGGGGGCACTCATCACATCTATAGAAGGTATGATAACCCACATCTATCAATCACCTATCAATAAGTCACTAATAATCTATCCATACTCTCTAATGGCCCCATGTACAATCCCCAAACCATGAGCTTTCTCCCACATACCTATTTCATCAAAAAAAATACAACAACATCAATTTTTATCAAAAGTGATCATCTTAAATCAATCCAATATCAACATCTAGGTATTTAGCTAATGGTTCAATCTTGAACCTGTCATTTTTCCTACTTTGTATCCTGAGATGGACATATTAGTTTTCCCTATTCTTTATCCTAAGGGCGGCACTATTTTCTATCTATCCAACATTGCCTGATTGATCTTACACATGACTTTGTTGAAACACATTGTTGAACCTATAATTTTTTTTTCTATAAATCTAGAGAAGGACATTTTAGTTTTCCCTACATTGTATCTTGAGAGGGGTCACTTTTTCTATCTATCCAACATCAACTAATTGATTTTACACATCACTTTTTTGAAATACATTGTTGAACTTGTTATTTGTTTTGCTCTGTATCTAGAGATGAACATGTTAGTTTTCCCTACACTATATCCTGAGAGGGGGCACTTTTTTCCATCTACCCTACTTTACTATCAATTGTCTCATCAATATTTTCAAAACTAAAATTGGAATATCCCTCTTTTTGTACATCAATTTTTCCAATTTAATTTATGAGGGCATAGTATACCAAGGCATCAAAAAATTTCAAATATAAAAAACATTATACTCCTGTGAACATTTTAACATCAAATCAAACTGGGGCATCTAATCAAGTTATCCTAAATGAAGGATTTTAAAACATCAACATTGAATCAAACTTCAAATTGTTAGCAATCATACATCAAATCATCAGTAATCAGATGACAAATTATCAACAATCAGGAATCATATCAACCTCAAATTAATCAAACATCGCTGATTAGACATTTAGTTATTAGAATTTGACCTAAAATTAGAAAATTAGATAGTCTTTGAACTAATAAGCTTCACATGTTAGCTCAAAGAGGGGCATTTGTAGACATGCAAAAATTGGCAAAGACCTAAAACAACGTAAAATTTGATCAAACAACATAAATTAATAATAAAATCAAAGGAAAAAAAACATACTTTTAAATCAATCAAATCGCCTATCAAATAAAAAAGGACTTAAAAAGAGGCAAAACAATTCATAAAATCAAAAAATGAAATAAAAAACGGAAAAGGAAAAGACAAAAGTTGAAAATAAATGGAAAATTTATTAAATCAATAAAAGCCATTTATCCTCAGAAAAGTGAAAACCCTCCTTTTTGCATTTAAAAGAATTGAAAAATCCTCTTTTGTCCTCACGAACTAAGTCTATTGGACTCTTCCTCTTGGCACTTTATGAGATATTTATAGTTTCACCATTACCCCCTAGTCAAAAGTAAAATAGTGATCATTACCCCAACCCCTTCTAAAATCCAATATATAGGAGAATAATTCAAGACCAAAAGCACCCAAGTTTGATGCATCTACACTATAGGTACATTTAGAGTTATAATGTTATCATGTTAGCATTGTTATTATAGAAAATTCATGTCATTTCTATAGCATTTTAGCATTCTTTTCATGTTATTTAGTATCATTTAGCATATGTTTATCCTTTGCATCCTCATATCATAGCAATCTAGGGGTATTATAGTCATGTAATCTGCATTCTCACATAGATCTTTCATAAGAATTTGTAGATTTGTATTTATAGCATACTCCCATTCTACAACTATCACTGAGATTTTGGTCTGGGAGCAATCTTACTGGTTGTAGTTAGGGAGACATGGGATGTTCATAGAGTCTCTATTTGACAATGATTTCATAGGTTTAGAGTAGTTCATTGTCATTTGATTTTCACTCTACTCTAAGGTCTTGTGAATATGCAAATCCACTATGTACAAAGGTATTCAATAGTTATTTAAGATAACTCATGGATGGGCCGATTTTTGTGGAAAATATAAGAGCCACATAATTCATTTTATTTTGGGTGTACATGGTAAATTAGTTTGATGATATGAAAATATATAAATTTATCTCTACCATTTTTAGGAGGATAAATTTGGTAAAATATAGAATTGATAACATTTTCATGTAAGTGTAATTTAAATGGAGGAATAATCATGACAATAAAATATACCCATGACTAAGAGTGTGCATGATCCTTGCAAAATTCATTTTAAATGATCTACATTATATTTAATGATATCTATAATTTTTTTTCTCTATTAATAAGTTTTGTATACATGGGAAACATCATTTGATTAGTTATTTTTACTTCTTATATTCATTTTCTCTCTTTTATAATATAGGAGAAAAATGAATAGTAAAAGATGCTTCTTGTTTATCTAGATATTTCCTATCTTTTATGATAAATGAGATACATGAAGAATATGATATGTTTCTTTCTTAGTTGAAAGACCTTGTTAGATAATTGCATCTATAAGTTCTCTTTCTAGATATGAAATGCTGAAAACAATACATATTCAACATGTTCAAAATGAAACATTTATATATAGTTTTTCTCATTAATATATGTAGTAAAAACAAGGAGCTCTTGGGTTGTAGTATAAATGTATAGTATGGAGGAATGTGGACCCATTAATTACTTAATTATGAAGTTTTCATGTTTGAGAAATTAATGTCAATAGTTGTGATGGTTATACCATTTTCATTGTATATTTTTTAGTTATGGTGGAACTCTCACATCATTTTGTAAGATACAAAACATTTAAGAAAATTAAAATCAAAGTAACATTTTCTACCAAGTTCATTTGTCAATACCATTAATAGTTATGCCATTTCTAGTGTACATTTTTTGGATTTTGGAGGAACCCTGACATCATTTTATAATACAAAAATATTGAAAATGACTAAATTTAATATAATAGTTTTGGGAAAGTTAGTTTATCATTCTCCTTTGTTCAATATTTTGTAAGAAACAAAATATTGGAAATAATCATTGGAAATATTTTGTTATTATTGTTTGGGAACATTGAATGTTGAAAATTGAACTTAAAAATATCTAAAGTAAATTGTTAATTTTTCAAATATATTTTTTCAAATTGTCTCTATCGAGACAATAGTTGGGTTCTAAAGATATATGATCTCTCTAGAGACAATAGCAAGGATTAAAGAAATATCATTTCCAAATGGACAAAAATAAAATTGTCCTCCAGAGAAAAATAATTTATACATCATATTTTCTTTATAAGACACTTATTATAGACAATCTATGGAGATGCTTATCTTAAGATCATTTTTTATAATATATGCAACTTTTTTTTCTCAAAATAAGACGGTTTATCTAAACATTATCTTAAAAATTATCTTAAATCCCTCCATTATGTAGTACTAGTATATTGTTTCTTAAAGATATCTTCTTGTTTCTAGAATTAGTTATCCTTTATTATATTCCTTATGATTTCTATGGCTACATATTCATCACAAAGAAAGAGAATACATAAACCTTCTCTTGGATCATATTTATGCATTCAAACTTTTATTTTGGTTACACAAAATCCTCAATGAATATAAGTGGCCCTTGTCAACCCCTATGATTCACATTCACATAAACATATCTCTATGGGTAATAGGTCATTGTCCATCTATACAAATTACAAACATAGACAAGCCCTATGTTGATAGATGGATAAACTTATGGGGTAAGTACATAGATGTTTCTTCGTGGACAAATAATGTCAATCCACTCATGACAAGCACATATATGCATGTATAAAAAAATTAGTAGCATTAACTACTGAGTGTACAACCTCGCTAGACCATTTGATCCTACCCATTCTATAGGATTGAGTACCGAGCACACAAACTCACTAGACTATTCAATCATATCCGTTTGGTGATTCACAATAAGATACAAAAATATTACTAGGAAAATTAATCTCTCTCTCTCTCTCTCTCTCTCTCTCTCTCTCTCTCTCTCACACACACACACACACACACACACACACACACACACACACACACACACACAATATATATATTCAATTAGAATATTATTTAATTTATTAAATTAAATTCTCATTATTTTTATATTTTACATTATTATGAGATAATCATTATGAATTTTTTCAAATATAATAATTTTATAATAATATAATTTATTTCTAATAATTTATTAAATTCAATGAAGGATATGGCTAGTCTCCCTTCTTAAAAATTGCTCGTCCTCCAAAAATGATTAAAAGACCATATAAATCTACTTGTTATTCATTCATAACTGCACTATATTGAGGCTAATAAAAATATTTTTATAAGTCAAAATTTAATTTTTCTATCTAGATTGTACTACGATATACGTTTACTAAAATCATAGTAAATAATTTCCAAACTTTACCTTAAGATAAGTTATCTCATCCTTGAGAGAAAATAATCTATAGTATTAATTGAATTTGTAAAGTCTGATGTATACAAGATAAGTTGCTTCAAGTTCATCTCTAATTATTTGAGTACTAAAAAATATGATTAATCAAGAGGTATATACTTGTATATGTTAAATAAATGAATCAAGACACAAATTTGATACACAAGTGCATAAAGACACATTGCAGCCATAATAAACATTATTATATTCCTTGTTAAGTCTTTTACCCTCTAAGGTGTCATGATTATCACTCTAATAACATTGTAATGTTTCCACTACTAAGATTGGTTTGGGACAAGTAATATCTCCAAAATAAAATATCAAATTCAAAAAATTATTATTTTTTAATTATAATATTCTACCCTCTATCCTAATCCTACCTTAATGAGATTACCAGATCAAAATTACTAACCATCTTTAGGATCTTTGGATCTAAAATGATGTTATATCACTAGTACAAAAGCAACAATATAATACTAAATAAACAACTAAAAATTGTAGATGTGACTAATTTTGATCACGTGACCAATGGTAGTTTATTGCCAAACATTTATCTCCCAACCAAATTTATGAATAAAATATTTTAATCATTGACTGGGTCATTGATTTAGTCATATATTGTTGTTACTTGCTAGTTTATATGGTAGTTTATGTGGTAGTTGATTTGGTAGTATATCTAGTAGTTGATTTGGTAGTTGATTTTGTAGTATATTTGGTAGTTTTTTGGGTAGTATATTTGGTAGTTCATTTGGTACTATATTTGGAAGTATATATTCTAATATATTTGGTAATTTATTTGATTATTAATTTAGTCATTTTAGGGCACAATGGAATTGAACCACCATCCCGCTACTTATAATGCAGGTGCTCTTCCATTGAGCTAGTACCCTTTAAAGAATAATGCAAAAAATTGACAAATTTGTCTTCCCAACATTAGATCTACCATGATCATGGTCACTATGTCATGCCCAAAATTTTAGAGAAAAAACACAACAATTTTTTTTTTTTAAAGGTGATAAAAACTAAGTTAATACATACTAACATTGAATGTGTTCTGGAAATATGGTGATCGATTTGAAGTCTTTGAGGTTGCACAATTAGTTTGATAGTGTGATAGGGTTTTTAGTCTCTAGTTAAAATATTGTCTTGGACAAGTATACATGAAAGGGTTTGGTCTTTAATGGTATGTCATCAACTCAAGAGGTTCTAGGTTCCCAAGCGCTTAAGTTCATTTTGAGATAAGTAGGTATAACTTAATGATGCTAGGCTCACTAGTATGAATTTTTTTCATGTGGATAGAACCCTTCACCAATACTGATATATGTAGGGTTCAACCATACATAATGTCTTAGTCAACCTTACTTAACTGTATTGAGTTACACATCATTTGATCTAATTCATGATGAGTGTTACATTAGATTTGTTTTGTTATCATACACTTGTTACAAAATACTAGGTCAATCCCCTAGAGAAATCAATCTGCACTTAAAGGTTACACTATCTAATTATTAATATAACCTATTGGAATGAAATAAAACATTAATTTCTTATTGTTAAATTGACCTTCTAGCATAACCCTATATCTACTTCAAGTTATCTATACTACTTTTACCTATACCACCTTCTAACCATAATGTAAGCATTTACTAACTGAATGACCCACACTTCCAGATTCATGATGCTATATTAAGTCATAAAAATGATATAAGATTTGATAATGATACCCTATCATTACTAGAATATAGGAAATAGAAAGTGACAAACTATTTACACTAGCATGGTTATCGACCCTTATTTACATAAGTTAACTAATTAATACTTTATTTATAGACTTACATTTCAATAGTGAAGTATATTCTAACAACTTTAATAGCCTACTATCTATTAGTATTTTTAGTCACTAAGTAAGTTCAACACTTTAACTACTAACTCAGTTCCTTAACTTTAACCAACTAATTAATCTCTTTCCATCACTACAACTAACCTGCACTAGATCCCTAATGCTCTATTTTCTTACTAATTTCAACCTTACCACCAATATGCTTTATCCTAACACTTACCATTTACATTAACCATAAACTAAATTTAATAACTTAAATATTGAATACCAACTAATATTACTTACTAACTAATTCAAACTATCTCTATTGTACCCTTACTAAATAACATTACCTACTAACAATATTTTACTACAAATCTATCTACATACCTACCGATCATCATCTTACTTTAATTTAACAATCTCTTACTACAATTTAATTTTACAATTATCTCATTCCATTAACAAAATTTATTTGTACATCCCCTAACTAATAATTCCATTCTCTAACTAATGTCTATATGTCAATACATATACTTACTAACTAATAACAAATATATTTCTACTAATTAATTAACGACAAGTAACAAACTCACTAAAAAACTATACCACTAACAATTTCATCTATACTAACTAACTCAAGCATTCTTTACTTTACTAAATTATAAAGGTCTAATTGTCTACAAATTTTAAATCAACACTTTACTATCTACTATCTAGATACATATTATTTAAATTCTAATTCACAAACCCCCTAACATTATATACTTCCCTTACCACTTACTCACGTGACCTTCTTTCAAACCCTTTGGCACCATCCCTTAAATGACATGGGGAGATGAAAGGAGTGGTCTATTCTCCTTCACACATGATAGGTCTAGTCAGTGGTGGTCAGAGTATTGGGATGAGTAGGGGCCAAAAACCCCAAGGGCCCCCTCTTACCCATGTTTAATATACTAGAAAAGTAAGGGGGATAGGTGTACGATGTTAACCAAGCTAGGTGACCTTTCTAGGTGCCTCAATAATAGAAAATGGAGGAGGAGGGTAGGATTCACATGATTTATCTCCCTCCTTTGTGAAACCAAATTGTATGCCTAAAATATATTAAAGTAGCATTTATAAACCAATTTATTTTGGTATTATTTTATTTTGTGGCTAAGCATATATGGGATTTTCGATGGGACATGGGGTTGACCCATTTGAATCTGTACATTTCATCAATCTTAGATTGTAGGGATGGGATGGGATGTAGAACTAATTTTTTTTTTTTTTTTTATATAGGAGGAATCTTGAGGATTATTTTATTTTTTTGTAATTGGGGAGTGGATTATTTCTCACTCCCCATACAAAATCCAGAGAGCTAAAATGTGCATCTACAACTTGTTTACTTATGAAACTTATACTATATTTTCTCTTTGAACTATCTTCTCCTTTCACTATAATGTTTGAATTTTATGATGTTATTTCTAACATTTAAATGTAATTATCTAGATCAATAAATCTATCTTGAATTCATTGGAATAGTCAATTTAACACATAAAATGCATGGGGACAAAATCAAGAATAGTGAAACTTATGGATGAATCTTTTCTATAATATTTCTTATTGATGAATGCAAAATAGTAATCCTTCATGATCAATCTTTTAAATATCATTTTCCTTGTATTGATTCTTGCTTCAAAAGAATACAAGAAAAAAAGAAATATGCTCTAATTAAGTTTCAATAGAGATAGTTATTGCAATGAATCACAGCTAGGATATGTTTTCAACAACAAAGCTTTTTTGGTAGAGGCTATTACACATGCTTCATAGCCAGATTCTAAAGGAGGATTTTTTTATTAGGTACTTCCAATTATGCACATTATAGTATATAAAATCTCTATAATTATTTGAGCATAATGTTGTTTTCTAAAGCCAAGTATCAATCTTCTTCATGTAACTAGAGTTGCTAATAGACATATAAAGGTATAATCTGTTAGAATCTTTTAGAATAACTGAGAGGGGAGATGAATCAGTTATTCAAGGTCCCAAATGCCCTAATAAAACTTTTTTTTTTTTTTATACCTAATTTAGTGAACTCATAAACCTTTTAACCATCCAAGCTTAAATCAATCATATTAGCAAGTTACAGTAAATCAACATGCAAAGATAAAACATGCAAGATCAACACATGACACAATGATTTACGTGGAAACCCAATTTGGGAAAAACCACCAGTAACATGCTACTTGATTGTCACTCTTCTGAAGTGATGCCCTATTAAAGGCCTGCCCTGTTAAAGGCTTACAACACACTGTTAAATGTGACCTTGTTAGAGGATTTCACCAAACTGTTAGGAATGGGCCTGGTTAAAGGACTTCAGAACATTCACTGGGAATGTCACCCTGTTAAAAAATTTATCTCATGGCTATCAAACCAACCTAAGTCCATAGGATTTGAACTAATTGTTACAATTGCTAGAAAGTAACAACAATGAACTTTTGATCTGATATAACTTACAACATACTTTGCAGATTTTAGATCACACTTTCAGTTTAGTCCTTATACTTGGCTTTTATCTCTTCAGCTCTGACTGCTTGTCATCTATTCAAGCTTCGTCTCCTTGAGTCTTCTAACTCACTGTACTAATGCATCCATATCAGGGGTCTTCTTACTAAAACAGAGTAACTATGCTCTCTTTCCTCTTTTCCACCTTCTTCAGCACTTTACACTTTCATGCTTGACCACCCCTCTCTCTCATTCTTTTCATTAACTAATGACTCCTTATATAGACATCTGATATGCCTTTGCCACTCAATTCTCCCTCTTCACTTTTAGGGTTTCAATATGGATTAGGTAAAATACAATGTATCTACCCCATATCTTGTTCTCTTCTAGAAACTTCACCAGCTGTATCCTCAAAAATGTTTTATATGGTGTTCTGTGCCACCAGCTCATCATTCTTATCTTCTATTTAATTTACAAACTTCTACATAATAACCTTGTCGGCTTAGTTCTGGAAAATCTTCGATCTTCAAAATAATGCAGCAACTCAGCATTATTTGTTTTACTGACGCTCGGCATCTCAGTGTTACTCGGCATCTACACAAAACTGTGTTACTCGGCACTTACAGAAAACTGTGTTACTCGGCACCTACAGAAAACTGTGTTACTCGGCACCTACAGAAAACTGTGTTACTCGGCACCTGAAGATCACTCATCTTATATGATATACTCGGCACCTTCTCTTAGTTGAGCTTTGTAAAAGACTTAGCTAACACCTAACCTCTTTAATATGTTTCAGTGTGTCCTTTTTTCTGTATCTTATAGTATGTTATCAAATACACTTTTTCATCAATGGCTTAGCTGATCCTAGTACTTCATTACAACATCATCACTTCAACCTTTCTCTAGGTGTTCTAGTTACATCTTATTGATTGCCACCACCTTGTCAACCAACTAATTGATAGTATTTGGATCACTAAAGCAATTGTCATTCCTGCAAGTAGCAAGTTTGATATCAATGACAAAACAATGATTGAGAACATTCTTTATCATTCCAACAACTCTTATTATCAATTCAATCATTTCTAACAATCTCCCTCTTTGGCATTGATGGCAAACAAAACTGATCAATGGATCAACTTAGTTACCACCAAAACTGATTGTATATATTATCTGCTTCTTTTCTGTGTTGCTGCATCTTTACTACTGATTGCATATATCTCCCTCTTTCATATATATCTCCCTCTTTCTTTGCATAGATCAGCTTCATCATATTTCTCCCTCTTTGACATAAATGCCAAAGATGAAGCATCTTTATCATGCAAAATATAAGCTTTGGCTTTTTCTTTGTCTTTCTCCCTCTGTCACCATGCTTGTGACTGATTTGGAGTTTCTGTTCCTGCTATCATCCTTTGCATCAACCTATTACTATTCCAATGTTTGATTTCTGTTGATGCAAGGTAGCTTCCTTGTTGCCTTAAACTGCTTGAGTTAGGGGTATTACCCCCAACTTTCCTCTAAGATATTCATAAGCATCCTTGGGTAATGGTTTGGTGAAAATATCTGCAATTTGTTCCTTTGTGTGAATGTACTCTAGCTTCACTTGTTTGTCTTCTACCAATTCTCTAACATAATGATACTTGATTGCAATGTTCTTGGTTTTTTCATGCATTACTTGATTTTTGGATATGTTTATAGCACTTGTATTGTCACAATACAATATCACATGTTTGGTTACCTCTTCTTTCATTCCATTCAATAGATGTGTGAGCCATACAATGTTTGTGCAATTGACTGCAGCTGCCACATATTCTGACTCTGCAGTGGACTGGGATGTGCATGTTTGTTTCTTACTAGTCTAGGTAACTAGCCTTTTGCCTAAAAATAATGCACCTCCACTTGTGCTTTTTCTGTCATCAATGTTTCCTCCCCAATCTGCATTAGTGTATGTATTAAGTTCAAATTCCTCACTCTTTTTGTAGTATAGACCAAAGTTATCAGTTCCTTTGAGATATCTCATTATTCTTTTTACTGCTATAAGATGGTTTTCTTTAGGATTAGCAGAGAACCTAGCCACTATTTCAACTGCTAATGCTATGTCTGGTTTGCTGTGTACTACATACTATAATTTCCCAATCATGGATATGTACATTGTTTGATTGACTTTAGCTGACTCATCATTTTTGGACAGCTTATTTCCTATGGCCATTGGTGTGCTGACTGGTTTGGATTCCTCCAGTCCAAACATTTTAAGAATTTCTTTGATGTACTTTGATTGTGTAATAAATATTTCATTTTTGAGTTGATGTACTTGTAAGCCAACAAAAAAATTGATTTATCCAAACATAGACATCTCAAATTCATGTCTCATTTTGTCAGCAAAGCCTTTGCAAAGTACTTCCTTTCCACCAAATACTATGTCATCCACAAAAATTTCAGATACAATAATGTCTTTACCTTCTTTTGCTTTGATGTACATGTTGCTATTATCATCAGTTCTTTCAAATCCAATTTGCACTAGATACTTGTGAAGTCTCTCATACCATGCTCTTGGTGCTTGTTTCAAACCATAAAGTGCTTTGTGTAGTTTACACACCATATCCTTGTTGTTTTTATCAACAAATCCTTCTGGTTGTTCAATGTAGACTTCTTCTTCTAGTATACCATTCAAGAAAGCAGATTTTACATCCATCTGATAGACTTTAAAATTTTTGTAGGCAGCATATGCAAGCAAGGTTCTTACTCCTTCCATCCTCGCAATAGGAGAAAATGTTTCTCCATAGTCTATTCATTCTTCTTGAGCATAACCCTTGCATACTAGTCTAGCTTTGTTTCTGGTAATCTCACCATTCTCATCTAGCTTGTTCCTGAATACCCACTTGGTGCCAATCACATTTTTGTTAGTTGGTCTGGGAACCAAACTCCAGGTTCTGTTTTTCTTTATTTGATCAATTTCTTCTTCCATAGCTTTATACCAGTCATCATCTTGTAATGCACCATACACTGTCTTGGGTTCAGATGTGCTGATTAGACATGATTCATGTCTTAGTCTGTTCCTTGTCATTGGTCTTGCATCTTTGTCACCAATTATTTGTTCAGCAGGGTGATGTCTTTTTACATATTTGGATAATCTTGGCTCTGTCCTTGTTTCCATGTTTGATCTTTCAGATTCTGGATCACTTTGCACTTCGTTGTCTAGTTGTTCTTCATCATGTATTCCATCTTTAGAATCAAATTGTTCATTTCGTTCATTCTGCAACTCGGCTTCTGAATGCAGCTCGGCATTCACTGGTTGAGACTCGGCTGAGACTGATACTTGTTGTTGAGTTTCAATTGGATTGACATCATCCTCCTTAGTAGTCATTCCTTCATAAGAGTACACAAAGGTTCTGTATTCTTCCATTTTCTTTGGTTCTTCAGCTTGAACTTCTGTATGCTCATCAAAATTTACATTTGTACTTTCCACAATTTTGTTAGTGTTAACATTCAAACACTTATATGCCTTACTTCTTGTGGAGTAACCAAGAAATATACCTTCATCACTTTTTGCATCAAATTTTCCATTTCTAACATCTTTAAGAATAAAACATTTACAACCAAACACTTTGAAATGTTTTACATTGGGTGAGTGACCATACCATAATTCAAAAGGTGTTGCATTTGTACCTTTCTTGATTTGTACCCGGTTTAGAGTATGAACAGCTACACTTACAGCTTCTCTCCAGTATTTTAGAGCAACAGTCTTTTCCATCATTAATGTTGTGGCACAATCAATTACAGATCTATTTCTTCTTTCAGCAATTCCATTCTATGGGGGAGTTCTAGGAGCTGACGTTTGTCTTTTGATTCCTTTGTCATTACAGAATATCTTGAATTCATTTGATGTGAATTCACCACCTCTATCTGATCTTAGACATTTCAAGCTTTTTCCTATTTCCTTTTCAACTCTAGCCACATACCATTTAAACATTTGGAAAGCATCAGATTTTTGTTTTAAGAACATGACAGTCATCATCCTGGAATAATCATCAACAAATAACATGATGTATTTATCTCCTCTATAGCTTTGTACTTCCATTGGACCACATAAGTCAGTGTGAATTAACTCAAGTATCTCCTTAGATGTATAGTTTTTGCTTTTGAAACTTGACTTTGTCATCTTTCCTAGTTGACATTGTTTGCACATAATATTATTAGGCTTCTTCAATTTTGGTAAACCTCTGACTTTCTTCATTTTACTAATGTTGACCAGATTATCAAAATTGACATGACATAATCTTCTATGCCATAACCATTCATCATCAAATTTTGCAATAAAACAAGAAACATCATCCATATCAAGGTAAAATAGATTACTCTTCGTTTGATCTCCTTTTCCTATTAGTTTACCATCAGTATCATAGATTTTTGCAGTTTTGTTTCCAAATTCCACTTTGCATCCTATATTGCCTAACTACCTTCAACATAGTATGCATTGTCACATGAGATTTGTTCTGTGAGCTTGATGGAACCTTTTCCTTTTATTTGACAAGGGGCATCATTACCAAATCTAACACTATTTCCATCATACTGAGTAAAGTTAACAAACTTACTTTTGTCTCCTGTCATGTGATGTGAGCATCCACTATGTATGATCCATCTATCATTTTTGTTTATACAAGTCATCAGTGCTGTGGCTTCTTCTTCATCAGATTGGTCCTTCATGGCTACATAAACAACTTCATCATCATTGTCATCAGAATTTTCTTCAACAATATAACACTTCTTACCTTTTTCTTTGTAATCTTTCTTGTCATCATCTCTTCTGTTCTTGTATTTGTTGCTTTCCTTGTAATCCTTTTTCTGTGGACATCTTGCAGCAATATGACCTACTTCATTGCAATTGAAACAAATGATAGGCATCTTACCTTTGAATTTTCCTTTACCTCTATGAAATCTTCTAGCTAGTAAAGCTTCTAATTGATCCACATCTTCCTCATCTGTGCTGCTGTCACTGGATACATATTTCATCTTTCTTCCCTTCTTAGATTTCACCTGTTCAACATCTTTCAGTGATAACTTGGCCTTGAAAGCAGATTCAACATTATTAGGTCTGTAGTTGTCAAAGTTAGATAACTCAAATGCAGTGAGTCTTCCTATGATACCTTCAAAACTTAGATTGTTTCCTGGCACACATCTTAGTTCCTGTATTGCTGATACTCTAATAGCATAGATAGGGAGCAAGGTTCTCAAATACTTACTATTAATAGTATCTTCATCCAATTGACCACCCAAACATCTTATTGCACTTACCACTTCTCTTATTCTTGCACTGTACTGAACAACATTCTCATTTTCTTCCATTCGCATATCATCAAATTTTCCTCTGAGACTTTCTCTTTTTGCTCTTTGTACATTCTGATCTCCTCCATAGATGTCTGATAGGGCTTTCCACATTTTGAATGCGGTGTCACATCCTTTGATATCATCAAATTCAGCATAGCTAAGTGCAGAGGCAATCTCCAGCATTGTTTGGTTATGTTCTTGCTTGTTTTTCATATCTTCTGCAGTAGGAGCACTTGTTGGATCGACATGTTCAGTAATAATTGATTTTTGGGCATAATCTCCTATGGATCCAAGATGTAGTTTCATCAAACTTTGCCATGCAACAAAGTTATCTTTTTTGAGCTTGGGAACTTCTCTCTTAGGCATTTTGATCTTTTCTGCTTCTAGTCCTTTTAAACTGGATCAGCAGTCTGCTCTGATACCAATTGTTAAAATCTTTTAGAATAACTGAGAGGGGGAGTGAATCAGTTATTCAAGGTCCCAAATTCCCTAATAAAACTTTTTTTTTTATTTTTTACCTAATGTAGTGAACTCATAAACCTTTTAACCATCCAAGCTTAAATCAATCATATTAGCAAGTTACAGTAAATCAACATGCAAAGATAAAACATGCAAGATCAACACATGACACAATGATTTACGTAGAAACCCAATTTGGGAAAAACCACCAATAACATGCTACTTGATTCTCACTCTTCTGAAGTGATGCCTTGTTAAAGGCTTACAACACACTGTTAAATGTGACCTTGTTAGAGGATTTCACCAAACTGTTAGGAATGGGCCTGGTTAAAGGACTTTAGAACATTCACTGGGAATGTCACCCTGTTAAAGGATTTATCTCATGGCTATCAAACCAACCTAAGTCCATAGGATTTGAACTAATTGTTACAATTGCTAGAAAGTAACAACAATGAACTTTTGATCTGATATAACTTACAACATACTTTGCAGATTTCAGATCACACTTTCAGTTTAGTCCTTATACTTGGCTTTTATCTCTTCAGCTCTGACTGCTTGTCATCTATTCAAGCTTCGTCTCCTTGAGTCTTCTAACTCACTGTACTAATGCATCCATATCAGGGGTCTTCTTACTGAAACAGAGTAACTATGCTCTTTTTCCTCTTTTCCACCTTCTTCAGCACTTTACGCTTTCATGCTTGACCACCCCTCTCTCTCATTCTTTTCATTAACTAATGACTCCTTATATAGAGATCTGATATGCCTTTGCCGCTCAATTCTCCCTCTTCACTTTTAGGGTTTCAATATGGATTAGGTAAAATACAATGTATCTACCCCATATCTTGTTCTCTTCTAGAAACTTCACCAGCTGTATCCTCAAAAATGTTTTACATGGTGTTCTGTGCAACCAGCTCATCATTCTTATCTTCTATTTAATTTACAAACTTCTAAGTAATAACCTTGTCGGCTTAGTTCTGGCAAATTTTCGATCTTAAAAATAATGCAGCAACTTGGCATTATTTGTTTTACTGATGCTCGGCATCTCAGTGTTACTCGACATCTACACAAAACTGTGTTACTCGGCACTTACAGAAAACTGTATTACTCGGCACCTACAAAAAATTGTGTTACTCGGCACCTACAGAAAATTGTGTTACTCGGCACCTACTCTTTACTCGGCACCTGAAGATCACTCATCTTATATGATATACTCAGCACCTTCTCTTAGTTAAGCTTTGTAAAAGACTTAGCTAACACCTAACCTCTTTAATATGTTTTAGTGTGCCCTTTTTTCTATATCTTATAGTATGTTATCAAATACACTTTTTCATCAATGGCTTAGCTGATCCTAGTACTTCATTACAACATCATAACTTCAACCTTTCTCTAGGTGTTCTAGTTACATCTTATTTATTGCCACCACCTTGTCAACCAACTAATTGATAGTATTTGGATCACTAAAGCAATTGTCATTCCTGCAAGTAGCAAGTTTGACATCAATGACAAAACAATGGTTGAGAACATTCTTTATCATTCCAACAACTCTTATTATCAATTCAACCATTTCTAACATAATAAAAGAAAATGAATAGGTAACTAAAGCATAGAGTCCTTAAAATTGTAGAAGAAATCATTTCAAATACTAAAGTGATATTTAAAAATTTATCTAGGTAACTGACTGACTAGCACACTTGATTCAACATTTGATATGCTCTTGAAGTAAGTTCATGTGACATATGCCACCTCTTCAGGGGGACTTCAACAAAACTAATAGAATTGAGAAATGTGTAATCTAGATCCAACACTAAATAGAGTTTCTTTTTTGGTAGTAACTTCTTCAGATCATTATCACGTAACTATGCAACTTCTCTATCTATGAGCTACAAATCCTAAAAAATATTTATTCATTTTTGGTAGTAAGTAGTAACTTCTTCATATCATTATCACGTAACTATGAAACTTCTCTATCTATGAGCTCAAAATCCTATAAAATATTTGTACATGTGAACTAGTTTTTGTTATAGAAATATATTATTTTATTTTATTTGCTAAAAGATCAATGTAGGGAATTATGCAAGGAAAATTTAAGACTAGTTGTATTATCTAAAGACAATTTTTTTGTAAAACATTTAAGAAAAGGTTGTTTTTTTAATAATTGGGTCACAATTTAAGGAAATTAAACAAAGAATTAAATCATTCAATTGGCTTTCATAAAATGGATACCTTATGAATATATTTAAGAGCAACTCTAGTTTGATCATCTAAATTTGAACTTGCTTTCGTCACACCACATTGGATGCATACTCCCCACATAAATCCTAGATGGGGAAGGCATGTTGGACTGCTACTAGATGCTTCTATAAATTTTGATATCATACCTTATTGATTGTAAAAATCAAAGTGCTTCACTACTTTTTGTTGAAGTCATCTCGAAAAATGACTCTAGAGGACTTCATCATAAATAGAGCAATTTGTATTACATTCTAAAATCACTATTATACAACCCTTAAAAAAAATTTGAAAGTCAAGGTCTAAAGACCCTTGAGTATATCTTTCTCTCAGTCAAGACAAATAAGATGAATGGTAAATCATTGGCACTAGTATAAAAGTCTACTTAGATCTAAAATGAAATGTATGATTAGTATAATTCAGTAATCAATCTATTGACAAAGCCCTTCCATTTGCACCAACATACATGCATCAATACATATTTTTAACTCTAGTAATTTTAATGGAAGAAAATAAGATATAGAATAAATCAAACTTTGAATTATTTTGATAAAGGTCTCTCTAGAACTTATTAAAACATTACATATAGCTTTTTTTTTTTTTTTTTACTCCCATATACCACGTAGAAAATATTTATGGCTAGTATTTTTAGAAAATAATGTTCTAATGGAAAACTAAGTAGTTTGGCTCTATAGAAATAATAATAATGACTTAAAAAGTACTTGCGAGAATATTTGTAGTTCCCTTGTTAATAAAGAGAAAATATATAATCAATAGGGCTCTTAAAATTTTTATGATAGATATATTTTTCATAGATCTATAAACATGTAAAAACAAAAAACACTTGTCAATCAAGAAATCCATGAATAAATAGCATGTAGACTTCTATTAACAAGAGCTACATGTAGCACCAGTCCTTGCTTTTTGTAGTGTTGGTGAGAGGTCTATTAGTTGGAGAGGATGAATTGATGGAAGAATCATAGAGTAGTAGATGTTTTGAGGACTAATAGTAACTCGATAAGGTTTAATTTGTACCTCTTTTGAGAGGTTATTATTTTGGAGAACCTTGTTCATTGGTTGGATCTAGTGGATGTACCACACCAGCTAAGGAAGGAGATTGGTAGCCTCTAGGGAAAATTTACCATATCACATTTTGAGAGAAAGAGTGGGACAAAAATTAGGGAGATGAATTAGGGAAATGGGAAAAGGTAAAAAGAAAGAGACAAAATACATGTTAGGAAAAGAGCAGGAGAGATTTGTCCTAGATGAAGAAGTGCAGAATGGTAAACATTGTTTTCATCTTCACATAAAATGCTTAGAATCCAATTTGGAGGCTTGAAAATACAAATGGGAATAAATTCTAGAAAACTACGGACATCAACCATCTAAATGTAGTAGTTCAAATTAAACTAATGGAACCATACAACTTGCTTGGTGAAGCATGAATCAAGTAAATAGAATCCAATTCAAAGTTTATAAAATACAAATGGAAATAAATCCCATCCAACTACAAATATCAACCATGTATATGCAGTGGTGCAAATTGAACTATTGGAAACATAAAACTTGCTTGGTAAAGCCTGAATCAAGTAAACTAATAAAAATCTAAAAAAACCTTTATATTAGATAACAAGTTAGTCATTTTTTCATATATTTCAAACTCATGGGAAACTAGTTCTTGTCAAGTAGAGTGCATTTACATATTAATTTTTGGTTCCAAAGTTTTAGAAGATAATCTTTGGAACCATGGGAAAACTTAGATCATAGCGCACTTTTAACTATATACCCAAATGTGGTAGTCATATTTAAGCTAGGATACGTAAGCCAAAATCAAAGTGCTTTTGAAGTGGAGTCTATGTGCATATTTCAATTCCAACCTTGAAGGTGGTATTCATCTATTTATCTAAGTAATAATGTAGAATAAGGTGGAACACTTTAAGGAAAATGAAATTTTCACATGTATAGATAGGAAGAACTACGAATTATGGAGTTACCATGTTAGTAGATTGTAATAAGCTATGAATCTCCTACAGCTGGTTCTTGAAGGTTCATGTGCAAATGTTGTTATTGTTTCACATTGCAAGCCCTAGAAAGAGGTGGCCACAGATGGCTAGGAGGTTTTTGGTGGTTCATGGAAAATAATTTAGCATAGTTGATAGTTATATTCAATGCCTAAATTAGACCCCATTAAGAGGTATGTTGAAGACCATGTTCTGTATCATTCCAAAATAATGAAATTAGAGTTTGGTTCTAGTTTGAAATTATTTCTCTTCAAATTTAGTATGATTCTTTTGAGTCAAAACTTCTAAATCTAGTCTCCAAATCATATATTTGTGAAATAAAATAACAACACTATTTGAGGAAAAAGAAAGAGGCTTAAGGAAAATAAAGGGTTTTCTTGTACCTAAATTTGGATTTTTCTAATATTTCCACCTTGCAACTCTTCACTCACTTTATTTTCAATCTGAGAGTAATTTTAATTTTCACTTTTTTAATCTTAGTTATCTAGTCAATCCAACTAAAGAAAAGCATCTATTTGGAAATAGTAATGCCCCACCAAGGGACCCAAAAGAATTAACCTAAATTTCTACTAAGTTTGCCAAATAAATTTTTTTTTGAAACATGAAAGATAAACCATTCATATCAAACATGTAGTAGCAGAAGCAATAACATATGTTCAACTAAAGCATATGTAACAGGTTACATTCCTTAAGGATCCTTGGACATTGAGTCACACTTAAATTAAATTGAAACTAAGTCTAACAACCACCACATCCATATAAGTTATAGAAAGTCCAAAGTTGATAATATTTATTTGTTTTGAATGCATCTTGGAAAATCAATTCGAAATGCTCAATCATCTATTGAACATGTCACGTGGTATGAATAGCTCAAAAGGATATAAAAATGCAAAGATAATGATTCATCAACCTTATTAAATCCATGATACAAGTACATTCAAGTAAATGAAACTAATAACATACATGATACATCCACTCATCACTAAGAATATAACAATTATCGTAAAAGATAACCATCTATCATAAAACACAATTAATCTAAGTGCGCGGTTCCTCCCAACCATCAATAGCATCATTAGACCATCATGGGCCCTAGCCATCCCTCTGCACGTAACATCCCAATAAAAAAATTCAACAATAAGTACACCACCAGAGGTACACACAAACTCTACAGAGGATACTTAGGCTACATTCTAGGGAGTGTCATCACATGGCTGCTTGAGTTACCCTAGACTGGTCTCTCAATAGACTCCGGACCCTCAAGCGTTGAGTTACCCTAGACTAGTTACTCTGAACCCAAACCCTCAACATGGCACATGTGGAACCAGAAAGCCCTCTCATGAAGATGAGGAAATCATCCCATTCCCATCCTTAGTCTATACAAGCAATCAAGACATGGGTGCGTCAAATATCTCTAACTTATCTTTTTAGTGTGTTTTCCCATAAATTATTAATTACTAGATTATTACTTATTACATAACTTGCAATAGGTTACCCTGGTACTGACCACTTTGGGCCCCGGACCCCTACTACAAGCCACTCCCAAAGACATGTACCTAGAAACCCTCTCTTAAGAACATAATACATAGTTGTGTCCCATATCACAACATTCGTAATAATCAAACTCGGACCCTTAACAAGTAACCTGGCAATAAGATACTACTTCCACCCAAATGCGCATAAATGCTCCACAAAGTAAACCTCATAAATATAATTTTCAATTTGAATAATAGGACATATCATGTCATCCATCCACATAAACACTAAAAAAAAAAATCTCGCAAAGCCTCTAGTGTATGCTCATGAAATCACAAATCAAAGAATCATATAAAAGCACCTCAGTCCTATACAAGTGACTAGAAAGCATCAAAAGATAATCCACTACATTGACATTAGTTCTTCAAGAGCAACTAAAAAGCACCAAAAAAGATAATCATAACATCCACAAAAATTATTTATAAACAATTGAAAAGCATTAAATGATAACCCGCAATATCCATCAATTCTCAATAGGTAACCGAAAAAGTATCTCACAATAATTCTGATCAAAGACTCCAAAGTGAACAAGTCAAACAAGTCACAACATGACATCATCAAGAACGAATCGTTCAAAGGTAAAATATAATTTCATGTTTTGGTTATATTTTGAAACACAATGTCAGTTCATAGCAAATTTCCAATTTTCAATTCAATGTGAGTTTCCAAATCTAAAGAGGTACATCTTACTCGAAATAGTTCTAACCCTTTCCCATATTTGATAAGAGTCCATTTACCCTACTAGGTTTAAAATAATTTTTGAAAATAATCAAGGGGCAAATTTTTCATTTAACTTATTGAAGCAAATAAGTAACTCCGATGTAGACAATAATACTAAGAATAATGCTAGAATACATCCACAACATTCATATGACTATTTACATCATTAATTAAATTTACTTAAACAAATTTTTAATTAAATTAATTAATGATTGTCAAATATCCAAATGCTTATCTTACTACCTCAACAATTATTGGTCACAAATAATTAATAAAATTATCAATAATTTTATTAATTAAAAATTAGCTAATATTAAATGCATCACTACTTCTAAATTATAACAACACTTCTTCATTAATTATAGTAGTGAATAATTATAAAAATCTTATTAGATAATTATAAATTCAATCTTAGAATTCATTTACAATAATAATAAACTAGTTCCAAAATCTATTCTAATTGTTATGAGTAAATGATTCATATGTGCTATGATGATTCATCGGAGGAATGTCTCATACACTAGTTTTTATTGAAAACTGGTCGAAGATTTGATTAATCTATGAAATACTAATTTATATTCAAATGTTTGCTAAAGGAGTGGCTAAAGACTTAGGCGGGTTGGAGGAATGGTATTCATATACAGAAGGGCTGTTGAGGTTATAAACAATTATAACATGCGTCATTGGAATTGGAAGCATTATACAATGTCCAGGTGGGTTATGAAGGAATCTACAAATGTTTTCCAAACTACTCCCAATGCTTCTACTCAAGTTCCCTGAGCTATACTAACCTCACAGCATAGGAGCTAGGAAAGGTAACAATCAAAGGTTCTACCATTGCCAATGCAGAAAAGTTTAGTGACACTGTTGCACCAACCACAGTGCAAAACCCCATGCGAATGCCTCTCGTCATAGATATAATATGATTTAGTTATTTGTAGTGTTGGAAGAGTGTCCTTGTTTGTCATTCTTTAGATATATTCCCATTTCTATACTCACTCCATATTATGCTCTGTTGTGATTTATTGAAATTTGGAATAAGCTGCATCTGAATAAATCTGTATCATTGAATGTTTTGTTTTCATTTTTTTTTATAGGCTGTGTTGAAAACCATTGTAGAAGGAGCACTATCATCATTTCAGAGATTGTTGTTCGAGCTTACAATTGTAGCAGGGAGATTGGCATCATAAGGAGATAAGTGGACATTGTTCATCTCAGATTTATATAAAATCGGCACAGAGCAGAAGTAAAAATAATAAGATTTTTCTCCAAGCTCTACCATCACCTTTCTTCCCAGAAAAAGTGTCCATAAACTTGATAGAAAAGGGAGAGAAGTATTTCATTTCTCTCCGGCATTTTAAAACTTACCAAAGCAATGCAAGCCAATTCAATTCGTTGTCGGCCATATCCATATACATCTCGCTAATCTATACCTACGAACTTGGTTAATGTAGTGTGGCACCATGATCATTCACATAAGACAATACTTCTAGGATGAATTTAAAGTCCACTCATCCTTCAAATGACATCAGACTCTAATATAAGTAGGTAACGTAACTTGATTCCGCATTGTGTAATGGGGATACCACTCTGCATGGAGACTAGGTCTCTCAGGCCGGATAAAAGATATGTGAAAGTTTCCAGAGATCAATCACGGTGGAATAAAGATAGAGTCCAAGAATAGAACCCTTCTATGTGCATACATTGAGGAGAAAGCTACCGAGTGTAGACATGAAGATAATAAAACTAATGTGCGACTCTATCCACTACGCAAAGACTATATTGGTAGTCCATATGGAGGAGAATCGAAGGTTGAATGAAACATATCTCACATAGCAAGACATTTCTGGACATCGACTGCATCTTTGCTGCATAATTATGAGCAGCCTAAGAACGTCTTCTTGTAACTTTGATAACATGATTATAATCATAAGCATTTTGGTATAAGTGATAGTACCATCTCTGAAACTAGATCAAAACACGATGGCACAAAAACAAGCTACTGAGTTGAAAATCACATGATGTGGTCAGTCAGATTTCAGATATTTGATGTACTCTCAAATAATTAGCGTAGTAACATACTTAAGACAGACATCTGAATGAAGATAGATGAGACATAGCAGTAAATTCCTTTTTCATCATTTGAAAAGTTCTAAATGGATCATCCAAACAAAAGTACATATTTTCAAAATAGCAAAAGCATAGAAAGAAAGATTTGTGAAGGAAGGTAGTATTGGATTTCATACCCAGAGTGGCTTTCAAGAGAAATTTGGGATCAATCATATGAATGGTTTGTGCACCGACTAAGCGTATCCCTTGAGCAACGAGATACTCTAAATCTACCTTCAACTGATCCCCCCTTCCTCCTCCAACATTCGCAGTTCCTCCAAGAACTGTACCGACCCCCAGCTACTAGGAGTGCTTGTAAAAGCATATGAGGATGTCCATATACACTAGGAGAGCCTCTATATAAAGGCCTCTAAGATGCATCTAGAATGTGTCTAGAAAGAACTAAGAGATAAGCATTAACAACTCAGTGCAAGCCTTATCCCACCTTCTAGGTAATGGAATAAGAATAACAAGGTTGTAGACACCATGTGCTTAATTTAGTGCACTTACTCTCGTGTCATAGACAAGTCGTGCATAAAAGAGGTGCGCATACTCCTAGGTGAATAATTATTATAATAATTCACATTACTAAATATTTAATATTTACTTGACCCTTTTTTTTAAATTTTTTTAAATCTCATGCACTTATAATGCAATTCATGATAGTTTTAATAAATTAATTTATTTTCCACTTTAAAATTATTTTTTTTGAAACTTAATTAATAAAATATTTATTAACTTAAATAATAATATTATTTAACATTTATTTTAAAATGAACAGTAAACATATTATTATTAAGTTTAAATATTATCACGTTCCAACTTTGAACTTATAATTTTCATCTTTTATTTAATTCTTTTTATTTAATTAATTTCCCAATTAATTAAATAAAATTAAATATTAAAATATCATCTTAATTTTCCATTTAATTAAGTCATTAATTAAATCTTTTAGTTAGACTTAATTAATAGAAAATATACCAAGGACTCACAAAGTAAAATACGAAAATATATCATAGCAAACTGTAAACTAGGGTAGGCACTATAGAAACAAAGTCATTCCTTCCAAATACATGTTGATAAAGACATCATAGTCATATTTCTTCTATAAAGGGATTTTAAATAATCCAAAGAGAAAAAGAACTATACCTCTTATAACTGGTGAGTTTCATATTTTGTACCATTTTATTTTTTGGACCAAAAAGATACAAATTTTCAAAAAGATCTAGATTTTCTATTTCAATGGATCATAAAAAATGAGGTTTTAGGTTAAACTAAGTACAAAATTACTCTTTATTTATCCTAGTTGTTGGGTGCCAACTTCAAAGTCAAACCTAAATAATCAACACTATTCTAACTTGCCAATGTAGGTGATCCCATCTACATTTTGGGCATATCATAATTTTATCACAAGAACCCAACATGGCAATTTTGATGAACCTATAATAATCCATAGTACATGAGCCCCACCATAGCCAAGGAAAAAACCAACCGATTGGAAAATTATGTATGGGAATATGTAGCCAATTGTAGACAAATGTGAATATGATATTGTACTACCTTGTTCTATGGAAATCCATTTGCCATGGTTTCTGTTGCATCAAAGGCTTAAAGAAAAACCACAAAAGAACTTTAAGAAAGATGTATTTTTAGTATGGAAAGGGAGAAAAAAAAAGAAAAAAGAGCCCAATTTTATTTGTAGAATATTATGATTAGTGTAGGTACAATAGAAGATTAATAATGATGGATCTTCAATTACATTAATCAATGAACTATCCAAAGTTTGTTGAAACCCTAAATAGAAAATAGGCCTCCATTTATTTTATTTTATTTGCAGGGGGGGTAGTGGGGAGAAGACAGAGAGCAAGCATATTGCCTTCAAAATTTGCAACAACGATTATTTGGTCCATTAAAAATAAGTTTGAAAACTCAAAATATCCTACTTGAATACAAAATCAAAAGGGCTAGTTGATTGAATACACTTGTATCGGTATATTTGCAAAGAGATTAAATAAAAAAAGTTAATCTGCAAAAATCTTTGACACAATACTACAAAAAAATATGAACATGCATCAAATTTTTTTTGTTAGAAAGTAATAGAAGGAAGCCCCAATCAATGTAGATCCCATTTTCTAATTCAATTTATTCCTAATGAAATAATAAGGGCATAGTCAACAACATTTTGTGTTCATGAATTGGAAAATGAAGCCACACACAAAGATGAACATTTGTATGGTTTCATTGATTTTGCAGAGCTGAGAGGGAAATCAATAGTACCCTTTTCCCTACTATTAGTTTTGAAGGTAAAACTCAAACGGGCTCCTCATGTGGATGATTCTCATGGGTGGAAATGTGCTTAAGATATCTACATGAACATACTAGGTTTTGGGGTTTTCAAAAAAAAAAAATTTATAAGGCAGTAAAAATTAGAATGCCCATAGATTTTAAGTCCATTATTGTCCTCCTACTTTCTTGTCATATGTCTCTCAACTATTTTTACTACATGGAATAAGTACAACCCAAAGATTTTAGTTCTAAAATTTGGCACATTGATGGACATTAAGAACAAAGGGAGGGCAAAAAAAAAAAGGAACATCTAGAAAAAGACACTTGAAAGCATATCATATGATCAGTAGATGAAAGTGAAGTTTTGATGATAAAGATCACTCAAGAAGCAACACCTATTTCAACGAAACAAGTAGGGGCCATGGAAGTAAGGAGATGTCAGACATGTCAACGAAGCATGCAAGAGGCATTTCTTATGGGTTGCAAAGAACATGAGGAATATATAATAAAGCTTATTTTTATGTGAACAAAATCAAAAGACAACTAGGAAAATCCTCCTTGGCCAATAGAAAGTGAAATTTAGGAGGAAAATAATGGAATATAGAAATGGAGTAAGCATGCATACTTTTGCGGAATTGTTTTAGCATTTTACCCAACTCCAGAGGTAGGAACTAATAGAAAAATGCAGTGAAAATATTAGTCCCCGCCTATGGGTGATAAGGACTAACAAAGGTCATAAAACTGGGAAGAAAATGAATTTAAAAAGAGAGGCAACTAATCTATTCCTTGATGAGTATATATTTCATAAATTTTACAATATAGAAAAAAGGAAATTAAACATAAAATATGGGTAAAAGTACAAAGTTGTGTCACCTTTCAAGCTGACTTATCAGAACGACTGAATTTGAGTATTTCTATCTAAAAGTCATTTTTTCTCAAACATATGATCTAGATAAATTCATTTTAGCTAAGTTATATATGGTCTGAAACTTTTCCAATTGGAAATGTCTATTAAATGCATGTTTTATAGTAGTTTGTATCCAATTACTAAATAAATAAAATTATTATAGAAAATTGGTATTTTAATAACTCTTACTATTTTATATGATATTTTTTTAGTAAAATATAAACACCATTTTATAGATCTCAAAATCAAGAATATTTTCATATAGAGTTTATAGTATTTTAATTAGATATAGTAAATTTCAATTAAAAATTTCTATAAGTATGTATTTTAACACTTGAAAAGATGGCAATTTTGAGAAACAAAAAAATATTAAATCACATTAAAAAAAAATATTATATGGAATTCTAGAGGAGAGAGTGCTCTTTCAGAATGTTGTTTTTTTTTTTTTGGTTTTTTTTCTGTTTAGAATAGATTTGTTTTGAAAAATGTGGTGGGGGTCAATTTTAGGTGAGTTGAAATTTGAATCACTATAAAAGAGAAAATATAGGTCTAAAGTCAATTTTTATTTTTGATAATTCTAGCTATATGTGTTATATATAACATAGTCTGAGCTCAAATGGAAATAAGTTTGCTTCTATTTAGTTTTGTGGTGGGAACTAAACCCCTATTTTCCAACATTTTTCAGCAACTAAAAATATTTCTATAAAAATTATGAAAATAATCATTTCTTATTACAAATAATTATTAAAAATTATAATCTTAAACTTCAACCATTTCCACACATTTCATTAGTTTACTTTATTTTCAAATTCCAAATAGTTTTATGTCATTGAAGATGAACACTTATAATTTTGTTAGCCTTTTCCTTTACAAAAGGGTGACACAAGTTTGTGCTTTTACCCATATTTTACATTTTGATGTGGGTCAGGCTTGTGTATGTAGGGCCTCCCTCAAACTCTAGACATAGGTGGGTTGGAGTGGGCACAACACCTACGAGCTTCGCTTCATGTGGGTTGAAACAACCTTTGTCTTGCTAGTTCTATACAAGGTTGGCCACAATGATAGTCACTATCAGCTTTTCCATGTGGCTACGAAACCTAACCACCACTAGCTCCACTCTCTTGATCTACCACTCCAATGCTATGGAAAATGGCTTCATCACTCCAGTTCCTTGAAAAATGGTGCTACTAGTTGGGAAACCTCCATGATCAGATATAATGTCTAGCCAGAAAATTTTATGGTGTTTCTGCCTCAAATGCAAAACCCTTATAGACATTTCTTTCATCAGTGGCTACCTACTTCTCCCATCTAATAAGTTGTGTTGATGGCATCTAGCTTGTGGATTCAGCTTACTCTGACTCTTCTTGACTTTCAATAATGACAACTTGAGAACACAATGATGCCTCCTCATTGTGAGAACCCATGCATAGGATTAGGATTAATCTTATTGATAGGAAGATTTAGGGTTGATCAAAACATTATGCATAATTTTAAAAATATGTTATGGGGTTTTCCCTTATTCCAAGTTTAGGTTTTGGAGTTCTAAGCCTCTTGTTGTATTACATTTCTTTCATTAGTGATTTTTTTCCTTCATTTTATTTTGAGTTTTATTTTATGGGACTTGTAATATAGTAGGAAGAAATATTATTAGGATGTGTGATTATACACTAGTGTAAAGAATTTGTATTAAAGGGATTAGAATGGACTAGTTATTTTATTTTTAAAATCCCCCTTTACTTTTTAAAGGAAAAGTTAGGGTTATGAATCATAAGTATAAAGACTCCATTACTATGAACCTCCATAAGGATGTGCACATATCTTGGTTATGGATAGATAATGGGCTAAATATTAATATTTTTTATGGTATACTTCTTTTCCTTAATTTTAAACTTGAGGTTTGCTTTCAAGTGTTTAGGTTATTTATAGTTATGTAACTTATATTGTCAATAAATTTAGATGGTTACCAATAACTATATAGTCATGTTTATATTTGATAATAAATTTAGATGGTTGTCCAATAACTATATAGTAATATTTATATTTGGCAATAAATGTAGATGGTTATCCAATTATTATATACTTAAAAGTTTAATAAACTACTAAAAAATGTATTATATTACTGTGATATTAGTTGGAAAATCCTTTTTTAAAATTGATCATTAAGGGGATACTCATATCTATTATTAACCTAAGAGAATAATATTTAAATTAAGTATTTCATTCATTTAATTATTAAAGTGATAATGTTATTGTTTAAATTTAAAAGAATTTTAATTAGAGTAATCAAATTAACACATTACTAAGTAGATTTAATCAATTAAATTACTTAGGTCCAATGTAGAGATTAATAGAAAATTTATTTAGACATTATTTTTAAAAATAAATTATTTAACCCATGTAGCATCAGAGGATTTAATTATATTTTTATTCAATTTAGGATTGTGTAACCCTCTAGTTTGATTTATATTTAATTTCAAATTGGAATCAATCAAATTTCTTTTGAAACCTAATTTGGTTAGTAAATTTATTGTTCTAATTGAAAACTTAGTCAAGACTATCAGTGTTATTGTTTATTGTTAACTGAAACTACCTTGAAAATCATAATAAGAGGTCAACTAGATCAATTGTGATGGTGGATCAACCACACGATCGATGTTATTCATGATGCCCTTGTAAATTATACTCACCTTATCTTGCATAACCTTTGATTAGTCTTGAAGATAAATCTAATAAAACCTCTAGTTGAAACCCTAACTCAAAAGGTGACCAAAATTCTAGTTATGATGTATAACTATCCAAAAAAGTCAAGTACAAAATGAAAGTGGTCTCTCCTATTTTGGGGTTTGGTGAAACCTACATTTTTTATGATTATGGATATTTTTTCTATTAGAAATTTTCATTTTTTTTAAAAACAATCCCCATTGGTTGATGTGTAATATGAACATTGTTTATAAATTAATTTATGTTTAAATTATGTTTATTATTATTTTTTCCATATAATACTAATAAATATAATTCAAATTATAAATATTTATTATTTTTATTATATTAATTATTTTATTTCAAGGTTTTATATTTATTAAATAGTGGTTTTTACTATTTGCTAAATACTAAATATATTAAATGTAATGATAATAAAATAATTTTATATTTTAAGATGGTTATTACATGACATTAATGTGATTAATAATAATTATATGTTGAGATTATGAAATACTTAATTGATAATTAATCTTTTTGATATGCAGAGATAGAGATGGAGTTTTCTTTTGAGTGCATTTAGGATTTTTATTTTCTTCAAGAGTTCATATATTATATATTTTAAGGAGTTTGAGTGTAGATTGGAGTGATTTAGAGTTCATTTCTAATTCAATATCAATTGAGAGGGCATTTGAGGAAGTTAAGCGATAACGATGTATTGATAGGACAAAAACTCAATAGGTGGGTAGTAAAAGTAATTAAAAAGTTAAATAATATATTAATATGATAAAAAATTCCATGATCATTCATTTAGTCATTTGTTTGGGTGACTAGTTATTAATGATCATTTATTTAGTCACTTATACTTGTAAATTTTAAAATATTACAAGAATTTGATCACTTTTAGTCATGTGACTAAAAAAATTAGTTTTCTAACTAAAAGTTTTAGTCACATAGTCATTTTTTTGCAAAAATTCTACTAGTGTATAAATTCTAGCCCCACACTTGATTAATTCTTCATTCCTTAGGAGTGATCCCTCTAAGGTTCATCTTAGAAGAGGTAACCCCTCTCCAAGGCCCTTATCACATGTGAATATTTTAGCATTAACTAAATATTCCATCCATTAAGATTCTATCATCCTCACTCACATCAATTAGTCAAAGAATAATCTTGCATACTAACATAATGGATGTGATGTAATCTATGATCACTTTCTTCCATTGAAAGGGACTCTCTTTATATTTATTAATATTAATCATTTCAAAGGTTTAGTTTCTAATGAATATGCATATGATTAATATTTGTAAAGATCAAGAGATTTCCTTTCAAGGAAAGAAATACCAATCCTAGATTACATCTCGTCCATTATGTTAGTATGCAACATTAGTCTCCATCTAATTGATGTGAGTGAGGATGATATGTATAATCTTAATGAATGAAATATTTGGTTGATGTCAACATATTCACATTTGATATATAAGTATGTCTATATGTATGTATGTATGTATGTAGTCACTCTATACATGGGTCCCTTTGATTACTCTTCATAAAACTACTTGTCTTCATTTCCCTCTCTAACGTAAGATTTTTCTCCTCATTTTTTTATATGAATATTATCAAGTTAATTTTTTTACTTCCTTATTGGGTGGAACCATTATGGATGATAGTTTAAAATGAGTTTCCCTAGACATCCACTTTAGTTCCCAAACTCATATTGCAATAAACTTCCCATATGTTCTCTTATATAACCTCCACCTAAGCTCCAAATAAAATAAACCCCAAGCATAGTAGATCCATAAACATCAAATACAATATCAAAGGTTTATCATATCCAAAAGGTACACAAATTAAAGTTTGGGGCATGAAACCACAAAATTAATTCAAGGATATTTATTTGTTCAATGCAATAATGGACACAATCATTGTGTATATAAGTATCACAATACAAATCTTTTAGATATCCTTTCTTGACCTATTTTTTTAAAATCTAGTATGTCATGTTGTTTTTTCTTCTTTTCTTGCATGTAATATTTTAATCATTACTATTATGTCATACTGCCAATATTTGTGCTTGTGGTGATCTCAAAAAACTTTGATCTTTGGTTGGCTTGAGATCTCTTGCATTTGATATTTTATCTATATATGATTGTTCAAATATTTTGGTTGTTAAAATAATATCATATTATTTCTATTTGACTTCCAAGTGTAATTCATGACCAAGGGGTAAAGAATGTAATACCCCTTATGTATTACCTTTAACTTTGGGATATCATAGTCATGCATGTATAGGTGGTTCAACTTGATGATAAAATCACAATATCTAGATGAATATATAGATATAATTGATATTATATAGATACACACTTCAAGGAGTAAGTCATGTCCAATGAGGAGAGGATGTAATAGCCCTTGTGTAGTCATTTTAGATTTGAAATACCATATTATTGCATGTGAATATGATTCAATGCAAGGAAAGGATTCAAAGGAAGGCAATCCATAGTTATGCTTGCTAAGAGTTACACATGGAAGCTTTATGAAAATAGAAAATAGGGAAAAATAAGTTATATGAAAAAAATATATAGGTTTAATTGTTTCACTTCACATATAAAGAAAACAACATGTCCAATTGTGAGGCTTGCTAGGTTGTAGTCATCTACAATAAGAACTAAAAAATTAGAGTCCAAGATCGAATCTCCTATCTTCCTCTCTCTAAGATCTTTAACATGACAATCATTTCCTACATCTAACAAAACTTCTTATATAGATAACTAAGACAAAAGTTAGCTATTCAAGAAAGTAATTACCTTGTAGGTCCAAACTAGGAAGAGTAGACCAAAAACCAAGCAAAAGACAACATAAGATCATGCACTCTTAGAAATAGGTCAATAAATAAGTAAGGATTTGGCTCCCAATGGCACAAGATGCCATCTCAACATAAGAAAATATACTAAAGGAAATAATATGCCTTGCTAGATGAAATCTATAGGAAATAGAGACCACAAAGAATGACATAGAACTAAAGGAATATGAAACATTAGAATACATGCACTTATGAAAAGGATCTAGGATAGTTCCTCAACATGATACCAACTACACACAACTTGAAACCATAAACAACAATGAATACTTTGTGAGCAATAAACAAGTACAAAAATAAGAAATATTTTTTGATTGATGCAAGATTTCTTAAAGAGCCAAGATGCTCCTGCATCAAATACATGGGGTTAATAAATAATTGATGCCCATATTAGAAATCCTTGATATTATGACCTAAACCATAAATATCCAATAGAGCTTGTGTAATCTATGAACTATATTCTATTGGTTTGTCTATCTATTGAACTAAATATTCCATGTAGTGTTTTCCTTTAGTACTCTTTCTTATTCTATTAAACAAGATTCTCTCAATATTGTCTATCTTCTTCTTAGGATAATCTAGGTGTATTTTAACTCATCTTTTCATTCAAAATACTCAAAGATATCTGCAATATTAAATATAGGTGAAATATCCACATCTTCTGGCAATTCAACTTCAAAATCATTTCCACTATCAAACTTTCTCAGAATCTTATAAGGACCAAACTTATTTATTTTTAGCTTACTATAGGTACCAACTAGAAATATATTCTTTTTCAAATTAATCACAAATTCATCTCTAACCTCAAAATATTTATGTCTCTTCCTTTTATCTAGTCTCTATTTATACTCCAAATTTCTATCCTTTGAATTCCCTTTCACTTCCTTATGAAAATTCCTTAGCCTTAACAATTAGTTTTACCTAGGTATTTAGATCCATTTATTTAGTACTTCCCTTAGGATTGATTCTCATAAAAATATCAAAATGTGTCTTCTTAGTGCTCCTATTCATAGAATTGTTATATACAAACTCTACTTGTGTAAAAGACAAGTCCCAATTAGTAGGTTTATCTACAACCAAGCATCTCAACAAGTTACCAAAAATATTTTTCTTAACCTCACTTTTTCCATCTATTTGTGGATCAAATTTTGAACTAAACTTCAACTGATCTATCCATCTTCTTCCAAAGTGTCCTCTAGAAATAACTAGTACACTTAGTGTCTCTATTTGAAACAATAGTCTTAGTAAAACCATGCAATCTTACCACTTCCTTAAAGAATAATTTGGTCTTTTGTACTACATTAGATTTACTTTTACAAAGTATTAAATGATCCAACTATTGGGACTCAAAGTTGCAAGTGAATTTTGAGTACCATATTAAGAAACTTTGCTAAATAAGACCCTATAAATACTTTTCATGCATATGTACCCAATTGTAATTCTAAGAGATATGATGTATTTTAGTGTTTCTCACCTTTCATTTTCAATATATATGTTTTTCATGATGATAAGTTATAATTTTGAGTCATTTTGTGAAGTGTTATTTTGAGCATTTGAGAAATCTGCATTTTTTGCCCAAGTGTCAAGCAGTGATTAGAGGCCTAGTTTGAATTCAAATATATTATACATGGTTAATCATATTAGAGAACCTTTTTTTCATATATTGAGTCATTTCAATATGTTTTGATAGATTTTTGACTTCCTCAAAGTTGTGTGTTCATCTCTATCATGATTTTGCACTTTGTCCAAGATTTCGGGAGGCCCTATTTGACAGTAAATATTTTATGAACCATTGAGAATTTTGAAGAAATGGCCATACCACTACATTTTAGTCATAGATTGGATCCTATTTTTATAAATTTAATTATTGATGAGTCCATTTGATAATTTTTTATAAGTAGATTCCATTTGCAAGAAAACAAAATTAGCCAATTGTATTTTTTGACAGTTTATTAGTAGCCCTGATTGACTAATCATAAATTTGACCCAATTGATGCTATAAAGAAATTTTTTTTTCCATTGCATATGAGGAGTTAGAGAAATTTTAATTTTCAAATTTTACCTTATGAAAAATCTATTTAACTAGTTTTCAAACATGATTCCAAGTACCATTTCTAAGGGTCTACTAATAACCAAATCTATAGATTAATCATGAGCCCTGTTTGGGATGCTATATCTCTAAAACTATGACAGATGAAGCCAAACATATTTTGCCACTATATTCTACACTAAAAATAATTTCACCATGTTAGACTGCAAGTTTTCACCAACTCATTTGCACATTTTCCTAAGGCTATTCCATATGCAAACATCACTATTTTGACAAGTTGTCCAGTTCCATAATTCCCATGGGTCAACTTTACATGCTTTCCAATCACACTAAATTATTTTTCATAAGATGAAATCATACTCTCCGTATGAAAATCTTCCAATGTCCCAAATCTCATCTTCTTAACTGACCATTTAACTAATTAACAAAGTCAAAAGCAAATGCATTTTTCTACTTCTAGCATGTTGTTTGTAGGAATGGTTTTGAATGAGCAATTTTGACGGTCAATATATTTTGACCTAGATGTCATCACAAGATAAAATTTTGTAGAGTGGGAGATTAGAGAGAAATTGTGTCAGATTCCAAGGCTTCTTTAAGTGCTTTTTTTTCTATTTTTAAGGCCAATCTTAGGGCCTATCATCACAAGTTTGGTAATTTATAGAAGAAGAAAAAATATTTTTGTCTATTGTATTCTTTTTTGAATCTATGTAGTAAAGTCAAAAAATGGAACTGCTGTCTTACCTATCTTAGGATAGTCCTTTATTTTTTGCAAGACTGGAGCATTAGGTATGGATAGATGGATAGGAGATACATTATCAATTTCTTAAGAGCTCAAAACATTTGTGTCTTCTTCATTAGTATGAATGTATTTTATTGTCACAACATCTTTTTCACTCTCCTTGACCTTTTGTGTGATAGCTTCTTCAAGTGTGTCTTGGTCATTATACACATCATGTTCATTTTCTAGTTCATCTTTTCCAATACCCTTTCATTTATCATCCTTATTTGTTTCCTTTATAGTGGTCAATCCAAAAATACTCTTCTATATTAATCCACTCTATTTAACAAAATACTCAATCTTATGTTGCAAGATAAAAAATGATCTATACTTTGGAACAAATCTATTCCTATATTTTTCCAAAAAAGTTGTATCTACTTAGTTGTCAATTCAGGCATTATGTTTGCAAGTGAACCTTCCCTAGTCTATCTTTCATTCTTAATTGCATTTTCCATTTGGCATCAATCCTATTATGCAACACATTAGGAATATTATTACCTATCTCTATTGGTGTAGTTTTAAACTTAGCCATCATATCTAGCATGGCTTCCTCTACCTTGGTCTTATCTATTGCACTCAGTGTTCCAAACTTTGTAAACTTAAAAATAGATAAGCCTATAGAATTCCTAATATTGTGACATACTTCATCAAATTTTATTGTCTTTTTATGCATTTTAGATTAGTAGTGACTTGGTTCATTTTATTTTACCTTTTCTACATCTTCCTCATCATCATCCTTTTCTACAATGAATGTTCTCCTCTTCTATTGAGGCTGACTCTTAGTTGTTGACAATTTCCTCTTAGCACTACTTATTCTACTCTAACCTTCACTTGGTCTTTTTATCTTTGCAACTTATTTTCTAAAAGGTGGCTTGGCACTTGCTATTATAGCAGCTCTAGTCCTTGGTCTAACTAGTGCAAGAAGAGAGATGGGTTTTTATATAACCTTTTTTACATATTTATTCACCTTAGGATCAACTATTATAACTTTATTAGCCTTCTTAGCCTATGGTGAAATAACTACTAGGGATTTACCCTTCTTCTCTGCACTTTCTCCCTCTTCCTCTGCATTATCATCATCACTCTCTTTATCTTCACCAAGACATTGTTTTATCATGGGGGTTCTTCAGCTTCCACTTGTTTTCCTAGTTTTTCTTCTACATCTTTTATCATCTATTTCCTCTTCTTATCAGATGAGGCAATCTTCACATCAATTTTTATCCTAGCCTTTTCTACCTTATATTTTCCAAAAGGCTTGACCTTTGCATCTATTTCCATGTAAAGAAATGCAGTGATTATTACACTCACCTCATCAATGTCAATTTCATAAGATTTTTTTTTAATCCAGTCTGCCCTTTACTTAATTGCTTGAACATATGTGTTATTAGTATCAACCAAAAACTATAGATCATTATGATACTTTTCTACCAATGATATAGGAGTCCTTTTCCTTTTCCTCATCTTTTTCTTGAACTCATCAAAATATCCATCCAAAACACTTTCAAAACTCTATCCCAAATTCTTGTAAGGTCTCTCCTCGTATGTAATTATCAAATATAAATTCTCTGTTAAAACCATTATACGAGATTGAAATGGATATGAAGTAATGTTTTATGTTGTGAATGCCCTAATGAAAGTTGAGATCAGTTGATACATCCATGTTTTAATACTTAGTGATTTGAGAGCTACTACATTATCTTGATTGTTCAAACTTTAAAATTTCACTAATAATGGTATGAGGTGTTTTTACCCAATGATGATAACATTGATTATGGTACCTCGATGATTAGGTTATATGCATTTAGATAGTTCAGTATTCCTTTATTGATGATGTCTATGATGTTTAGGTATATACATGCCTAATTATGATTATTCTAGTATTTTAATCTGAATTAATGAATAAAGTTATGTTATTGATAATGTAATTACTAATGACTAAATGTGTGTGTGCCTAAATTAGAAAGGGTTACATAAATGAAAGATTTATGTTTTGATTTATGCTACTATCCAATATAATTTTTAAAAATATGCATGTGATTTTCTCAAGCTACTAATGTGTGAAATGAGTGAGCAGGATTTATTAGCTGAGAAATATAACAAAGAATTGGAAGTGGACCCTATGTACCATTTGTGGAAACTAGGGTTGAGTCTAATAAAAGATGCAGACCCTATTGCTCATATTTTATTTGTATTGTGAATTAAATGAACATATCATTATGTAAGCATTAAGTGTTAATGTTTTGTAATAGTGATTTTATAGTGTCATTTGACACTCGTGACTCGTATATGCATTTTAGCTAGATAGTTAGGGTTAACCAAGTAACCTAAAGATCTCAGTTGGACTAGGTTAGTTACCTTTTTGCTAATTAGTTAGTAATTGAGATTAATTAGCCTAATCAGGATTATTGATTAATTTGCATTTTTGAGGGTTGTGAGGAAGTCCAAAATTTTCTAGCATTTGATAGGTCCCTAATTAGTCCTAGAGGAAAAAAATCATGAATATGAGTTGCTGGAATTTTCCACCCCTCTAGCCCCTTTTGTTGACTTTTATGGTCACAAAAATATCCTATTTTTGCTTTATTGTGAAAACTGAATGTTTCACCATGAGTTGGATAAGTTAAACTCCACCTCGAGGTTAGCCTTATGACAAGTTCAGTCAGAAGACTTTAGAACCTTTAGGTAGGTGGGGGAGTTAGTGAATTTTGGAGGTGGTTGAGTTAATATCCTATTTAGAGAAAAATTTGAGAGAGGAAGAATGTTCACCCAACCTCTAGTTTTAGAGAGGAATTCAGGATTGAAGGAGAAGGAGAAGGAAGGGAAGCTAATATCAAATTGTTCAGTTGCTATAACTTTATTGTGAAGGTAGGAATCTATCAAGCTCTTTTTGTTCATGATGTGTTTCATGCTTAAGTCATTTCATTTGAATATGTATGTTAGTGTGTCTATTGAATATGTTTGGGAGGGACTGAAATGGGTTTTCTTAAATGTTTTTCCTTAGTATTTTGCTTTGATTTTCAAAGGGATTGTATGGGTTGTATTGGAATTACTCACCCTCAAATAGGCTAGAAGTGGCCATGTACGGGAGGAGGTCTTTAATTAGACTCCAACAGTGTATAGTCTCTCCTCAAGATGAGGAGAGGGACAGAGTAGGGTGCTATGGGCCCCTACTCGTTAGTAAAGACCATGTTTTGAAACTGTCTATGGGCCCCTTCTCCCTAGTCTAGTTTAGTGATGAACCTATTATGCAAACTTGGATGGGAGTGAAAGTTTGAAATAGTCTTCATGCTAAGATTGGTTGTCTTCTGGTTAGTTTTCATTCTCTCCATGATCATCTTAATGTGTTGCAGACTTTGTAATGGTTTTCATGTTCTGGAGCCAAGAAGGAAATTTAGAAATGTTATTGAAATTCAAATATGTTGGGATATTTCTCCTCGGGATAGTAATCCTATGTAAACATGTTAATTTTAAAATTATTATGGAAATGGCTATGATGTCGAGTTTTCTTCCTGGTTCTTTCTTGATGGAGCCTTTGAATCAAATGGTTCAATAAAAAAAATGATTAGTATTCTTCCATATAATTTTCTTCTTGTAATTCAGTTATATGTATGTGTGTGTCAAAAAATGGATAAAATGATGTTTCACCTTCCTATGACATTCTTATGTTTTGAAATTGTATTCATTTGATTGAGGTTAATTAGATGACATGGTGATATATATTAAGTTATGCAATTTAAGTTTAAAATATGTTAAGAAAATTTGAATTTGATTGGTACTTAAATTTCATAATTATACATGGGTATAAGGAAGTTAAGTAATTCTATTCAAATACTTATGTATTACATTTAATCCTATTATCACTTTTTAAAAATAAAAATAAAAATGTTTGTGTGTTTTTGCCCTATATTTTGGGCATGACATTTTGTTTTTAGAGCCAAGTTTCGTGACACTGGAGAAATATTGGGTCCATGTTAAGTGTGGACATTTAAATTTTACTATACAAAGTAGGGATTTTCCCTTGCAAAAATTTAATAAGCAAGTTTATTCCTTATAAATTTTGACATTGATAATTAAACCTACGTAAAATTTGAACTGGTATTAACAAATGTAAATGGTTAAACCATATTAGATAACCCACTGTTGATGACTCAAAATGAATGATAAAATTGGATAGAATCCTACCTTAATTATCTGATAGATTTAAGGGATACACTATTAGTTATTTAAGACCATATGGAACATTAGGAATTATAGCTCCTAGGTAATATTATCAACTTGTTAGTATTTCAAAATATGACCCAACTTAGAGAAAATAAATCCACCTTTAAAAGCCATCTCAAAAAAAATCTCAAAACATCCACCTATAGGATGTTGTATTATGTGTGGGAAAAGCTCTTAAATTTTAAAAGTCTATAATAGTCATAAAAGAATTATATGATTCAGTGATTTTACCTTGGGTTAGTAAGTCACCTATATAAACTTTAAAATATTATAAAATAACCCTATTATTGCATATACCTTTATCTCCCCCTTACTAAATAAAATTTCCCTCATAACTTCTCCATGTTCAAATCAAATCAAGGAAATTTCATCCTCATGCATCCAAGGATGATGTCAACTCTCCTCTCCAATGTTTGGGTGTAGGAAAGTTTAAAGGAAAGCAAGTCAATTAGCTTTAATGCATTGTAAATCACACAACTCATTTTAAAAAACTTTTTCAAACTCCAACCTCTCACTATCCATGCTTTCCCTTGTAAATTTCTAACTTTTGGCAATGTGTGGCAGAATTGGGCTAATGTGCCTTGACCTTTGGGAGGCACCCATCCTTGGCTTACGTGTGTTAGGAATATGCCCCCCTCCCATGCGTTGAACTCCTCCTTGTGTGCTATCATGCACTAAATGGGCATGAGTTGGGAAATTTGATATGTTTGGAAATGGTACTAGGTCCTAGTCACCTCCACCTTAAATTTTTTTGGATGGGAAGTCTTGTTTCAAGTATCTTCTACAAACCTACACCCTTCCCCATGTGTTGGTTTTTCCTCCTGCCTCTGCCATGTGTACCCTCCATGCTGATTTGGGTGCTTCAAATTCACTATTGTGATCAGTGTGTTTATGTGGGAAGAAACCTTGGGCAACACATTATTTTGGAACATCATGTGTCCAGGTTTGAATGGAGAAAATGGATTGGTAGCACAGTTGGCTAGCACATGGGTTTCATAGCTAATATTTCAATGGAGTTGGCAGATTTTAAATGATGAATGTTGATAAGTTTTATGTAGGCATTTACCACCCTTCACTTAAACCTTTTAAATATCTTCCCACAACTGATTCACCACCTTCCACTTGCTATTCTCCATTATTGGGCAGTGCTCAAACTCAATGGGCATGTGTATGTAGATTTGGGATCATGGAATAAGGCCCTTTGTTGGCATATGGACACTGGAAAATTAAGGAGTTTTCTTGCATTTTAATTGGATAGGAGATCCAAACCTTATCCCCCTAAACTCAAACCTCCACTTTCCCATGAAAGACCTAGCATACCTTTTTGGAATGGGTTGCCTTGGGTAGCATATGTTAGTCTTGGGACAATGTGCAGCCCACTTGGTAGGCCCCCCAAGATGGTATTGGGTAGTGAGGAGAAAGTGGGTTGTAGGGTAGGTTAGGGATAGTTAGGAGTTAGTGGTAAAGTTAGTAAAGTCTTTTAAAGTTAAATGTTAGAATATGTAAGATGTTAGTGGATTAGTACAGGTTATTTAGTTAGTATAGTTAGTTGTTTTGTGATAGTATTAATATTTTGATTAGTTAGTTGTTAGGATTGTTATAACAACTAGTTAGAGGATTGTCTTTATTTGTAGATTATTTTGGATTAGTAAAAAGGATAATTTTTTTTGTGAGATGTTAAAATAAGAAATGTATAAATAGTTTAGTTAGTATTTAGTAAAATAAAATGTTATAATAAGATTTGTAATATAATAGGTTTTGTTAGATGTTAGGGTAGTAAGGGTTAATATGGTTAGAAAGGATAGTGATTAGGTTGGTTATTACAATTGTTTAGTTAGTATGTTTTATTTGATGGATTAGTATGTGTAAGGTTAGATTACTATTGTATTAAAGATGTTAGAAGTTAAGCTAGTTAAGTTGGTAGTTAAGATTAGTCTTAGTTAGTTTTGAGTTTATTTATTAGATATTGTTGGTAGTTAGTGTTTTGAAATTAGATTTTAATAAGTTTTAAATTAGATAATATTAAATAGAATATGTTAGGTATTAGAAATTAGTTAGTTATGTTATTTGTTTATTATTTAGTTAAACTTAATTTTTAAATAATGATTGAATTTGTATGTTTTAAATTTGTAAGTTTAAAGACAAAAGAATTATTTTAAATTAAAATGGATTTGTATGTTAATGCTAGTTTAGTAAATAACATTAGCTGTAAAGATATGTATGTAACATTTGATGTGAGTAGTTAGTATGTTTTTGAGTTGTTAATGTCAATATTTTAATTAATTTATGAATTTTTAAAAAGGGCTAGTATATATAATTATTTGTTCTATCATGTTTTGAAGTTGCTTTTAAATATAAAACTATTGGGTTAAATAGTTAAGTATTTGATAAAAGTTTATCTTGTATAATGGAAAGAGAAGTAGTTGTATATTTATCATTTCTTAATATGAAATGTGACATTATATTATTCTCAAAATTGATCCATTTATAATTAAAGATGTATTTGAAAATGTTCTAAGCATATATTAATGCTCTAGGTAGACAATGCCCTTGAGTGAGATAATGCTCTTGTATTTATTCGGAGGTCCTATAGGACAAGAATTGACATGATAACTTGTTAGGATGATTTAGGTTATGTTAGAAGACAAGTTAATGTTGTGATTGTCTAATTATAAATGGTTTAAATGTGTTGAATTAGTTTAAAATAGGTCATGATCATTTTCGGAATTTAGTATTAATATGTTATGATGGATTAACCTTTAATTGTAGAATTAGATTGTCCTTAGAGATTTATTTAGTATAATATTGATAGGGATAGCTTCATAGTCGACATGTGAAATTGGAAACCCTAAAATGAAATTTGAGTTGGAAATCTTACCTTTGCAATTGAACCTAAATTTTAATCGATCGACTCATTCAATTGGAACTAAGTACTCCCGTATCATTAGGACTTCAAGGATTTGAACCCATACATCATGTCGAAGATGTCCACTCTACATCTTGATGATATGTATTTGAAACTCACTCTTAATCATTTATCTACTTCTTGTAACCATTGTAGTGTAGTATGTATATATATAGTGGAATCCTAATTGGGGATTAAATCTATCTAAAAATATGGTGGTAAGAATGAAAATTAAATGGTGGGAAAATGTAAACTTCCAAGATAGGGTTATGTGAGTTTAATTATGTCAGCAGGCTTATTGTATAAGCATGAGAAATAAGTTTTTAACTATCAAGTGAATGCTTGTAGACTCTAACATTAAAATTCTTGGACCAGTTATAACCCTACAATATAAAGTAAGTAAAGTTGCAATGAGGTCATCAACCTAACACGAACTAAAGGTTCAAGTATCAAAGTTAAGAAATAAGTGGATTATAAGCTACAAGGTATGATAAGAACAATAATGATGACCTATATCATCAACAAGGAGATAGTTCTAAGAATGAATGAATAAACATTGGCAACATCCTAATAATGGTTCTATACCTACCTAGTTGTAAACCTACAACCTAAGGATGAAATCATAAGTCATCCATGACTAGGAGACATGGAATATGGAGTTATAGATAAGAACAATAGCATTCAGTACATTATTGAATGATAATTAAAACTTGTGTAAATGATGGAATAACATGGGCAGTGATCTATATATGTATACAAGATCATACCAAATTTGGTGAGACTGATAAAACAACTTTAGTTGGTATATTGTGATAAATTTTGACCTAAGAAAGATTATGGATAGGAACCCTAATATATAATTTTACTAAATTAAGGATTAGAATTTGATAATGTAACTGCAACTCAAAGTACAACTCTACTAACATTGATGTGCCCACATGTTAAGATTCTTCGAAAGGAAACCAATGTAACAAGAAGAGGATTGAAGGGGACTTATATTAGTATTCTCGCATTTTCATTTTTGGAGCAAGTTCTAATCAGGAAAAACCCCTTAGTATAATAAACCCTAATCATAGGGCAATGTCGATAAAGTGAGCTATGTAGTTAGTATGAGGCATCAATCATAGGTTGAGCAACATGGTCTTTAGACAACCATATAATTTCAATTCAAGATCCCTGCAATGTATTTAAAAATCTTAAGATTCATAATTTCCCTTAGAGACCTTGGTATGGCCCCATCATGTCGGTAATGAAAGTTTTGTAATTAATTGGATTTATTTCCTTAATTGTCTGATTTTAGATTTTGGTAATTTAATGATCTTCTCTTTTTGCCAAGCAATGTGATGTGAGCCTATTTAGCCAAATTGTATTATTGATGATTTTTTTTTTTTTTGCCTCTAGGTCATGTCTTTATTTCTTGATTAAATTTTTCTATTGTGGCCACTCTTTTTTTCTTTTGTTTCAGACTTTTGCATTGGATGTTTCATCCTTGATGTTGAATTTAAATTTGAGGCATTTTCTTGTGAATTTTGTTATCAAAGTGACACTTGATGGGCCTACCAAAAAAAATTCTTGATGATTAAGTAGTTGCATAACATTAGGGTATGGGGTTATTAGTGAGAGTAATCATGCCCCACCCTCTCTCAAGACATTGAAAATAGGACTAGTGAATATTTGTTGACTGTTTTGAGTAATGAAATTTCACCCGAGCTTACAATTGGTTAAGGTTATGAGTTAACCTAATGGATTTTTAGATGCAAAAGGTGCATGTGTAGTGATGGACTTTTTTTGTGGCCTATTAAAGAATCAGTATGTCATGGAAACTGTAAAGTAAAAATGTTTAACCTTAATAAAGAGCCAAGTTGCTTAATATGAAAACCTCATTTGAGGAAGTCTCATACAGATGTTATCCCAATGAGTGGGTGTGTGAAATATGGAATATCTATGATATTATTACTATTAGAGACTTTATAAGTATTTTATACTAGATTTGAATGTTGTTTATATGTGACCAATATGTTTTAAGGAGTATTTGACCCTAGAAAATGTAACCATGTCAGAGCTATGGATTGAACTTCCGTTTTAGTAAGAATAATTAGGTAAATATGTTGTCACCCCTAAGTATGTATATGTATTATTGATCATTATTTTTACAAGAGTAAATTTTGGTATAAGTCTAGACAAGGTCTAACATAAGACAAACATTTTTAGTTGTGCAACTTCTAGGAGGAAGTCAAGAGCTAGTGGGGAGGATTTAAGGTCCCTCCTCGTATGTAATTATCAAATATGAATTATCTATTAAAACCATTATAGGAGATTGAAATGGATATGAAGTAATGTTTATGTTAGGAATTCCCTAATGAAAATTGAGATCAGTTGATACATCCATGTTTTAATACTCAATGATTCGAGAGCTACTACATTATCTCTACTATTTGAACTTTAAAATTTCACTAATGATGATACGAGGTGTCTTCACCAAATGATGATGAAATTTATTATGGTACCTCAATGATTAGGTTATACACATTCAAATAGTTTAGTATTCCTTTATTGGTGATGTCTATGATGTTTAGATATATGCATGCCTAATGATTCTTATTCTAGTATTTTAATCTGAATTAATGAATAAAGTTATGTTATTGATTATGTAATTACTGATGACTAAATGTGTGTGTGCCAAAATTAGAAAGGATTATTTAAATGAAAGATTTATGTTTTGATTTACATGACTATCCAATATAAGTTTTAAAAATATGCACATGATTTTCTCAAGCTACTAACATGTGAAATGAGTCTACAGGATTTATTAGTTGGGAAATATAATGGAGAATTAGAACTAGACCCTACATATTAGTTTACAAATATAATGGAGAATTAGAACTAGACCCTACATATTAGTTTACATATTAGTTTTATTTACATGACTATCCAATATAAGTTTTAAAAATATGCACATGATTTTCTCAAGCTACTAACATGTGAAATGAGTCTACAGGATTTATTAGTTGGGAAATATAATGGAGAATTAGAACTAGACCCTACATACTAGTTGTGGAAATGAGGTTTTTTCCAAATAATTTGAAGCATCCATATAAAAAGGGGTGTCCACTATAAGAGCTTTCATCTCATATTGGATGACTGTGTGTACCTCAACTCCTTTTATATTGATAAATCAGTGAGGTTGGTTCTTATCCTTGCTTGATGGAGTGAACTCTTCATGCTACAGTAAATAATGATACTCATCCTGCTAAGTGAACATACAAGTCACTGCAAGTATACCCAACACACTTTTGTCTCAAGTTACGAGCACAAGGTTCATTGCAAACATAATACTTACTAATTACCTAGCATAAGAAGGATCTCTCATGTGTCTAGTGTGTTTGCATGCAAGAGACATTATGTTCATCCTAGCATTTATGATCTAATGCTTATGTTAGCTCACTATATTAAAAGTGATAGATGTTCTAGTCATTCTAGCTTCTTGTGCCTTGAATGCTTACATTTAATCCTGATAAAACTAGAACATATTCCCTATTCATATTCTTATGATTGCAATGTTAGTGGGGATTGTATGAAATCTAAGGTTTCTGCATAGTGATGATAATTGTCAAAACTTGGTAACCAGACCTAGTGTTGCATCTAGCTTAAGGTTTCATCTAGCATAGGATTGTATTGCATACACATATGATTCACTTGTATCATTTGTGATGAGGTATTGTTGGCTTCTTCAGAGTATCATGCTTCCCCACAGCTATACAAGCATTTGGTTCTTTGGTTTTTCCTCTCGATCTTCATGGAATACCTATCACTATAAAAAAAAATAGAACACCGCATGAGATGTTAGTTCATTTACTTTTTTTTATTTCATACATACTATCATGATTCATCTCATCTACACTACATTCACACATCATATCAAATTTTCATCCATACACGACATCATTTTTGCATTCATAATCATAAGCATAAAAATCTCATGTACAACAAGCTATAAGACATAAAGGTGACACATTCAATGGTACTCAAGTCAAAAATATCATGTGTGTGTGTGTGTGTGTGTGTGTGTGTGTGTGTGTGTGTGTGTGTGTGTGTGTGTGTGTGTGTGTGTGTGTGTGAAGTGTACATCTATGCAAAACTAGACACTACTTGAGCACTGTCAATCTCAAAAATGGTTCAAAACTATGTTGGCACACCAATCAATATAGAACCAGATCAAAAATTAGATCAAGAAGCATCTAACTCTCTCCTTCCCCCTCACCTCCCATTAGCAATGGAGGAGGAGGCATGTCAAGTCTCACTACACGTCGTGCTCCCTTGGAATCTTGGGCATACTATGAAAATCAAGGTACCTACTTAGCTTCATCTAGTACAATTGCCACATATGCAAAAAATAGTAGGCTTCCCTAGCTAACTACAACTAGATCTTGTCCTACTACTACTTAGATCTCTGGGCCTCTCACTCTAACTACTCTTGCAACACATAGATCTCATGCTCTCGATCGATGATCGAAGAGTCTCTAACTAGTACCTATATCTGTAGCTCTCCTAGTTGTTGTTGCATAATCTGTATCCACTCCCTAGTTCTCCTAGAGGCCTCCTAGGTCTATATTAGGATATCTCCAACCTAGACCCCTATAGCATCTTGGTCTTACATCTCCTTGTCTCCCTACTTAACTAGCTACTTGGCTGGCCACTGCTCCTCTGTGCATGGTCTTTGGGCATCACCTCCAATGGCTCCTAGAGATCCCATCTCACCTCAAGATTACCTATGATCCATCCCACTACCACCAACACTAGGATCTACTCTCATCTATCACAAAGGAATAGGTACCTTCCATGTCCTATGTCTAACTCCCTCCTATTGAGGCTACTGTGGTGGTGTCTAGGGTGCCTATACTAGCTCTCTAGACGTAGCCATCCCCACTAGATCTGTGAACCTAGGGAAAGAATGACTTACAAAATAAGCCTGATATGCAGGATTCATCACCCCATTTGCTACCACCAATAGGTAGTCCCATTATGTCACAACCAAGTTATTCACATCTATCATCAATATCCCTAGATCTAACCTTAGGGACAATCCATGGTCTAGATTAATCACTAGCTATGAATAGGAACAATACTCCTATGATATGTCCTATGACTACCCATATTGTCTCCGTACCTATGTCAGTGGAAGTCTCTCCACAATTTTTACTGAGTGACCTATTAATGGTTGAGATGTGAACATATGTCCTAGCTCCCAAGGTGCATTATCCCAATCCTTCATCTCTCTCCAGGATTGTCATACTACTGCCACCAAGTCATCAAGATGGCCCCTCCACTACTCAGTCTTCTCCAAAGCTACCTAGGTAATTTAGCTTCTATATCTACAAATGTAAGGCTCCATGGGCTACCTCTCATCTACAAAAATGGGCCTCATCACTAGCAGGTGCTCCCATGCCCATATCTAAAGAACATAGACCCTAGTAGCCACGCTCTTCCTCTCATGATATACAATATCATGCATCTCATGGAACATGTGAGTGAGCATGCACTAACCCCACCCATATCTCTCTGGGGTCTCTAACATCATCTAAAGCATTTGGACCTATCCACACTCTAGCCCATCTTGGCCTTTGTCATACATCAAGAAACAACTAATGAATATCTTCAACACTACTAGCAATCTATGTGTGTGTGCCCATATGTGTGAACTAGCTCCTCCTACGTAATGGCTCTGACCATGATCAAATTCTCCTCAAACATGACCCCAGTGCCTATGTGCCTATCAATGGTACTATGTCATAAACTACTCTTGGCCCATGGAATGGGATTTGTAGAATCCTATAGATGTCCTCTAGAGTAACTAACATCTCTCCCTGGGGTAGGTGGAAAGTGTTCATCTTTGAATGGAAATGCCCTATCAGTGCAGCCAAAAGGCTGTGATTCACCAACACTAGTAGAATCTAGCAAAGATAAGACAGTCCTAGTTTGTAATTGTGTGCCATATTGGAATCATCAAGCCACTATAGTAGAGCTCTATACGGTGGGTAATGGGATCAAAATCTGACATGAGGAAATGTAACTTGCACACACAGACACAACATGAAAATGATTAGTCTTTGCTACAGAAAAATGATGAAAGAAAGTGCGAAATTGCAATGAAAAATCAAATTTCAAATTTTTTAGCTTGCATGTAATACTAGAATTTCATGCAAAATCTCATGTTCTCATGCAAGATTGCACATCTTTGCACAAGAACACACTACATTGCACAAGAAGCGACCAAACTATGAGCAAAAAAGAAATACACATTAGGGCTTTCACATGAAAGATGGGTATCCTCCACACAATGAAACCCATAAAGACACATAATGAAGTACCAACCTAGTACTTCTTTGCATTAAATTCAATTGGCTTCATGCTAGGAGAGAAAACAAACATATTAAAAACATTAATTGTAATAGATTTCCACAATCCATGATATTTTTTATTAGAGCTTCTGGGTGAGATTGTGTAAGATTTTTTAGCATCAATGTTTCAGATCAAACTCCATGATCCATCATCAGGATGTACATGAGAGAGCTAAAAATCTTACACAATCTCACCCAGAAGCTCTAATACAAAATACTAAAAATACCTAAAATTGGCCTAAAATACCTCAAAATGCATGCAAAACAAAATGTGAAGCAAGGTTAATGACCACTCACCAGATATTTGTACTCTACTAGCTAGTTGTGTCGTGAGGAGTGCTCAAATCAGTGTAAATGCATGGGTAGCACCATTTTCACCTTAGAGCTCTTTTCTTCACAAAAGACCAAAGTGTAAATGAATTGAAAATGACCCTTAGGGCCCTTATATAAGTTTCTTACCTACTTTTTCAAAGTGCTCTAATTGGTGTGAAAATCACCCCCTTGGCTAATTTGACTACTCTGAATCCATTTTTAGGATCAAATTTGAAATTGAACACATTTAAACAACTCAAAGATGCATTTTAAAATTTTGAGACAAACATAATCGAATGATTATGCAGTCCATTTTTCTTACACTTTGTGAAACTTGGAATCTTTTGAGATCACACTTTCTTAAACATTTCCAACAATTTCTTAAAAAGTCAACTCAAGTCAACTATAGTCAACTTTGGTCAAACTTGGTCTTTTGGACCTTAAATCATTTCGAATTGACTCGAAATTGTCTCCTAATTGTTCTAATATCTTCTATATTCTTTGAAATCTCATATTTCTTCAATATTTCTTGATGTATTGCTCTACATTATATTTCTAGTGTGTCATCTTTTGATTTTGCTCTTGAGGGGGTAGGATGATTTCATCATTGAATCTTTCAAAACTAGCTTCAACTCAGTTTGAATCTTATGTCCTCATCACTTGGGGCATCTCATCACTTAGGGTGTTTTGTTCCGTTTCTATCTAGCATCTATGTCATCTATCTCATATTTTGATAAGCTGATCACATCTTATAACAGTCCTTATCAGAGTTTGATGGATAGGTATTGGGATAGTCTAAAACCTGACTTTTAAGGATCAAGCCTCATTCTGGGGACAATTCTATGACTCATGATTGGATCTTGTTATCTTTTATGGACCAGTATTGAGGTGTTATATCTAGACTCTAGGGGATTAAGCTTTGTTTTGGAGATAATTCCAAATTCTTCTTGAGGATTAAGCTTTGTTCTAAAATAATCCTAACTTTTGCAGAGAATTAAGCCTTGTTTTGAGGATAATTCTAAGCTCTTTCTTTCAATAACTATTCAATGGATAGCTATCAGCATAGTCTAAACCCCAACTCCTAATAATTGAGTCTCATTCTAGGAACAATTCTTTGAAATACCACAATCTTTGTGCTATCAAACTTGGTATCTAGGTGTTCTATCTAGATCTCCTATGGTTAAGCTCCATTCTAGAGATAATCTTTAAAAGCTTATCAAACTCAGTATCTAGGTGTTCTATCTGGATCCCCTAAGGTTAAGCTTCATTCTAGGAGATAACCTTTATAAGCTTATCATCTCGGCATCTAGGTGTTCTATCTAGATCCCTTAAGGTTCAACTTTTTACTAGAGATAACCATTAAAAGCTTATCAATTGGTCTTCCTATCATCAGTTTCTGAACCAATCTCATTTCCTAATCTATTGTTCATACTTCTAATTTCTTTGAATTAAAGGTGTTGCTCGCACATTCATTCAAATAGGGGCAAATGTAATACCCCAAAATTGGCACATTGCCATGCTAACCAATTCTATTCTATTTGATCAACCCTAAGTCCTATTTTTCTAGTCAATTATGATCCTAATTATCACTACTTGACCTAAGTGTCAAATGTAGAAAACCCTAATTTGCATCAATCACACCCTTTATTTAATTCCTAAGTATTGACTCAAACTAGCTACATTAAACCTAATTATTATATTTGATTTAATTGTAAGTGTTTATACTTTAATTAAATTAAATTACGTCTTTAGCTAATGTGCAAGGGGATGAAATATATTTAATTTAATAATGTCATCACTTTGATTATTGAATGTAATTATTCAATAAATTAAAAATATGCATTTATGAGGTCATATCTTATTTATTAAATAAAATAATCTCTTCAAATATTCTCTTTAGTTCAAGAATGAGAATTTTCAATGATCTATCTCTCAAATTGCAATTGACCTAATCAACTTATTCACACACTTAGGTGAAATTCAGTTAACTCTTCATTATACTCAGGATCTGAGTTAGTTAACCTCACCTATATAGGGAATCTTCCATTTGGACTGAATCTCATCTTCAATCTTGATCATCCATTCCAATCGATCTCAAACATTGATTGATTTTGGGAATTCTATTTAATAGGCCTCCAATTCCTCATTACAAAGGTGGAATTGAATTGCATCAAATTACTATCAAAATAGATACTCACTTGCTTAATACTTTCATAGTTTTCATAATTACCTAGTATTAATATCATATACATTAAAATGCACTCATATAGTGTAATTTTCTTTTCTTATTATTAGATTAAACTACATTTCATATAGATTAATTACACTTTCATATAGCTGCATAAATCCTTCATACTAGAGGTCTAGTTGCCTGCTTCTTAGTCTAAGAGAAAAGGCATAATCCTTCTATCTAGAAGGCAATAGGTTGCACTATTCGATTACTCAGATAAACAATTCAATGTGCATTCAAGGATGATCTCTCAGGTGAGGATCATGTTCAAGTGTATGTGAGGATCAGAGGCCCACATTTCACATATACAATACCTACCCCAGTTTTATCTTCTCATTGGAGAGTTTCTGGGTAATGATATCTTGTGCCATATGTGTGAATGCTTACTTATTTTCATGCTTTAGATGTACATGCTTTACATGGTATTTCAATTTTTTATTGAATATGTTAGATGGATGTGTGGTGAATATTTTATGGGTCAAAGTTTGAAGCACTGATTCACTCCCCCCCCAACCACACACCCCTCTCAGAATTTTACCTTTCCTATTGTAATTCCAACAATTGGTTCCTTGGCTTTGCATTCCTTTCCAATGATTTGGATGTCAAACATCTAAATCTTTCTGAGTTTTTAGGACTCCATCTCCAAGCTCTCAACTCTCAACTTGTTAAACTTCTTCTAAAAGAACAATGCTCTAGTACCAATTGTTGGAAGTTTATTGGGAAACTGAGATACTGAGAGGGGGAGGTGAATTAGGATCACTAAAACATTTATCCTTCAAAGAAAATAAAAAACTAACTACATTTTCCACTAATCCATCTCATATCTAGATTATGAATAATATAACCTTTAATTTGTAATGTTGAAATAGATCTAATTATTCATCACATTCATAAGCATAAATCTAAACACATAACACAAAATATTTGCTTACCCAGAAACTCTCTGTTAGCCCTAGTTTTTGAGTCACCATGATTTATCATCTTTTTTTTCTTTCCACTTGCACAAGTCTACCTTTTTTAACCATATGCAATGTTTCCATCAAGATGTTGTTTTAACTTAGGTGCATAAAGTTGAACCTTGTCCTGAAATGCTTTTGTTTAGTGTCTTGATCCACTTTGAACCTCTTTGAACCTCAGTTAAAAGTAGTTCAAAGTGTTCCAACCTAAGGTTTTTGGACTAACTTTTTCTTTGTAGGTAGAATATACTGAGTGTATTGTTGGCTTTCTTTTTAACCATTTTGAACCTCTTGGAACCTTAGTTTAAAGTACTTCAAAGCAAGTATAACACTAAGAATTGGCACTCAAGATTGTAATTAGTGTCTGACATGAAAACTATCCCAAAGGCATACAAAATGATGACCTAATGATGATGTAAGCATCTCCTCACAATCATTTTCACCTAATATGGGAAATGAGTTGGCTACATAAGTGGAAAAGGCCAAATCTTTTATTGAAGGCTAAATTGTGTTGTCAAAAGAATATGAATGATACATAGGACACTTTCCTCAAACAAGCATCTAATGAAGAGACATCATGACTCCTTGAAGAATGCATACTAGACTACAATAATATCACCATTCAAACCTCATTATTTGACAATAATCTTCCCTAGCTTTCTTTTAAAAACTAAGTCTAAGGTTTATATTCCTTTTATCCTACTTTGTGAAAAAACAAGAGCCAAGTAGTGAGAGAAGAAACATAAGTATTTTGGTTTTTTAGCATCTTGCACATGAGGGTTGAAAAATCTTTCATTTTTGCTTATGTAATGTCATTTTTATATTAGAAGTCAGATTTGGAAAAAAAAAATTATGTTGAAAATAAAGTTTGTTATACACCTTTTTGGGATACCTCTAGTCTTGAGTGCCAAAGGCCTATAATTAATGATATTGATTTAATGGTAGGTTAGGTTGAGAAATTACAAGAAATATTCTTGGAGAAAGATGAGGTTAAAGAATATTTGGAAGTCCTGATAAGTGGTCTCATCGAAGTAGTTGCTTTTCCATCTACATTGTTAAAAATGGAATTGCTCTAGTATTATGTGGACCATTATGATGTCAAAGCTAAGAACATACTAAATAATAATGGGGAACCCTTATTTTCTATTACTAGGGAAACCATCTCATCTTTTTTGAGACTACCAGAGTGTTCCTTTGCTAGCTTTGGCCCTACCAAGTCCTTAGTTCAATTCCATGGAGACCCTTCACAATACCATAACAAGATGGCCAGAAAATGAGCTAAAACCTTTAATAGGGGAGTTTCAAGACTACCTAAAGTTCTCACTATGAATCACATGAATCTCCATATACACGACTTTATGGTTTTTCCACAAAGAGGAAGAGGGTCAGTTAATATTTTGGGTTTTTGAGGAATGGTTGTTTCATTATATAGACATGGTTTTAAATGGTAAATAATTTCTCAACTGGGCCAAGTTGATATATAGTTCATTAAGGAACCAACTTAAGCACTCCAAAGACTCTAAATAAGAATTTTTTATGTCTTCCTAGTTAATTGACTATGTTGCATGCATGAGTGATCTCATTTCTATTCTTCATGAACTGTGGAGTGAAGATATAACAATATATTAGCATTGTCCCTTACTAAGGAAAGACATAGTATTAGAGGATTTTAGGAGAGTACATGATTTTTTTTTGGGAAATGCACACCTTAGCCTTGTTTAAAACCCTATACTGAGGATGTCTTTAGAATCTCAAAAATTAATTCAAACCTATGAAAGTTTCTATACTTAGTTTCCTAGGTTCACCTATTTGAGAATAAGGGGTTTTGAGGAAGAACCAATTAAGTTGCCAAGATATTATTTGAATTTCTTTGTCCTAGCCAAAGTATGTAGACAAATGTTCTCTGCAGTTAAAGACAAACTTCCTAAAGGGAAATGGGAATCTATCCTACCTATTGAACTTGGTTCCCTAGCTTGCAACATAATGATCAATGCTTCATTAATAGGGATTGACCTTGTTAACTTCAATTTAGGGTTATACCATGAAAGAAGGGGCTTTGATAATAAGAATTTTGCAAGACTAGTGCTTGGTATAAGAGATTAGGTTCAATCAGAACCTCACCTTAAATACTTGTAGGAGGATTGCATCAAAAAACAAGAGATCACTAAGATAGACCACTAAAGGCTAACATTTTCTTAGGTCACCTCATTGAAGTTAAAGTTCAAACTGGAAGGGCTTATTGAAGATGGTTTAGAAGTCATTGAACCATGTTATGAAAAAATTGTTGAACAAGCTCAACCTAAGGTTGAATGGAACAAAAATGAGGAGGATGACATAAACCTTAGATCTAGATCCATATTGGAGTGCATAGATAATTGGATAAGAGAGAAGAGAACTAAGTCAACTAGTGTGGTGCAGATAGACAAACCTACAAGGACTGTTCCTTTCTCTAATTATTTAACTTATAACATCCCCCTTTCATTCAATGATGTAGGTTATATTTCTACAATTAAGGGGAAGAAGGAAGTGGTACCACCAAATTATCTTACAACCCCCAAAACTAGGTCCAATACTAGGTCTACAATGCTAGTTCAAATGAAAATTCAAGGGCCCAAACTTATGGATCAAGGATAGGATAAAGGATATGATCTCATGTTGTCAGATAACCCTAAGATGGATACACAATTGGTAGGTACTTCAAATGTGATTTAGTCAATAATCATGACTCTCCTTAGAACCATTGAATGGGTGATAGTTGCTAGTGCCATAACCCATAGCTATCTAATTAATTAAACAAGAAGCATAGCTTCAAACCTATTTCCATTCTTGCTAAAGATAAAGTCACCAAATATGCCACTCGCACTCCAAAGAAAAAGAAGATGAAGATTGATACTTGCCTAACCAAGGATCCTATCTCAAGATAGGTAACAATAGAGGTGACCACCTATAGGAAGAAATTTTTTTCATATGAGGTTGAAGCTAAATATTTAAAGGTTACCATCATGGATCTAGGAGTCCTTACTAGAGACATGGGAAATCACATCTTTAAGTTCTTAGTTGACCATATGTTGAATATGTGATGTGACTAACAATATTTCTCACAAACCCCAAGCTCTCTAGGGTCTTCTTAGGTCTTCCACCTAATCAAATGGGGATTCTTTCACACCCTATGCCTCTAAGGATTCTATCAAACAGATCCCACTTCTTCAATTGGTGCACATCAACAAGTTAGTACAAGATTGCTCAAACTTCCACAAACACACAAATAACCCCAATGCTCCTTGGAACTTTTCATTTGGTCAAATGAATACCTAGGAATTCCTTACATTACTTATCAACATATTAGTAACACCCAAGACAAGTGTAAAAACCTATTCAAATTGCAATCCATAGGTCAATTTGTACACAGTTGCCTAGAAAATGGCTACAAGAATTATCCCTCCAAATATACTAAAACTAAGATATTTTGAAAAATACCTTAACAAAGGCCAAAAAAAAATCACCTTTCTAGATACCTTTTTTGGAGTACTTGAATATTTTGTAACTCTTAATCCCCCAACTTGTTTGTACAACATAAGAACAATTTTAGGCTTAATTTAAGGGTTTAAAGGATTTTGGTATTGTTCGAGTTTTAAACCTCCTAAAAGTTCTTACCAAGACTCCTCCTCTAAATGTGAGTTATCCCTCACCATCTACCTACTCAGAAAATGCTTGGATTGAGGAATCAAACCTTTCAATCCACTCTCAAATGCTCGTTTTCAGATTTGTGATCCCTAACCAAACATGATTTGCTTGCTTAGGGCATCACATTAAAAATTATTTTTGTGCTTCCCATGGGATATCATTTTATATACATAACATAAAAGGAACCTAGTTCCAAATCCCAAGAGGCTATATATTTTATACAATGGGAAATGGCACTAAGATTTCATTTTGTGTTGGCTGCCCAATTTAGAACAATAACTTGCTAACTTATAAAATAATTTATTTGAACACACAAAAATCTTTGAAAAAACACACAAAATAAGAAAAATAAATGAACTACAACCTCCACTAACACTTACAACTTAGAAAACCCTAAGCCTAATCCATACAAAGCATGGAAAAATACTCAAAACAAGAAACTGCTATAATAAAGAAAATACTAATTACATTCTATACACTGTCATTTCTCCTTCTTCCAACCTCTTGAAAAGGTTGAGTTATACCTTATATATGATTGGAATGTATGCTTAAAATTAATTTAAGTTTTTTAACAACACCCATGAAGAAGTTTCTCTTTTTGCATAAAAGTTGCAAAAGTTGTCAATGACAACTTTGCAAGAAATGAGCAATTTTTGTAATTTTGCAAATTATCTAGCCAAAATTGCTCTAATTTCTACAAAAATTTCCAAAAGGCATAATATGGGTCTAAAACACCTAATAAGGACCCTAAAACACTTACTCTATTTGGCCCTTAAAACCCAAAAATGCTCTATTGAGCCAAATGACCAATTTTGAGCAATTAGAAGCAATATTGCATTGTGGGGCTCTTCTAACCTATCTAACCTCCCCTTAGGACCAATTTGATCCTATTATTACCATATAACCTCACCTTATGAACAAGTTTATTCTATCATCACTATATCGAAAAACAACAAAGAAGCCCTAGGTCTACCCTTTAGCCTACCCAAGTCCTCCTGCACCATACTCCACCCAAAAAAAATAAGTCCCACTTGATGGCATCATGTGTAAGGTATTCCAACCTTATCAAAATATGTTTTTGAAACTCAAGTAGCCTTTAAAGTTCACTTTCCCTTCCATTGAATTAGATGTTCAATGTACACCTTGTGTCCTGTAGACTTCTTCACCCTTGAGTCTAACACTTTCTCTACTTCCAACTTCTTGATATTAGATGTTTTAGTAGGCTCAAGGTCAGCATGAAAATCTAGACTAATCTAAGGTAAGGTACCTTTTTATGCCACCAATTATTGTACATTTAAAATAGGGGATATGCTTAAATTTGAATGTAATTCTACCTTATAGGAATATTCTCCATAATTTGCCAAGATTTTGCAAGGGCATAATCTCTTCATATTTATCTTGGTAGATACCCCTTTTTGAAGCCTTGCTTTATTCAAATGGACGATTACATAGTCACCAATAGCAAACCGAACATTTTTCCTCTTTTCATCCACTTTATCCTTGAGTTTTTTAGTGTTATCTTGGATGGTTTTCTTGACTTTCTCTTTAATTTCCTTTATAGTTTGAACAAAGTTTTCAGCTTGCCCACTTCTCTAATCCATATCACTAAGATATCTTAGTTCACATACACCCCTTGGATGTGTTCCATAAACTATCTCAAAAGGACTCTTTACAGTGGCCCTATTCTTGCTATCATTATAGGCATACTTTGCTTTTGAAATGATAACATCCCAACATTGACCATATTTCTTGGTTATGCATCTTAGAAGGTTCCCTAAGGTCCTATTAACCACTTCAGTTTGATCATCAATTTGGGGATGGTAAGCTGAACCAAATGACATGTTTGTACCAAGATTTTTCTACAAAGTTTTCCAAAAATGACTCGTAAATTTAACATTCCTATCTGATATAATACTTAATTGGAGTCCATGAATCCATACAACCTCCTTGAAAAATAAGTGGGCAATGTGACTATTATCATTAGTTTTCCTACATGGAATGAAGTACCCCATTTTTTTGAATCTATCAATAACAACATAAATGCTACCATACCCTTGCTTGGTTTTTGGTAAACCTACAACAAATTCCATACTTACACAATCCCATGGCCTATTTGGAATTGGTAAAAACTGATATAAACTTGCATTATTCATTCCTCCTTTGTCTTTCATGCACACCATGCACTACTACACATACTTGGTTACATCCCTTGCTAGTTTTATCGAGTAATAGAACCTTTGCACTATTTCTATGGTTTTGTTGATACCAAAATAACCACTTAGGATGCCATTATGCTTCTCCTATATTAGGTTCTCTCATGGAACCTCTTGGTACATACAACTGATTACCCTTGAATAACAAGCCATTTTGCAAGGTATATTTTGAAACTTTTCTATGAAAATGATTCTCAAAATCCATGCATACCTTGTATGCTTCAACAAAGTCCTCATCTTCTTTGTAGAGATTCTAAAAAATCTCTATTAAAATGCTTTGAAGTTGAATCTCTTGGACTATCATAATCCTCCTACTTAGTGCATCTACCACTTTGTTCAACTGTCTCTTCTTATGCTTGATTGTGAAGGTAAAGGCCTACAAATACTCCATCTACTTTAGGTGTTTTTTTTTCAGCTTCTCTTGAGTGTTGATGTAGCTAAGAGCTTGATTATCTATAAATACAACAAATTATTTAGGCAACAAATAATGTCTTCACTTCCTAAGACACTAAACTAAGCCATAGAGCTTTAATTCATAGGATGAATAATTCTTCTTGGCCTCATTAAACTTCTCACTATAAAAAGCCACTGGCCTACCTTCTTGACTCAAAACACCACCTACTGCTAAGCCACTTGCATCACATTCTAAGGTGAAAAATTTCTCAAAACTAGGCAATTGCAGGATAGATTGAGTAGATACTTGTTTCTTCAACATTTCAAATAATTTTTCAACTTCTAAGGTCCACTTAAACTTAGAATTGACTCCACACTTTATAATATCCAATAAAGGTGTATAAATACCACTGAAATTCCTATGAACTTCCTATAGAATTGAGAGAAACCATGGAAACTTCTTACCTCAGTAGTGTGGTAGGTGTTGGCCAATCTTTAACAGAAACAACCTTCTCCTTGTCCATATTTAATGTTCCTTGAGATACCACAAATCCTAGGTACACAAGTTCTCTCTTGAAGAAGTCACACTTCTCAAGATTTATGGCTAGCTTCTCTTCATGAAGCCTCTTCAAAATTACCTCAACATGCTTGATATGCTCTTCTCTAGTCTTGCTGAAGATATGTATATTATCTAGATACACCACTACAAATCTTCCAATGAAATCCTTGAGCACTTCATTCATGAGCCTCATGAATGTGCTAGGAGCATTCAAAAGACCAAATGGTATTATTGGCCATTCATAAAGACCATAAATAGTCTTAAATGCTATTTTCCATTAATCTCCCTCCTTTATCCTTATTTGGTAACAACCACTCTTCAAGTCTAGCTTAGTGAAGTATTTAACACCTCCAAGACAATCCATAAGATCCTCCCTCATAGGTGTGGGAAACCTATACCTGATTGTAATCCTATTGATGGCTCTTGAATCTATACATAATCTCCATTTCCCTCCTTCTTTAGATGTCAACACAATAGGAACTGCACATGGGCTTATGCTCTTTTGTATCAAGCCTTGATCCATCAATTCTTGGACTTGTCTTGCCACTTCTAAGTCCTGATCTAGAGTCAACTTGTATGCTTCTTTATTAGGAAAGGAAGCACCTAGAACAAAGTCAATTTGATGACTAATAAATCTCCTAGGAGGTAGAGTAGCTAAAGTACCATCACTCACTATGTCCTTGTACTTTTCAAGAAAAGTTTGGATTTTGACTGGTAAGGGTTCCTTGGTTGCATTCTCCTTTTCTTCATATTTCAACACTACTACAAAAATTTTACATTCCTCATCCTTGAGGTATTTAACAAACTCTTTCCTACTATAAAATAGCACACTAGGCACTTTTACTTGTGTTTCCTCCCCTTCTAATAAGGACTGAATTTTGAAGGTTTTTCCTCCCTTCTTAAAAGTTAGGGTATTTTCCCTACCATTGTACACAACTTCCCTTGATAAGTAGGAGATGATTTCCACAGCTAGTCAAATTATGATGTGAATATCAGGATTTAACTGTGTGATTTTGAGTCAAACTTGATGACCCATGTTTCATGAGTAGTGATTCAACATGAATCCATCTCTCATGAGAATAAATGGAACACTTAGCACTCATTGGATCTAGGTGATGCTCACAGGGGTGAAGCACCGGGACTTCCCGGGAGGTCACCCATCCCAGTACTACTCCAGCCTGAGTGCACTTAACTACGGAGTTTCCTCCATAGTTAAACCCAAAGCTTGCAACCCCATTTGCAAAACCTTCACCAAGTGTTGTGCCTTATGAACCATTCATTAGAAAGCCCCTTAAGCTCATCAATTGATAAGTAGGAGATGATTTCCACAGCTAGTCAAATTATGATGGGAATATCAGGATTTAACTGTGTGATTTTGAGTCAAACTCGATGACCCATGTTTCATGAGTAGTGATTCAACATGAATCCATCTCTCATGAGAATAAATGGAACACTTAGCACTCATTGGATCTAGGTGATGCTCACAGGGGTGAAGCACCGGGACTTCTCGAGAGGTCACCCATCCCAGTACTACTCCATCCTGAGCGCACTTAACTATGGAGTTTCCTCCATAGTTAAACCCAAAGCTTGCAACCCCATTTGCAAAACCTTCACCAAGTGTTGTGCCTTATCAACCATTCATTAGAAAGCCCCTTAAGCTCATCAATTGATAAGTAGGAGATGATTTCCACAGCTAGTCAAATTATGATGTGAATATCAGGATTTAATTGTGTGATTTTGAGTCATACTCCAAGGCCTACCTAGCAAAATATGACAAGTAACCATAGGCAAAACATCACACAACAGTTTGTCCTTGTATCTCGCTATAGAGAATTCCACCCAAGCTTGTTCATTCACCAAGATGCTTTGTCCCTTATTGAGCCAAGTAACCTTGTAAGGTTTTTCATGAGGTATCTTATTCAATTTCAACTTAGTAACAACTTCCTCTAATATTACATTATTAGTAGAACTAGAATCTACCACTAGTTTGCATACTTTTCCTAGGATTTTACATTTTATCCTAAACATTGCCCTCATATGTTTAGGTTCATCAAGAGCTAGCTTTTTTTATGAATACTCTCCTAAACATGAGGTTATCACCTTTTTTAAACTTAATGTGATCTACATCATATTCTTTGCTGCAATCTTCCTCCGCATATGTCATTCTTTTGTCCTGGTTTGAGGAAGAAGGCTTCTCTGGGCATATGTAGGTTGGATGACCCAAGTGCCCACAATTGTAATATTTCACACTTTCAAAGTATGAATTGGATCTACTTGATCCTCTTCCTTTACTTCATCCTCCTTGGTTTTCTCTCCCTCTATTATAACCACCTCTTGAAGAGTTATCACTAGCTTTCTCAGTGAACTTGCTTTGACCTTGATTCTTTTTCTCACTACCTCTACCCTAGTAGCCTCCCATTTATCCTCTTTGGTTTCTTTCCTTACCTCTATCCTTGAAGTTATAATATCCTTTCCTTTTTTTTTCCCTCTTCCTTTAGAGATAGCTAATGGAATCTTTGAATTGTGGTAGGTACCCACAAACTAAGCTCCTCTTGGATATTCTACTTCAAGCGACCTAAATATCTTACCACTTTGATTAGATCATCTTCTTCTTGCTTGGATCTTAGACTTAAAATTTGAAATTCCTTAGTATAAGAGGTCACATCTAGGTTTTTTTGCTTCAATCCTTCTCTTCTCTTTTGGAGTTGAATTTCAAAGTCTTCAGGTAGGAAGTTCTCCTTCACTTTAGTGACAATAGCCTTCTAGTTAGCTATAGGAGTCTTACCCATGCTGATTCTTTCATCTTGTACATATTTTCACCATGCTAGAGCTGAGTCTCCAAGCCTTGACTTAGAAACTTTAACCTTTTGTGCCTCTGATACCCCCTCACACTCAAAATGGTTCTCCATGTCATCTATCCATTCCATGATTGCATCTATGTCCATCTTTCCACTGAAAAGTGGTATGGGCCTTCCATATATTTTTCTCCTAGGGCTTTGATAGCCTTTAAGAAGGGGTATTCACCCAAGATAGGGTTAGGTTCAAGGACTACATGCTCCTCTGCTACCTATTTACCCTTCTTAAATAATTCTTCTTTCTTTCTCCTAGCTACTTCAAAAAATGCATCCAGTTTCACTTTCACCTCTACTATGGATTATTCAATAACTCTATTATTCTCCCTTTTTTCATCAACTTCCTTGGCTAGTTCTACATTTTTCACCATAATGGTTTCACCTACTGACTCTCCAGTAGCTATAGACATCCACTAGAACTATTCCCAAATCTTTAACATGCTCTAATACCACTTTGATGTTTCTACCAATCTTGCTAAAAAACCCTAAGCTCTCTAGGGTCTTCTTAGGTCTTCCACCTATTAAAATAGGGATTCTTTCACACCCTATGCCTTTGAGGATTCTATCAAAGTGATCCCACTTCTTCAACTAGTGTACATCAACAGGTTAGTACAAGATTGCTCAAACTTCCACAAATACACAATTAACCCCAATGCTACTTGTACCTTTCCATTTGGTCAAATGAATACCTAGGAATGCCTTAGGTTACTCATTAACATACTACATGCAAAAAAAGTGCAAAACCCTGTTCAAATTGCAATCCACGAGCTAATTTGTAAATAGTTGCTTGGAATAAAGCTACAAGAAATAGTCCTCCAAACATACTAAAACAAAGATATTTTTAAAAATCTCTTAACGATGAGCAAAATAAATTCACCTTTTTGGATACCCTTTTTAGATTTCTTGAATATTTTGTAACTCTTAAGCCTCCAATTTGTTCGTACAACCTAAGCACAATTTTAGGCTTAATTTGAGGGTTTCAAGGATTTTGGTGTGGTTCAAGTTTTAAACCTCCTAAAAGTCCTTACCAAGGCTCCTCTAAATTGGAGTTATCCATCACCATCTACTTACTTACCTCATTCTTGGATTGAAGAATCAAACCATTCAATCCACTCCAAATGCTCTTTTTCAAATTTGTAATCCCTAACCAAACATGGTTTGTTTGCCTACGGAATCACACTAAAAATGTTTTTTGTCCTTCCCATGGAATCTCATTTTATGTACATAATTTAAAAGGATTATAGTTCCAAATCCCAAGAGGCCATACATTTCATATGATGGGAAATGGCCCTAAGTCTCCATTTTGTGCTAGCTACCTAGTTTAGAATAACAACCTGCTAACTTACAAAATAAATTTTTTGAACACAAAAATATCTTTGAAACAGCACAAAAGATTAAAAAAAAATGAATTACAACCTTTACTAACACTTCCAACTCAGAAAACCCTAAGGCTAATCCATACAAAGCATGAAATAATACTCAAAACAAGAAACTATTGTAATAAAGAAAATGTCAATTACATTTTGTACACTATCATTTCTCCTTCTTCCAACCTCTTGAAAAGGTCAAGTTAAAACTTATATAGGCTTAGCATGTAAATTTCCAACTACTCTAAGTGGATGAAGGGCTCACATAAAGAAGTTTCTCTTTTTGCATAAAAGTTGCAAAAGTTGTCAATGACAACTTTGCTAGAAATGAGCAATTTTTGCAATTTTGCAAATTATCTACCCAATATTGCTCTACTTGCTACCAAACTTTCAAAAAGGAATAATATGTATCCAAATCACCTAATAAGGACCCAAAAATGATTTATTATCCTATTTGGCCTTCAAAACCCAAAAATGCTCTATTGAACCAAATGAGCAATTAGGAGCAATATTGCATTGTGGGGTTCTTCTAACCTATCTAACCTCACCTTAGGAATATTTGATCCTATTATTTATCTACTGATATGGATAGAATCACTACATGAAAAAAACCCAAAAGAAGCCCTAGGTCTACCCTTTAGCCTACCTAGGTGCTCCTGCAATAATTAGTCAAAAAAGAATAGCAAGGAGAAGAGAGACCAGAAACAAATGGTGATCTACATGGAAAAATATATTAATTCCCTAATGAATTTTGGCACACTCCCATTGATCTAGGTTCCATATTCTTTTGATCCTAACTCTTCTGATAGTTAGTAGTTGGTCAAGCAAATGCGAAGGATACTGTTTCTAGAGGCGATGAGCAATTGGGTGGGGTTGGTGGTGAAAGAAGGAGGTGAATTAATTTTGGATTTTACCACTATATATGAAAAAGGAAAAGTGCTACTAGAGGATAAATCAAAACCCCCATTCATGTGTAGAAAATGGATCAAACTTGATGCTAGGAAATTGTTTTCCAAGTGTATGAGTTGGAAAAATATGGCATGAAAAAATTCCTCCCTGATAACTCCATTGAAAATGTAGATCCATGTATGCTTTTCATATTGAAAGGCAACATGAGTTGGAAATATTCCCTATATAAATTTTTCTTAGAGGAAATATAGGAAATCAAGAATGAGATCAAAGACATGCATAAAGGAATCTAGAAGGACATGCAGATAATTAACCCTACTAGTATTTTGCAATTCAAGGATAGAAACATAGACTTAGAAACCTTGATAAAGAGTTTCCAAGACACCATGTTCAAGATTAGGGACAATGACACTCCTACTATTGGAAATATGGCTAGATAGATATATGAGTGTTTTCATTTATGGCAACATATTTCATTATGTAATCAGAGTTAGAAAATTGTCTAAGTGTTGGAGTTTGTAGGAACACAGAGACATAAATATTATTTATGGATGACAAACTTATGTTAGCTCTTGTCAAGTTGAGGATCAATATTTTATAGTATCATGATGATGTATGCCAATGTATAGATCTATATGGATAATACGACATTAGTTACAGAAGAATTGCCACTATAGGTAATTACCAAATCAAAATAGAGTATATTAATAAATTGAATTGTATGAATTTTAGAAATTATTTTGGCAGAAAAATAATTACTTAATCATGATGATATGACATCTTAAGTTATAATTAGTTAAGTGTGTGAAAACATAAAGGCTGACTAAGCATAGTTTTGATAATCTACAAGGTATAAGTAAACATCATATCTTGCACAATAAATGTGAAGTGTATGTATGCACGTGATGCAAACTATTGTGAAGAAATTAATGATATGCAAGCCTTATGCAATATGAAATATAATGTATGATTAGAGGAAGTGTGAGATACAATAATGAGACAAATATTGCATGTATATCTATTCTTGTGAAGAAACTTATTTGTATGTTTCATGTTATGGAAGTGGGATCTTCTTGCATACATTTTATTTGTTTCACCAACTCCTAATAGGATTGAAGCAAATCCTAACAGGTTTGGGGCTTTTAAAAGAGTGTAATCCTCTAACAAGGACTCAAGACACTATATCTAATTCTTAGACTCCTAAAAGGGTCAATATCCTTAACATAATTCTTTTGTTTAGTTGATCAACATGTGGGTATTATCTGCTTTAGGGTTTTCTCTTGGCTAGGGTTTCCCTAGTTAACAAATAATTTTTTTATGAGTTCTCTCTATGTATGGTTATATTTACTATTTAGTATTGTTGGTTTACTTTCTTATACAAGTTATAAAGTAATCAACAATATCTAGTTGTGTGCAAAAGTTTGTAGAATACTGATTCATCCCCATCTTAGTTTTATCTATTTATAACACCTACTTCCGAGGATATCACTACTATGGCCAACGTGGAGTTTTTTTTGTATCTAAAAATTAGAACTCATTTCTACATAGAGAAAAAGGATTAAGGAGATGAGGTGGAAAAAGGATGCTTCCAGATTGAAATTTCTTAGCCTAAAGAACCCACATTCTCATGTAGCCTAGGAATTTACAAGCACTTTCTAGAGCTAGAAGTTGGTTTAGTAGGCCATGCCAGAGGATGTTAAGCTTGATGTTAAAATTTGGTTGCATGGCAATTTTTCCTTTCAATTTCTCATTTTTAATTTTTTTGAAACCAATTATGTTTGGTAACTATTTGTAGCAGAGATGGCTTGGTTTTGATAGAGGCCTATCAGATTCTAAAACTATATATTTGGGGCATAAAACATATTAGGGGTTGGTTGTTAGATAGAGATGAGATAGTATTAGTAGCATTATTACTTTTAGTCTTTCTTTTATAGTAATAGGTGGAAAGAAAGGATGATAATCTGAATGTTGTTCTTAAGACTTTGAGCTTGGAAGTTATATTTATATATCTATCAATACATATTATAGTTCTAGAATTTGAGTTTAAACCTTGATGTGGTTTTTACTTTGTGAATTACTATGTTGACTACCCATGACACTGACTGTTGTTTTAGATTATTGTTCATATATTGTGAGGACTTTGTGTTTCTCAGTATACATCTAAAATTGTAGATTTTACCTCCATACCCTTAGGTACTTTCCAATAAAAGTGTGTGTATGTGTTTATTTTTCTATAAATATAAATTCATTGATAATCCATCAGACAAAGTTGTACCTCTTAAAATTTTGAGGGAAATGATTGAAGAAACATTTACCCAACTTTTGTGAGCTTCATTGATTTCCTATCCTAGGTATAGAGCAAGTTATTTAGCATTAAAAAAGGGAAAGACAATTTGTTCACCATCATATTTATTGTGATTCTACTCAAAAATTCTCTAAAAGAAAAGACTAATCCCTTCAAATTGATAATTAATCATAATGGTCCTCCAACATAATGATTTTTTTCCTATTTTGCAACCAAATTTAGGATTTATTGATACACAAGAAGACATAATCTAGTACCTAACTTCCATCACCTAGAAATATTGGCAAAACAATCAACAACTCTAACAAGTCCTCTAGGTTTTAGAGAGGGAAGAAGAACATGTTGAAGCTTTAAGGGGGTTTCCTATACTTCAAGAGGAAACAATGGTGGATAGACTTGCCCAGGCCCTGGCACGACCTTAAACTAACTAAACATATTTAAGCCTAGTTGATAAAAGATACACTAGAGGGGAGAGAGAGAGAGAAAGTAATGCTTGATGAAAACTTTGAACCTCTAAAGAATCTAAAGTTTCTCCTAGATTTTATTACCCTAGAAAAAATGAGAACTAAATCTTGTAGTAGACCTAGCTCTCCCTCTAAGGCTTCTCATATTTCACCTCTTCTACAAGCCCTCATTACTCCACCAACTTTAATTCCCTCTTTTCTTAATATTATTGTAATACTTTAGAATAACTGAGTGGGGGGGATCAATTACCCAAGACCCAAATGTACAAATAAAACTTTTTAGTACAACTTATCCTTATTCATGCATTGACCATTGAATATATTAAACATATGTATATTGATGTCCTATGTCAAAATAAATTTGTAGAAATGTAAACATGCAAAACCACAAAATCAATCACACATTTTGACACAAGGATGTTACGTGGAAACCCAATCTAGGAAAAATCACCAATAACATGGTACCAATTTTCACTCTTCCTAAGTGAGCTCTATGAGGAGCCAACCCTATTAAAGGTTAAAATTCACAATGTTAAATGTGACCTAATTAAAGGATTTCAATAACCCTATTAGGAGTGAGCCTTATTACAGGTCTTTAGAATATTCCATTAGAATATCGCCTGGATAAAGGATTTACAAATGACTTTTAGTTCAACCTTAGTCCAAAGGAGTTATCCAAACTGATACAATGATTAGAAAGTAGCAATAGGAATTGATCTAATAATAAAACACAACTCACTTGTAGATTAAAGATCTCTTCTTCAATCCTCTATTCTTCTTGGCATTCATACCCTTCATCTTTGATTTCTTGTTCACACTTCAAGTCTTGAACCTCTTAAACCTTCTTGCTTAGTATGTCAATTGTAGATTCTTCTATTCAATTACCATATGAAGTAACACCCTAGAATTCTTGTCTTCCTTAGGTTCTCACACATGAAAATTATTTCTTTTAGCCCGTGATCTCTATAAATAGAGAATTTAGGTCTTTTGTTGCTTAACCAAAATCATCCATTCTAGGGTTAGGTAAGATTCAATGAATCTATCCACTTTTCTATTTTAGTCCCTTCTAGAAACTTCTTATTCAACCCTCTTTGAATTCTCCTGAAAATATTTCATCTTGAATTTTGTGCCACCAATTCATCACAAGAATATTCCACATGGTTCACATATTCAAGAAATAAAATTTGTCAGCACAGATTTGTTAAATTTTTTATCTAACACATTTTACTAGCACTCGGTAATAACACTCTATTTGCTCAAGAAACATTGTGTTCTTATGCTTTCCCAACACTGGGTTGCTTGGCATCTACTAAGTCTTTTATTGGTGCTCAAGACATACTATTTGTCTTCACTTGGCACATACTAGGACTTTGTTTCTTGACTTCAACTATTTTTTTCTTGGCCTACACTAACTTTTCTCAGCTTACATTATTTTCTCGGTTAGGCTTGGTAGACACTTTTTTTACTTAGCCTCCTTCTAGACTTTGCTCAAGTATACTTTCATTATAGACTTAATTAGATAAAAAATACACTATATTATCAATGTCTTGCTTGGTCTTAGTGCTCCTTTTATACACAAAATAGGTCAACCTTTCTCTAGGTTCTCTTGTTATCCATTCTTTTCAAATCCTCTTCATTGATCAAAAAAAATGATGTAGATTACGCCAAAGTAAGAAATTATATCACCAAAAAGTAGTAGGTTTGACATTAGTGACAAAATAATGATTTCTCTATGATAGTTTCATCAATTTTCTGTTGGAAATCTAATTGAAAAAGCTCATTGTTATTGAAGATCAAATAGGGAGATTGTTGTAAAAGAATGTTTTCAATCATTGTTTTGTTATTGATGTCAAACCTACTATTTGTATGGATGATATTTTCTTATAAGATCCAAGTACTATCACTTGATTGATGAAGAGGATTTGATCAACAAGATGTAACAAGAGCACCTAAGAGAAAGGTTGAGTTATGATGTTGTAATGAAGTGCAAGGATCAGTTAAGAAAATGGTTAAGTAATGTATTGATGACATACTCAAGGATACAAATATTGGTCGCACTTAGAAACATTGGAGGAAGAAGTTGTAACAAGTTTGATTGCAAAGCTTAAACTAAGATCTTTAGTGGGTGCTGAGAAAGTTAGTTGAAGCTGAGAAAATTCTCAGTAGAAGTGAAGTAACAAATATTTCTAGTGTGTTCTAAGTGATCTTCATGTGCCAAGTGAAGATTAGGTGCCAAGCATCAGAAAATTTTTAGTTGGTGTTGAGTGATCTTCAGGTGCTAAGCATCAAGAAAAATATAGTTGATGTCAAGTAACACAGTATGTGCCAAGCACTAGTATTTCAATAGTGTCGAGCTGGTGCATTATTTCAAATAATGAAGATTCACCAAATCTAAGCTGACATATTGGTTACATTGAATTTGGTGAATAAGTTGGAAGATAAGGATGATGAATTGGTGGCACAAAATCCTACGTAAAACATTCTTGAGAAAATTTTAAAGGATTATTCAAGAAGTTTCTAGACGAAACAAAATATGGGTTAGATGTAATGAATCCTAGCTAATTCATGCAAATTGAAATTGAAAAATGGAAGAATCGAGTGGGAAAAGGTACTCCAAGACTTCTATTTAAGGATTCATAGAACAAGAAGCAAAGAGCTACTAATAGTGTTTCTGCTAAAGAGAAAAATCTACAAAGTGGTTAGAAGGTGTCAAAGAGGAGACATCTAGGAGAAGGAAGAGCATAGAGGCTCTACTTCTACAAAAGGTCATGAAGAGATGATTGCACTGGTACATTGAGTGTGGAGACTCAAGGAGACAAAACTTGAAAGAAGGGAAAGTTGTCAAGAGTTGTAGAGATTGAAGGCTAGGAAAGGTTATGAGCTAAGAAGTGATCTGAGCTCTACAAGATAAGTTGTATGTTGTAGTTAGGTCAAGACTTTCCAATACTCTCTAGAAATTGTATTAGATCTAAAAATCCTATGGACTTAGGTTGGCCTAACAGCCATTCATAAATCCTTTATTAGAGTGGCATTCCAAGTGAATTTTTTAAGTCCTCTAACTAGGCCCACTTCTAATAGGGTGGTTAAATCCTCTAACAATGTCACATTTAATAGTGTGTTGTAAGCCTTTAATAGGGCAGGCCTTTCATAGGGCATCACTTTAGAAGAGTGAGAATTGAGTAGCATGTTACTGATGGTTTTTCCCAAATTGTGTTTCCATGTAAATCACTATGTCATGTGTTGATTTCTTATGTGTTTTGCTTGCATGTTGAGTTACAATAACTTGCTAATTAGATAAGTTAAAGCTTGGATGAATGAATGGTTGAATGGGTTCACTACACTTAGTGAAAAGTTTGAATAAGACATTTGGACCTTGAATAATATATTCAGCCCCCCCCCTCTCAATTATTTTAAAACACTTCTAACAATTGGTATCAAAGCCATCTACTAATTTAGTTTCAAGGTACTAGAAGTAGAAAGATCAAGATATCCAAGAGAGAATTTTCCAAGCTCAACAAAGATAACTTTTTTGCATGACAAAGTCTAATGAAATTGCACCTTAGATAAATAGGTGACTATGCACAAACCTTAATTGGAATAGAACATGTAACTCCAGTAGGACCTCTTACTGTAGATAATTTGAATAAAAGGAAGGAGCATAACCAAGCAATGTTGGAGATCACCTCTTCACTTAACTATGTAGAATATAATGACATCAAAGACTATGACACTAAATTCAAGATGTGGAAAACTTTGTCAGAAATCTATGGAGGAGATCAAAATATCTAGAGAGCAAAGAGAGAAAGCTTAAGAGGAAATTTTGATGAAATGAAGATGGAGGAAGGTGAAAATGTTTCTCAGTACACTGCAAGAATGAAAGAAGTGGTGAGTACAATAAGAAGTCTAGGTGGACAATTGGAAGAATAAACTACAATAAGAAAATACTTAAGAACTATGTTTCCTATCTATGCTATAAGAGTTTTAGCCATCCAAGAGCTGAGGTGTACACGAGGGAACACACTAACCTTTGAAGGAATAGTTGGAAGACTTAATACATTTGAGCTATCCAATTTTGACAACTATAGACCTAAGAACCTTGAATCCACTTTCAAGGCCAAGATGATAATAAAAGATACCGAGGAGGACACATCAAGAAAGAAAAGAAGAAAAGGAAAACATGCATCCAGTGATAGCAGCATAGATGAGGAAGATGTGGAACAATTAGAAGCACTATTGGCTAGGAGATTCCATAGAGGTAAAGGAAAATTCAAAGGTAAGCTCCCCATCATATGTTTCAATTGCAATGAAGTAGGTCATGTAGTTGTAAGATGTCCACAAAAAAAGAACTACAAAGAAGGAAACAAGTTCAGGAACAAAAGAGAAGATGACAACAAAGAGAAAGGCAAGAGATGTTACATTTTTGAAGAAGACTCTAATGAGAATGATGATGTATTCTATGTAGCCATGAAGGATGAATCAAAAAAGATGAAGATGAAGCAACAACATCGGTTAACTATGTGAATAAGAATGACAAGTAGATCATAGACAGTGGATGCTCACATCACATGATAGGAGACAAAAGTAAGTTCATTACCTTTACTTAGTATGATGGAAATAGTGTTAGATTTGGTAATGATGTCTCATGTAAAATCAAAGGAAAAGACTCTATCAAACTTATAGAGAAAATTTCATGTGATAATGCATACTATGTTGAAGGGTTGAACTGCAGCTTGTTGAGTCTATCATAGTTAGGCAATGTAGGTTGCAAAGTTAAATTTGGAAACAAAACTTCCAAGATCTATGATACTGATAGAAATATGATAGAAAAAGGTGAACAAACTAGGAGTAATATTTTTTACCTAGATATGGAAGATGCAACATGTCTTATTGTTAGACTTGGTGATGTGTGGTTATGGAATAAAAGGATGTGTTATGTTAACTTTGGTAATTTTATTAGCATCAGCAAGAAAAAAAAAAGTCAAAGGGTTGCCCAAGTTGAAGAAACTTGAAAACACAATGTGCAAACAATGTTAACTAGGAAAGATGACTAAGTCTAGTTTCAAAAGTAAAACATACACTTCCAATGAAGTACTAGAGTTAGTCCATATAAACTTATCTGGCCCAATAGAAGTACAAAGCTACCTAAGAGACATATACATAATGCTACTTGTAGATGATCATTCCAAGATAATGACTGATGTGTTCTTAAAGAAAAAATCTGATGCATTCCAAATTTTTAAGTGGTATTTGGCTAGAGTTGAGAAGGAAATAGGAAAGAACTTGAAATGCCTAAGGTTAGATAGAGGAGGTGAGTTTAGATCAAGAGAGTTTGAAATATTCTATAATGAAAAAGGTATCAAAAGGGAAACATCAAGACCAAGAACTCCACCATAGAATGGTATTGTTGAAAGGAGGAATAGGTTAGTAATTGACTATGCTAGAACCTTGATGATAGAGAAAAATGTTGCACCAAAGTTTTGGAGAGAAGCTATAAGTACTACAGTCTACACACTGAATAGATTTCAAGTCAAGAAAGGTACAAATGCAACACCTTTTGAATTATGGTATGGTTATTCACCTAATACTAAACATTTCAAAGTATTTGGTTGCAAATGCTATATTCTAAAAGATACAAGAAATGGTAAGTTTGATGCAAAAAGTGATGAAGGTATATTCCTTGGATACTCCACTAGAAGCAAGGCATATAAGTGTTTGAATACTAACACTAACAAAGTTGTCGAGAGTGCAAATGTAAATTTTGATGAGCATTCAAAAGTTAAGGTTGATGAGTCAAAACAAATAGAGGATTATAGATCCTTTGTATACTTCTATGAAGGAATGACAATTGAAAACAACACTGAAAACCAAGTTGGGAATCAACAACAAACTTTAGTATCTACCAAGTCTTAACCTATCAATGTCGAGCTACATTTAGAAGCTTAGCTGTAGAATGTAGAAAATGCACATTCTGATTCTAAAAATAGTATGTGAGAAAGGAATGATGAAATGCCAGATGAAGAAGAATGAAATGACTCTAAAGTTGAAGGATCAAACATGGAAAGAAGGACTAAACCCAAATTAGCCAAGTATGTAAGAAGACATCACCCTGTAGATAAAATCATCGGTGACAAGAATTCTAGACCAATGAAAAGGAATAGGCTTAGGAATGAATCATGTCTACTAAGCAAGATAGAACCCAAAATAGTGAAAGATGCACTACAAGATGATGACTAGTATAAAGCCATGGAAGAAGAGATAGATCAGATTGAGAAGAACAAAACATGGTCTCTAGTTCCTAGACCAACTGATAAGAATATGATTGGTACCAAATGGGTGTTTAGAAACAAACTTGATGAGAATGGTGAGATAACAAGAAACAAAGCCAAATTAGTTTGCAAAGGCTATGCACAAGAAGAAGGATTGGATTATGGAGAGACATTTGCCTCTATTGTAAGAATGGAAGGAGTAAGAACATTACTTGCATATGCTACATATAAAGGTTTCAAAGTCTACCAAATGGATGTGAAGTTTTCTTTTCTAAATGGTGTATTAGAAGAGGAAGTCTACATAGAACAACTAGAGGCATTTTTTGATGAGAAGAACAAGGACATGGTCTGCAAACTATACAAAGCACTTTATGAATAGAGGCAAGAACCTAGAGCATGGTATGAGAGGTTGCACAAATATCTTTTGAAGATAGGATTTGAGAGAACAGATGACAATAGAAATTTGTACATCAAATCTAAAGAAGGTAAAGACATTTTCATATTAGAAATCTTTGTTGATGATATAATATTTGGGGGAAAAGATTTTTTTATGCAAAATTTTTTTTGATCAAATGAAACATGAGTTTGAGATGTCAATATTTGGAGAAATCAAATTCTTTTTTGGATTACAAGTACATTAGTTTTAGTTGAAGCATGGCATATTTGTAACCCAATCCAAATACATCAAGGAAGTACTTTAAAGAATTTGGTTAGAAGACTCAAAACTAGTCAACACACCAATGACAATAGGCCATAATCTATCCAAGAATGATGAGTCTGCTAAAGTAAATCAAACATTGTATAGGTCAATAATTAGAAAGATGCAATATGTTGTACATAGTAGACCAAACATTGCATTAGCTGTTGGAATAGTAGCAAGATTTTTTGCAAATCCAAGAGAAAATCACTTAATGGTAGTGAAGAGAATACTAAGATACTTGAAAGGAACTGATGACTTTGGTTTATACTACAAGAGAAATGAGGAGTTTGAATTGAAAGCTATTACTAATTTAGATTGGGGAGGTAACATTGATGATAGAAAAAGCACCATTGGAGGAGCACTTTTCTTAGGAAAGAGATTGATTACTTGGACCAACAGAAAGAAATTTTCCACTTCATAGTCTACTGTTAAAGCTGAATATGTGGCAACTATTATAAACTGCACCAATATTGTATGGATCAAACATTTGATGCAAGGTATGAACAAAGAGATAATTGAGTCTGTGATAATACAAGTGCTATCAATATATCAAAGAATGTAGTAAAGCATGCTAAAAATAAGCATATTGCAATCAAGTATCACTATGTAAGAGAGCTGGTGGAAGACAAACAAATGAAGATGGAATATGTTAGCTCAAAGGAACAAATTATTGATATCTTCACAAAAGCACTACCAAAAGATGCTTTTGAGTATTTTAGAGGAAAGTTAGGGGTGATACCCCTAGCTAAGGCTACTTGAACACAAAAACAAGTATGCCCTGCATCAAATAAGTTGAATGTTGAAGATTTTATACATTGATGAAGAGGATGTTTACTTTGGGATCCATGCCTAAAGTATTAGAAGTGCTAAAATTTCAAATCAGTAACAAGAAAGGTGACAGAGGAAGACATTGAATAAACCTATAAAAGCTACACTTGCATATTAAAGATGCTAATATGTCTTTGGCATTGTTTTCAAAGAGGGAGAAGTTGACAAGAATAGTTAGAGGTTAATTAGAATAGCAAAAGATAATCAATATAGAGGGAGAAAGACAAAGAACAAGGATATAGCAGCATAGAGGGAGAAGCTAAAATGAAGCAATCAGAATAGTAGAAGGAGATGTGATGTTACAATTTACTTTTTGGCATTTGACTTATTGTTCTATCCTATTAAGCTTGTGGTTGAATAGTTTAGTTTGATGGTTGATCAATTTGGTTTTCCATCAATGCCAAAGAGGAAGATTATTGGAAATCTAATTGAAAAAGCTCATTGTTGTTGAAGATCAAAGAGGGAGATTGTTGTAAAAGAATTTTTTCAATCATTGTTTTTTCATTGATGTCAAACCTACTATTTGTAGGGATGATATTTTCTTATAAGGTCCACATACTATCACTTAGTTGATTGATGAAGAGGATTTGATCAACAAGATGTAACAAGAGCACCTAAGAGACAAGTTGAGTTATGATGTTGTAATGAAGTGCAAGGATTAGTTTATACAATGGGTAAGTAATGTATTGATGACATACTCAAGGATACAGAGGTTGTTCACACTTAGAAACATTGGAGGAAGTTGTAACAAGGTTGATTGCAAAGCTTAAACTGAGATCTTTAGTGACTATCGAGCAAGTTAGTTGAAGTTGAGAAAATTCTTAGTAGAAGCTGAGTAATAGAAATTTCTAGTGTGTGTTGAGTGATCTTTATGTGCCTAGTGAAGATCAGGTGCTGAGCATCATAAATTTTTTAGTTGGTGCTGAGTGATCTTTAGGTGTCGAGCATCAAGAAAAACATAGTTAATGCTAAGTAACACAGTATGTGTCGAGCACCAGTATTTCAATAGTGTCGAGCTAGTGCATTATCTCAAATAATGAAGATTTGCCAAATTTAAGCTGACATAGTGGTTACATTGAATTTTGTGAATAAGTTGAAAGATAAGAATGATGAGTTTGTGGAATAGAATCCTATGTAAATCATTCTTGAGCAAATTCTAAAGTATTATTCAAGAAGTTTCTAGAGGAAACAAAATATGGGTTAGATGCAATGAATCCTACCTAATTCATGCAAATTGAAATTGAAAAATGGAAGAATCAAGCGAGAAAAGGTACTGATTTTAAAACATTTCTAACATCTTCTTCACTTCAACAATCTCCCTCTTTGGCATTGATGGAAAACAAATATCAACAAGAATACCAAAAAGAAACCTTATACCTTGTAATGAAATCTCTCCCATTATCAATATTTGTGTCTTCATCCAATCTCTAATCTCTTCCTCTAATTTCTCCCTCATCTCATCTTTGATTTCTCTTTCAATATATTCTTAGTAAGCTCTCCCTCTTTCTCTTATATCTCCCTCATCCTTATATCTTATATCTCCCTCTTTCTTATATCTCCCTCTTTGACAATAATGCTAAATAATTTTCATCTATACATGCAACTATAATCAATGCAGGTTCTCCCTATTTTACCTTGCATGTGACTATAAATCTTCTCTTTCAACTCCTTCTTTACTTCAAATAGGTCAAAGTAGGATCTACTAGATCAAGTTGTAAAATATGCCATTCAACTTAGTTTATGTAGGACACTACTCTTGCTTCTTAAGTAGATTTTGATAGGGGTATCACCCCTAATTTACCTCTAAGATATTCATGTGCATCCTTAGGTAAAGCTTTTGTGACTATATTAGCTATTTATTCTTTTGTATTCACATATTCCATTCTCACTTCTTTGTCTTGAACCAACTCTCTCAAATAAGGATACTTGATTTCAATATCCTTTGTCTTTGTGTGTATCACAGGGTTCTTTGATATGTTTATAGAACTTGTATTGTCACAAAAAAGTGCCTTAAGTTTAATAATTTACTTCTTCATTTCCTTTGAGGAACTATTTGATCCATACCACATTTGTTCAATTCATTGTAGCAATCATAATTTTTAGTTTTAGCAAGAGATTGTGATATACACCTTTTATCTTACTAGTCCAGGTGACCAATCTCTTTCTTAAGAAAAATTTTCCTCCACTTGTACTCTTTTTATCATCAATGTTTCCAACCCAATTAGCATCAGTATAGTCTCTCAATTCAAACATGTCATTTTTCTTATAGTATACACCATAGTCTTCTATTTATTTCAAGTATCTCATGATCCTTTTAACAACCAGTAAATGATTCTCCTTAGGATTTGCAGAAAAACTTGCAACAATCCCAACAACTAATGCAATTTTACATTTTCTATGAACTACATATTACAATTTCCAATCATAGACATGTAGAATGTTTGATTTGCTTCAGTAGAATCATTATTTTTGGATAGTTTGTATCTGGTCACCATAGGAATACTAACAATTTTTGAATCCTCCGTACCAAAAAAATTTGATATTTCCTTCACATACTTGGATTGAGTGATGTAAATACCATATTTCATCTGATATACGTACAATCCAACAAAGAACTTTATCTCTCCAAACATAGAAATCTCAAACTCTTTCTTCATTTCATTTGTAAATGTCTTACACAATTCATTTTTTCCTCCAAATATGATATCATCAACAAATATTTCAGCCATTAAAATTATTTTACCTCCTTTAATCTTCAAGTATAGGTTGTTGTTGTTGTCATTAGTCTTCTCAAAACTAATCTTCACAAGATAATTATGAAGTCTTTCACACCATACTCTAGGAGCTTTCTTTAAACCATATAAAACTTTGTGCAATCTACATACCATGTTCTTATTGTTCAGATCAAGAAATCCTTCATGTTGTTCAATGTAAACCTTCTCTTCTAGTATACCATTCAAAATTTTTGACTTAACATTGATTTGATAAACTTTGAATCCTTTATATGTAGAGTAAGCAAGAAGAGTTGTCACTCCTTCCAATCTTGCAACTAGGGAAAATGTCTCTCCATAGTCAATTCCCTCTTCTTGAGAAACCTTTGAGAACTAACATTGCTTTATTCATATGACTTCACCATTTTCATCTAGTATATTTCTATATACCCACTTGGTTCCAATCTCATTCTTGTTCTTTGGTCTGGGTACTAGAGTCCATGTTTTGTTCTTCTTAGTTTGATCAATCTCTTCTTTCATGGCTTTACTCCATTCTTCATTCTCTAATGCATCATTCACTTGCTTAGGCTCATGCACACTTAATAAACATGTATCATTCCTCAACCTATTCCTTTTCATTTTTTTGTCTTCTTTATCTCTAATAATTTGTTCAACAGGGTGATGTCTTCTTACATACTTTGATAATTTTGGTTCTTCTCTTCTTTCTATAATGGGTCTATCAATTTCAAAATCATTATGCACTTCTCTATTAGGTAACTCAACATTTGTTTCATGTACACTAATCTTAGTATTAGAATGTACCTCATCTTCTAAGTGCAACTCAAGTCCTAAATGCACCTCAACTCCTGACTACAACTCAAAATCTATTTTAAGTGACTCAATAGTCACTAATTCTTGTTTATTAGAAACTTGGTTTGTAAAATTATCATCATGAACAGACATGTCTTCATATTAGTACATGAATGTTCTTTAGTTTTCAGGTTCCTTCTTTAGTTCATCTTCATGCACTTTTGTATATTCATAAAATTTAACATTTTCACTTTCAACAACTTCATTAGTGTTAGTATTTAAACACTTATATGGTTTACTTCTTGTGGAATATCCTAGGAATATACCTTCTTCACTTTTAGCATCAATTTTACCAAATTTTTTGTCTATAAGAATCTAACACTTGCTTCCAAATATGCTAAAATATTTGGCATTGAGTGAGCATCCATACAATAATTCAAAAGGTGTGGAATTTGTACATTTCTTGATTTGTACTTAGTTCAAGGTAACAAAAACTATACAGACAACTTCTCTATAGTATTTCAAAGCAACATTCTTCTCCACCATTAGTGTTCTAACAAAATCCATTACAAATTTCTTCCTCCTTTCGGAAATCCAATTTTGTGGAGGGGTCCTAGGTGTAGAAGTTTGTCTCTTGATTCCTCTATCATTATAAAAAAATTCAAACTCATTTGATGTAAATTGTCTATAGTGGCTCCCATTTTATTTATGTAAGTCATCCCGATGGATGCAACCTTTTTTTTCTTTCATTGTGAAGAGACTGTGATTGAGACCATGAGTGGTCTACACCCTTGAGGTGATTGGATTTATGTTACTAGATCAATTGTTTTTATTATGCTTATGGCTGATTTATGAGATTATGATGTGATTTATGATTAACTGAGTTTTGTCGTAGTGTTTACCAAGATTCATGTGGTATCATGAGGTTATTTTATAATTACCCTAAGATGTGTGTAGAGATTGCACTGTGTACTATTACATGGGACTAGGTCCCTATAGCAGTGGTTAGTCATGTATATGATTGTGTTCACTTATGTGTCTTAAGTGCCTTTTCATATTTTTTAAACAACCATTATTAAATATTTAAATAATTAGAAATGGATTGTCCATGCTGGATTCATTGGTTATGTGTTGTGGATATTTACCTTGCTATATTTTGATCCAAGTGATAGTTGTTACTCATGTTATGTTTTGCATTTTAGATGATCTAAGGATTAGATGTTATACTTTGATTTGAGTATCATAGATGTTAGATTAGTATGCTCCTTAGTTGATCATATTGCATGTAGATACCATTTGGAGATGACAATGTGTTTTATGATGATATCTAATTATCTAGTATTTAGACATATCTTTGATTATATTATGTCATGGATTTAACGCTATGGTTATTTACTTTATTCTTGCTTCATTATGCTATATTCAAACATGAGTGATATAAATGGACTATTTTGTTATAATTGAATAAATGGTTAAATTAGTCATTTAATGCATTTATTTCTTTGGCTATGTTATTATATACAATTACACTTGATTGTATTGTTTAGTGTGCAAGATTTATATCCCTAGAAATGGCACATGAAGTTAGTGATTCAATTATTCATATTTCATCAATATCGCCTCTATATGGTCAATGCATTGTTATTTTAATTATTTAATTAATCATTTCAGTGATTATTAAATCCAAACTCATTTGCATTTAGAGGTTCACATCATCGTGAAAGTTGTTAAGAAAATTTCTGTGTTTTTGGGTTTTTGGGCTTTTAATTTTAATGCATTTAATTTCTAGCAATTTTGACATAGATGAATTCCTATTACTAGGAATAACCTATTTTTTTGGGGGTTGATTTGAGGTTTAATTAGGTAGGCTGGTTATTTGCTCTAATCGATTATTCACTCAAAAAGTGAATAAGTATCCAAAAAAGAGTTTAATTCCCCACTTCTCACTTTTAAATTAGAAAGTTGGAGAGTAAAACCCAAAATCCTCTTCATGAGGATTTACTATTTTGTTCCTTGTGGGAGCTATAGGCATGGGATCATCATGAGATCAAGCTTGTTGGATCTAGGTTGAGGAGACCATGGATTGTTGCAATTTCTAGCTACTTTTGCAATGTTTTTATTTTATGGTTCAGATTCTTGTTTTGCCCCTTTTGGCTATGAAGTAGGGCTCTCTTTTTTTATTGTTTCTACTCCATTTCTACTTCTATTTTTGGTTTCCATTTGTTAGGAGGCTAAGAACTAGTGTTCCCCTCTGTTTCTATTTGCTAGTTCTACTCAGTTGATCAGGTATGAAAATTTTCCCTATTTTTGGGATGGGGGTTTGGGGTTTCACACCGTTATGCTAGCCATTTTTTAACACAATTTCTAAACCAAATTTTATTGGATTTTCATGGTTTTTGTGCCCAAAGACCAAATCAGTTTTAGTTTTGAAGTTTTCTAGTTTTGGAGGTTTTTGCCTCATTTTGCACACTACCCTATTTTCTCAGGTTTTCTTGGCATGATGTTGGTCGTGGACTTAGATTATCCATAGGATGTCAGTCAAACCATTGTTGCACTTTTATGTTTTTATTAGGATGTGTGTTGCATCATACTCCAAACTTTATGTTTAGTTGAATTATTTTATACCTTGTATTATGGTTTCTCTTGGACCCTTATTATTATTATGTGGACACTAAGATTCGTGTAGAATCCATACTCCTGGATTTAGGCCAATTGAGTGAATTCATGATGTTTGGTCTTGTTGCATCATTGGGATTCATGTAGAATCCATACTCATAGATTGAGGCTGATTGAGTAATTTCATGATCTAAAGTTTTAGTGCTTTTGGGATTCATTTAGAATCTGTCTTCCAAAGTTGCTTTTAGTTGAGTGATTTTGCTTGTGTTCTCATCTAGTCCTTATGTTATGATCTTTGTCATGGTGGTGCACCACACATGAGTATTACACATACACTTGTTGAGTGACTTGTGATTCCTAATCTTTTGTGGTATTTTCAAAATCTATGATCATTGGAGTTGGGTTAGGAATATGCATACCTATGGGCACTCATCATTGGATAAGCATGGGTACGGTATGGTGGCACATGGAGGGGATTTTATCTTGCAACCTAGTGACTATTTCCCATTGGTTGGTAGAGGAATTTTTATATAAGTGATAAATAAATTAAAATATTGGGTGATAATAAATATAAGATAATTAAAAAGTTGGGCTCTTGCGCCTTCCATTGGGAAGAGCTACCACACAGAGTGTGTGTTTCCCATTTGGGGAGTTCAGTTGCCAATACTAGCTTGGGCTTGTCAATGCCAAGTGACTCTCCATGATGTTAGCCCTTTCTTAGTAGCCCTTTGAGTGTCTAACTAGGACCTATAGTTTATGCATTGTCTATGTTCTTGGTTTCAATCATCATATTATCTAACATGAGAGTTAGCCATGGGCATTTTCTTTATGTGTGTTTGTAGCTGGATCATTATCTCCATTAGCGTAGAAAGAATGGACCTATGGATTTCATGTCATTTGGAGGCATATCTTCCCATACCACTATTTGGGACTAGCGTACAAAGACAATCTTTTGTTCTAGTGTGACCATTGTTGGATGCTTTTAGTTGGTACTTTGGATTCTGGAGTATGCTTCCTTGTTATTTATGCTTTCATTGGAATGCTTGGATATCATGTTTATATGATGCTAGTTTATTTGATGCATCCTATATTATGATGTTTAGCATATGATTAGATGATGTGAATTTCTTTGTTGGCATATCTATTTCTTATTGGTTTAGCATGTTAGATTTCCTATTCATATGATGTTTAGCATATGATAGATGATGTGGTTGATTTATTGGATTATCTAATGCTTTACTTTTAGCATGTTAGATTTCCTTGTTCTTATGTTGTAACATGTTTTAGTAGTGACATCCTCATAAGATAGAACCAACAATCTAGTCAATAGTCAGGGTTGTTATGTGCGAGGGATGGCTAGGACCCACAATGGTCTTATGACACTATATACAGTTGGGAGGAACTGTGCACTTAGATTGGTTGTTTAGTTATTGTGAGTTTATTTTGGTACATTGTGATGTTGCTTCTATATACTAAAATGTTGATTTCTACATGTTCTTTCATATGTCATTTTGGTTTGGATGTTGGAGTTATTTGTTCTCTTTTGTGCTCTTGAGTGTTTGTTCCTCAATCTACGTGGATTTAGTACTCCCAGGTGTGGAGGAAATTTATTTTCTATCTTTTTACCTTTATGTTTTATGACTTATTAATGTGTATCCTCATGAAAAATTTTACTTTCTCACATGAGAATACAAATCCTCACATGGTGTGTTGGGTTTTTTCATGTAGCTTGGTGTGCATCCTCACATGTGACCCCATTCCAATTTGGGTCCTTTTGGTTGCTGAACCATGTACTTTCTCATGTGGCTTGATGCATTTTGTCATGTGAAGGGAAGATCCTTGCATGTAGTGTTGTACTTCCTCACATGAAATTATGTGAGTGGTGTTTCCTCACACAAGAAATAGGGGGCATCTAGGCTTGTCTAAGAAAAGTTTCGAAGTTGGTTTTGGACACCCTGTTAGGTTTGACACCTTCCTAGTTCATAAAAGATTTCCTATGAAGTTTAAAATATATTTTTAAAGAATAAGTTACTTATACTTAAGAGGTATAAGATATATTTTAATATATGCAATGAGTCTTTTGAGATAGGTTTCAAACATCTCTGAGATAAGATAAAGATTCTAGAAATTTCAAGGCTTCAAAAATTCATACTTGCCCAAATTTCAAGATTTTGCATTTATCTTCTAGCATGGTGTTTAGTTGATGAGTAGTCATTACTGTAAGAATTTGGCTTAGGCTAGAATTCACCCAAGAACTAAAGAACTCAACACAAGCACACAGTAGACCATAATAGATAGAGTATGATCAAAATGATGATATTCATTCAATAAAATGGATTCAAGAGTACACTAGGAGTGCCTAAATATAAAGGCCTCAGGAGAGCTTCTAGAATGCATAGAAGTTAGCATCATGATATGTCATACAACCAGGCACATGTCCACCAGATATGGGTTATCTTCCATTAAGCACGTGATTAAGTGCAATGATGTGGGAATAAGCCTAAATGGTGTAGCACGCAAATCAGTGGAGTAGACAACATGTGCTAAATAAGGAGTGTAGATAATTGTGTTTTCATCATGACAACTTAGTGAATGATGCATACTCCTATGTTGTAGACACCATGTGCATAATTAGAGTTGTGTAACTCAATGAGAGTTCACAAAATCCTAAGTGTCTCACCTAAAATAATAATAAAATAATGCAAAATAATTAAATAATGCATTAAGTAAAACTTTAGTAAGTGTAATAAGTAAATACTTATTTACACCAACAATTAATTTGAACCATCATCCTATGAGTGGTCATTGTTGGCCTCTATTTGTGTGTGTCAATTTGGTAGTGGCATTTGGAGATATGTTGGTTGTCAAGATTGTGGTGAAGTCTTTCGTTGTGATCTTTGTGATACATGTATGATGTTGACTTGTACATTCATACTTGTAAACAAAAATATCTTGGCTTCTATTGAATCCTTGTTCCAAGGATCTCCATGTAGGGCATTACATCTGGTATCAGAGCCACATTCAAATACTAGGATCTCTACATCTATGTTTCCCATATGGTTGATGTTGCATTGTGTGAGTGAGAGTGTCTTCGTTAGAGCTCATGATCTTTGTTGCTTTGGTATCTACTTGGGTTGGACTTGCTTGTCTAGTAGAGGAAACTAGAGCAATGTGAGGAGAAGGAAGTGAGTCTTCCTCATTTTGTAGATGGAATTAAATTACCTTTTTTTTATTGGTTGTGTGTGTGTGACCCTATTGGATGGTGCCACTAATTGGTGTCCATGTGTTGGCTTGAGTGTCTCCTTTTGTTTCTCTTTATGGAGTAACATGCATTGTTTCCCTAGTTTCTCCTAATTGTAAGCAAATAAATGAATCTTAATTATGATTCTATGTTATATCATTATACTAATCAAATGGTTCCTTTCATTGAGAAATGAGTGTTTATTGTGAATCATTGCAAAGGAGTAGGTGTTGTATTAAGATCTTTTTGGTTAATGATTTAAGTCCCCAATCTAATTTCTTTATAAGCTTATGTAAATTTTATTAAATTGATGGATATCTAAATGTTGCATTGCATCGAAATTATTATTGTCTGCATATGCATGAGGTTACTACTCATATATTGCTTGATGTGTGTGAGTGTGTTCACTAATGCTGCTAGGATGATGTATTCCTTAGCTTTGTGTGGTGATTTATCCCTCTTGTGTAATTTTTCCTAGTCATCACATGTAATGTTATTTGATTAATGCCTTATTTTCCTCATGTTGTTGGGATAGCATTGGTTTTCAGTATTTTTCCTTTCTTGGAATAGTCATCAAATTTATCTATCGCTCTCTTTGTGGCTATTATCACACTCAACTTATTGTTGAACTGATATATTCTATGTTTAACTATTGGAGTTGACAATTCCCCATATGGGCTTTTTGTTTTGGTTCATGATGACTATTCTGAATGTGTTTTAATTGTTACCCAATTGTGTGTTGCAACTCTACCATGTTCATCTTGATCCTCTAGTAGTATGTACAAGGGATAATATCATAGAGAACATACTAGGGTTTTTTTCATAGATGTAAGGTTGTTAATGTAATTGGATAGTTTAAATGTTGATTAAAATTAATGTATTTCTTGAAAGAGATTTGAAAAGACATATACTTGTTGTATGGAAAGTGACTATTGAACCTTTTCTTTGAAAACATTTTAGTTCTTTGTGCATTAATGCTTTTGTTATGCTTAACTAATGAAATTATGGAAGAGAAGTAATGATGGTTTCAATGTGTGAATAACCTTTTTCTTTTCATGTCTTTTTGCATTTTGGGCATGTGTTCTCTTGAGTTGTTTTGGACATTTCATCTGTTGCTTGTCTTGGTAGTTGAGATAGTTTGAGTTGTCTTTGATGTCTTTTCTTGTGTGGTGATTAAATATCTTAGGTCTTAGGACTCTCTAAGCTTTATCATGTTGTAGGCCTTGTCGATATATTTCAAATTTTTTTCAAATAGAGTGAATTAGAGTCCAAAGGTGAAAGTTATGGCCTCCAGAGTGAACACAACTTTTGTGTTGATTTGAATTTCACACGAGAATAAAGTGGTCATTCACTTTCTCGCCTGGTTCATTGCATTTTCTCACTTGGTTTGATGATAAAATTCATCTAAGATTGTGTTAATGCAAAATTTGACTTGGGAACAAGAATCTCTTTTGCACTTCTAAAGGTGTGGATTGATGTTCCAAGTACCCTTTTATTGAGTAGAGGCCAAATCAATCATGATGTATCACATTTATAGTTGTTGGAGAAGTTTAAGCCTTCATGTTATTCTTAGGGAGTGTTAACAAATCTTCATAATCTACTAGGTACTTGTTGGGATTCATGCTTGGGTTTGTGTGTTTCCTATAGCACCGACCCACCCTTGTGAGGTGAAGTGTGGTGTGTGAGCATTCCTTGTTTGAGGTGGATGTAGCCTTGTCATCTAAGAGTCACTCAATCTTTTTAAGAGTCTAGATCTACTTTTGGACTTTGACTTTGGCACATCTCTTTATCCTTTTCTCTCTTGAGAAAGTAGGCTAGAGTGGTTATACCACTAGTTTAGTTAGTGGTGGATGAGTATTTTGATGGTTGCAGAATTGTGAGATTCCCTAATACATCTTGGGCTATTTTAGTGCAGAGGTTGAGAGTGACTCTCTCATAGTCCTAATACTCTATAGTTTCTTTCTTCCTATGCTTATATCTTCAATGACATTGTCTCAGTCAAGTCTCTCTTTAATAGTTGGCTTAAGGTTGGAGATTGAGTTTAGCAGTAGGTTTGGCATGGTATTCCTAGCATGGTGAAAAGACATGGTATGGTTGGGCACATGTTACCATCTTATGATTTGGTATGTAGATATTACATGATTTGTCCACTGTTGATATTCTTTGCATCCTTATGGAAAAGAGATATCTTGTCTAGTTGGGCTAAGTAACCCTAGCTACCAGTGATAGTTGAGCTTTTTGTATCATAGAGGCTATGTACTCCTATGCTTGGTGGTTAGTAGTAGCAAGTATCCTTTTGGAGTGTGTAATTTTTCTAGTAAATTGTCATCCACTTTGTTCAAATGGTGAGTTTATGTGGTTTCAAGGATTCTCATCTATGGCATGATAGTATTCTTGGAAAATTTTGGAATGGTTATTCCCCATGATCCCAACTTTTGTTGGAAGTGTGTTGTGTTTTGACTTTTTTTATGGTCTCGTGGTAGGTGCATGTTTAGTGGACACTTGTTGATGAGCTAGAGTGACATTTTCCTTACCTTGTATTGTTGGTTTTATGGCTAGATGGGTTTCCTAGTGCATGTGATGTTCCTTGCTTGAGGACATTGTGTTAGTATGACACTTATTCTCTTGTGGTTAACATATTTGGGGGTTGATGAGATGGTTTAAGAATGATGGAGTGATTTGGTTGGACTTGTGAAGGAGTTAGTGAGTCATCCCTATGGCTCAATTTTGATTTTCTCTTGGTGTTTTTCATTTCCATTCTTCAATTGCATGCTTCCAAGAGTAAGCCTAGTCTTTAGGGAGGATGATGTAGTGCCTCTCCCATTTGATTTATGTAAGTCATCCTAATAGATGCAAGCTTGTTGATCTTTCATTGTGAAGAGACCATGATTGAGACCATGAGTGGTCTACACCCTTGAGGTGATTGGATTTATATTACCATATTAGTTGTTTTGATTATTCTTATGGCTAATGTATGAAATTATGACATGATTTATGATTTGCTAAGGTTTTTCCTAGTGGTTACTAGGATCAATGTGGTATCATGAGGTTGTTGTGTAATTACCCTAAAATGTGTGCGTAGATTGTACTGTGTACACCATGCTACACAGGACTAGGTTCCTATAGCAGTGGTTAGTCATGTATATGATTGTGTTAACTTATGTGTTTTAAGTGCATTTTCATGTTTTTTAAACAACCATTATTAAATTCTCAAATAATTAGAAATGGATTGTCCATGTTGGATTCATTGGTTATGTGTTGTGGATGTTTACCTTGCTATATTTTGATCTGAGCGATAGTTGTTACTTATGTAATGTTTTACATTTGAGATGACTTGAGGGTTAGATGTTATACTTTGATTTTGGTATCATAGATGTTAGGCTACTATGTTGCTCAGTTGATCATATTGCATGAGGATGCCATTTGGAGATGATAATGTCTTTTATGATGATATCTAATTATCTAGTATTTGGACATATCTCTGATTATGTTATGTGATGGAATTAATGCTATGGTTATTGACATAATTATTGCTTCATTATGCTATATGTGAATGTGAGTAATGTAAATGGACTATTTTGGTATAATTGAGTAAATGGTTAAATTAGTAATTTAATGCATTTATTTCTTTAGCTACGTTAGTATATGCAATTACACTTGATCATGTTGCTTAGCATGTAGGATTTTTATCCCTAGCAGTGGCACATAGAGTTAGTGATTCAGATATTCATATTTCACCAATTTCACTCTTGTATGGTTAACGTATACTTATTTTAATTATTTTTAATTAAACCTTTTAGAGATAATTAAATCCAAACTCATTTGCATTATTTGATTAGATTAGTGAGCATGTCTGTGCATTTAGAGGTTCACATCATCATGAAAGTTGTTCAGGAAATTTCTATGTTTTTGGGTTTTTGGGCTTTTAATTTTATTGAATTTAATTTATGGAAGCTTTACCATAGATGAATTCCTATTACTAGGAATATCCTATTTTCATTTGGGTCAATTTAGGGTTTAACTAGGTTGGATGGTTATTTGTCCTAATCAATTATTCACTTGAAAAGTGAATAAGTATCCAAAAAGGAATTTAATTCCTCACTTCTCACTTTTGAATTAGAAATTTGGAGAGTAAAACCTAAAATCCTCTTCATGAGGATTTACTATTTTTTTCGTTCTGGGAGCTATGGGTGTGGGATCATCACAAGATCAAGCCCATTCGATCTAGCTTGAGGAGACCTTTGATTGCCACAAGTTCTAGCTACTTTTGTGGGGTTTTTATTTTATGGTTTGGATTCCCATTTTTCCCCTTTTAGCTATGAGTTAGGGCTCTCCCATTTTTATTTTTTCTCCATTTCTACTATTTCTTTTGGTAGCCATTTTTTAGGATGTTGAGAACTAGTGTTCCCCTCCATTTCTATTTGTTGGTTCTGCTCGATTGTTCAAGTATGAAAATTTTCCCTATTTTCAAGATAGGGGTTTTCACTTTCACACTATTAGTCTTGTTGTTTTTGCATAAGGTTTCTGAACCCAAATTTTATTGAATTTTTGGGGGTTTCATGCCCAAAGAGCTAATGGGTTTTGATTTTGAAGTTTCCTAGTTTTTGTGGTTTTTACCTTGTTTTGTGTGTCACCCTATTTTCTCGAGTTTTATTAGCATGATGTTGGTCGTGAACTTGAATTATCCATAGGATGTCAATCAGACTATTGTTTCACTTTTATGTTTTTATTGGGATGGATGTTGTATTTGTACTCCCAACTTTGTGTTCAGTTGAGTGATTTTATACCTAGTGTTATGGTTTCTACTGGACCCTTGTTATTGTTTCGTGGACACTAGAATTTGTGTAGAATCCATACTCCTAGATTGAGGAATGGTTGAGTGAGTTCATGATGTTTTCTCTTGTTGCATCATTGGGATTTGTGTAGAATCCACACTCCCAGATTGAGGCCAGTTGAGTAATTTCATGATGTATGGTTTTATTGCCTTTGGGATTCATGTAGAATCCATCTTCTTGAATTTCTTTTGGTTGAGTGATATTTTTCTTGTATTCTAATCCAATTCTTGTGTTATGATCTTTGTGATGGTGGTGCATCAAAGACAAGTACATGTGTGTACACTTATCGAGTGACTTGCTAGTCCTGCTCTTCTGTAGTATTTCCAAAACCTATGATCATTGGGTTTGGATTGGGAATATGCATTCCTACCATCACTCATCATTAGATGAGCATGGGTAGGGTAGGGTAGCACATGGAGGAGCTTCTACTGTGCAACCTGATGACTATTTCCCATTAGTTGGTAGATGAATTTTTATATAATTAATAACTAAATTAAAATACTAGGTGGTAATAAATATAAGATAATTAAAAAGTTGGGCTTGTGCACCTTCCATTGTAAAGAGCTACCACCCGGAGTGTGCACTTCCCATTTGGAGAGTTTAGCTACCAATACTTGCTTTGGCTTGTCGATGCCAAGTGAATCTCCATGATGTCAGCCCCTACTTAGTAGCCCTTTGAGTGTCTAACTAGCACCTATAGTTTATGCATTATCTATGTTCTTGGTTTTAGTCATCATACTACTGAAATGAGTGTTAGCCATGGATGTTAGCATTATGTATGTTTGTGGTTGGATTACTATCTACATCAACACAACGAGAGTGGACCTATAGGTTTCAAATGGTTGGGAGGCATAGCTACCCGTACCACTATTGGGGAACAATGTATAGAGATGGTCTTTTGTCCTAGTGTGACCATTGCTAGATGTTTTCACTTGGTACTTCAGGTTCTAGAGTATGCATTCTTTTGATTTATTATTTCATTAGAATGCTTGAATGTCATGTTTAGATAATGCTAGTTTATTTGACGCATTCCTATATTATGATGCTTAGCATATGATTAGATGATATGAATTTCTTTGTTGGCATATCTATTGCTTATTGGTCTAGCATGTTAGATATCTTATACGTATGATATTTAGCATATGATAGATGATGTGGTTGATTTATTGGATTATGTAATTCTTTACTTTTAGCTTGTCAAATTTCCTTATTCTTATGTTTTAGCACATTTTAGTAGTGACTTCCTCATAAGAAAACACTCTGGTCAATAGTTTGGGATGTTACATGTGCGATATAGCTAGGACACATGATGGTCTTATGATGCTATTAATGGTTGGGAAGAACCACATACTTAATTTGGTTGTTCAGTTATTGCGATGTTATTTCTGTACATTGTGATGTTTCTTATGTACACTACGATGTTTCTTTTTGCATGTTCCTTCACTTGTTGTTTTGGTTTGGATGTCAGAGTTATTTATTCTCTTTTGTACTCTTGAGTGTTCTTTCCTCAATCTAAATGGATTCGATAGTCCCTAGTATGGAGGAAATTTATTTCCTATCCTTTTACCTTTATGTTTTTTGACTTACTAATTTGTATCCTTGCATGAAATTTCTTTTTCTCATGCAAAAATGCAAATCCTCACATGGTGTGTTGGGTTTCTTTGTGTGGCTTAGTGTGTATCCTCGCATGAGACCCCACACTAGTTTGTGTGCTTTTAGTTTCTAAACCAAATATTTTCCCACGTGGTTTCATGCATTTTCTCATGCAAATGGTAGATCCTCATGTGTTGTGTTGTACTTGTGCAAAAAAAATTTAGTGGTGTTTCCTCACATGAGAAATAGGGGCATCTAAGCTTGTTTGAGAAAAGTTTAGAAATTGGTTTTGGACACTTTCTTAGGTTTGACACCTGCCTAGTTCATAACGGATTTCCTATGATGTTTAAAATATGTCATTTAAGAATAACTTTGTTAAACTTAAGATATATTTTAATATATACGATGAGTCTTTTGAGATAGGTTTCAAACCTCTCTGAGATAAGATAAAGACTCTAGGAAATTTCAAGGCTTCAAAAATTTAGACTTGGCCAAATTTTAAGATTATGCATTTGTCTTTGAGCATGGTGTTTAGTTGATGAGTGGTTGTTACTTTGAGCCCTCATCTTGTGTGTGTGTCAGTTTGGTAGTTGCATTTAGAGATTCATTGGTTGCTGGGATTGTGGTGAAGTCTTCCATTGTGATCTTTGTGATCCATGTATGATGTTGTCTAGTGCATTCATACTTATAAAAAAAATATATCTTGGCTTGTATTGAATCCTTATTCTAAAGATCTCTAAGCGAGGCATTACACTATCCACTTTTGGTAGATCTCATAAATTTCAAGATCTTTCTAGTTTCTTTTTCAACTCTTGCTAGATACCATGTAAACATTTGAAAATCATCATATTTTTATTTTAAGAACATTACTATCATCATTCTCAAGTAATCATCAACAAATAGGATAATGTACTTGTCACCTTTGTAGATTTACATATCAATTGGTCCACATAAATTAGCATAAACTAATACAAGAATTTATTTTGATGTATGAGTCTTACTTTTAAAACTAGACTTCGTCATCTTGCCTAACAAACATTGTTTGCAAATTACATTATTGGGTTTCTTCAGTTTTGATAAACCTCTGACTCTTTCATCTTACTAATACTGACCAAATTATCAAAATTTACATGACATAACCTCGTGTTCCATAGCCACACATCATCAAATTTTACAACAATACAAGTAGCATTATTCATATCAAGATAAAATAGATTACCTCTAGTTTGATCTCCACTTCCAATTAGTTTTCCTTTAGTGTCATAGATCTTATCTTTTTTGTTATCAAATTCAATTTTATAGCTTGAACGATTCAATGATGACACACTTAATAGATTATAGTAAGTCCTTCCACATAGTAAGCATTGTCACACATGATCTTATCTGTCAAACTTATTGATCCTGTTCCCTTAATTAGATAGGGTGCATTATTACCAAATCTAACATTATTTCTATTGTAATACTCAAGGGCAATGAACTTACTTTTGTCTCCAGTAATGTGATGTGAACATCCACTGCCAATGATCTAGTTATCAGTTTTATTCACATAAGATATTAATATAGTTGCCTCACCTTCATCAAAATCATCCTTCATGGAAACATAAAAAACTTCATCATCAAGATCTTTAGACTCATCATTAGATTATTCTTTAGGAATGTAACAAGCCTTATTTCCCTTGTCCTTGTGGCCTTTGTTGCTATCATCTTTTCTACCTTTGAATTTATCTTCATTCTTGTTGTTTGACTTATCAAGTTATCTTTCTACAATATGACCAACCTCATGACAATTAAAGCATATGATAGATAACTTACCTTTGTATTTTCCTTTGCCTCTATGAAACTTCTTAACTAGAAATGCTTCCAATTCTTCTAGCTCTTCATCATCTATAAATATGTCACTAGTAGTAGGTTTGGCCTTTTTCTTTTTCTTATATTTAGCATCTTTTAGTGTCAACTTAGCTTTAAAGGTAGATTCAACATTTTTAGATTTGAAATTTTCAAAATTTGAAAGTTCAAAAGTACTGAGTCTACCAACCAATCCTTCAAGGGTCAGATTGTTACTAGGGGTACACCTCAGTGCTTGTATAGCATAGAATCTAATAGCGTAGATAAGAAACATGGTTCTCAATAGTTTTCTAATCATGGTCTCATCATCAATATTTCCATCAAATCCTTGAATAGCATTAACAATATCTATGATCCTTACACAATACTGGACTATAGTCTCACCCTCTTACATTCTTATTTCATCAAATTTTCCTCTAAGGCTTTCATCTTTGGCTCTCAACACTTTCTTGTCTCCTCCATAGATCACCTATAGGGAATCACACATCATCTTAACAATATCTCATCCTTTAATGTCATCAAACTTTGAGTAGCTTAGGGAAGATGCAATCTCTAACATTGTCTAATTGTGTTTTGTCTTCTATTTCAACTGATTAGTAGTTGGGGCTCTAGCTGGATCAACATGATCAATGGTGATAGTTGACTATGCATAATCTCCAAGACTTCCTAGATGTAGCTTCATCAAGCTTTTTCATGCAGGAAAGTTTTCCTTGTTTATCTTGGACACCTCGTTTCTATACATCTTGATCTTTAGCTTTAAGTACCTTCAAACTTTCTCTTCACAAGAACTTTGTGCTCTAATACCAATTGTTGGAATACTTTAGAATAACTGAGAGGAGGGGGTGTGGGGGGATGAATTAGTTATCCAAGGTCCAAATGTACAAATAAAATTTTTCATTATTGCAACTTATCCTTATGCATGTATTGACCATTCAATATATTAAACATATGCATATTGTTGTCCTATGTCAAAATAACTTTGCAAAAATGTAAACATGCAAAACCACAAAATCAATCACACATTTTGACACAAGGATTTTATGAGGAAACCCATTTTGGGAAAAACCACTAGTAATATGCTACCAATTTTAAGTCTTCTAAAGTGAGCTATATGAGAAGCCAACCCTATTAAAGGTTAGAATACACACAGTTAAATGTGACCCTATTAAAGGTTTTCAATCACACTATTGGATTAGGCCTTGTTAGAGGACTTTAGAAAATTCCATTAGAATATCACCTAGTAATAGGATTTACAAATAACTATTAGGTGAACCTTAATCCAAAGGATTTATCTAGACCAATACAATGATTAGAAAGTAGTAGTAAGACTTGATCTAATAATTAAACACAACTCACTTGTAGATTATAGATCTCTAGTTTAGTCCTCCATTCTTCTTTGCATTCATACCCTTCATCTCTAATTCCTTGTTCACCCATCAAGCCTTCAACCTCTTAAGCATTTTTCTTAGTACACTAATGGAAAATTCTTCTATTTGGCCACCATATGAACCAACACCCTAGACTTCTTTCCTTCCATAGGTTATCACACATGACAAAAGTTGCTTCTGGCTTGCTATCTTGATAAATAGAGAATTTAGGTAATTTTCCTCTTAACCACAATCATCCATTCTATGGTTAGGTAAGATTCAAAAATCCAACTACTTTTCCATTTTAGTCCCTTCAAGAAACTTTTTCTACAATCCTCTTTGAGTTCTCCTCAAAATGGTTTATCTTGAATTCTACGCCACCAACTCATCATAGAAATATTCCACATGCTTCACACAATTCAAGAAATCAACTTTGTCAAATTAGATTCATTAAATATTAAATCTAACTTATTTTACTAGCACTCAACAATAACACTCTATTTTCTTGGAAAACACAGTGTCTTGATGCTCGGCCAATACTAGGTCACTCGAGATCCACTAGGTCTTTTACTTGTGCTTGGCACATACTAACTATCTTCACTCTATACCAAATAGATTTCTCTTGGTTTACTTATACTAACTTTCTTCACTTGGCACATACTAAACTTTGTTGCTCGCCTTCAACTATTTTTTACTTAGCTTCCTTTTAGTCTTTTCTAAGGTATACTTTTATTATAGACTCAAGTAGATAAGCAATACACTATATCATCAATGTCTTTCTTGGTCTTAATTCTCCTTTTATACACTAAATAAATCAGCCTTTCTTTAGGCTCTCTTGTTATCCTTTCTTTTCAAATCATCTTCATCATTCAAACAAATGATGCAAATTAGAACAAACTAAGCATTTGTCTCAATAAAAAGTAGTAGTTTTGACATCAGTGACAAACTAATGATTCTTCCATTATATTTTCATCAATCTTCATCACTTCAACAACCTCATTTCAAAAAATCTCTAGCCATTGAATTTTAGACTCCCAAATATCATTGTTAATCAACCTTGGGGGAAAAATATAGGGCCTCTAAAATCAACATTGATGGAAAAAATTCCATAGATGACAACATGAGTGATTTCAATGTACCTACCTAGGAGATAGTAGTGATACCTTTTGTCTGGACACTCATCAAAGCAGCAAACGACTAGTTCAATTATTTGCCTCAAGCTTCCATAGATAATTGGGATGATATGAAAACTACTTTTGAAACTAGGTTTAAAGAACCTAATAAAAAATGCACTCTACTTCTCCAGTTAAGTAATTGAAGAAGGAAATCCATGAGCCTATAAGGGAATTTGTGGCCAAGTTCAATAGGTTATTACAAATAATTCTCATAGCCTCCAAGCCAAATGGTGAAAAACAAAAGGTTATTTTTTGTAAATGTTTTTTTGCCCAATATAAGTTTCCATTTTCTAAAGGATGCATTATCTGATTTGGTCGCCACTCAGAGATAAGCAACTTAGATAAAATATTCTCTAATTAGAGAAAGCAAATGCAAGAGAGAAGTACAATCATCTAGGTCCACTTCAACATCTGCTCTTATTGATTCTTTCATGAAAAGGTTGATGAATGATATGGCCATGCTCAAAAGCAAACAAAATAAAGCCAGTCCACCATACCAAGACATTAATTAAAGGCAACAACATTTGACTCATGGAAAGATTTTTTTACTAACCACAATTCAAAAAAGTCTAAAACTAAAAGAAGTACCTAAAGAAACAATGTGTTCTTTTCACTAAACCATGGACCATGATGGTTAGATGTGTCCTAGTTGGTTGAGATGTGTTTAGATTAATGCAATAAGGGATGTTATTTTTAGAGAACAACAAATAGAGAGTGAAGAAGCTAAAACTGAAGGTTTTGGTTCTTACTTTTTGGAGTGTAAATCCAATAAGAGAGAGCAAGAAATATTTTAGTGACACTACAAGACCCTGTCTGTAGTATTCTCACCCAAAATCAAAGTAATCATAAGCTTGACATAGATGCCAATGTTGTTGGTGTGAATTTTAAAGGGAAGAATCAAATGCATACTGACCCTCCCCCAAACACTAAAAACTCAAACTTCAAAATTATATCTACAATTAGATTAGCTATTAGTTTTTCTACCTTTCCTATTTCAAAATTCTATATGTCCTCCACCATTTCTATTTCCCTAATTTAATACTTGAGAATGAATCCCAAAGAGTTAGACAAATTGTTTCAATATATAAAATGGGAGCCCCTTTCAAACACCCAATTCATTGAATCCAATGCAACTAAAGTTTCAACAACCCCTAAGAAGCCCACTTTTGTATCAGAAGGTGCACTACAAGAACCTAATGTTTGACCTTGTGCCCATGCTATGGAAAGTGAAATCAAAGAAAAGAAGCCTAATCCTTTTTATATCTCCTTGCTACTAAATGGGTAGAATCTTAGTAAATGTATTATTGATTTAGAAGCCTCTAATAATATTATGCCTTCTCTTGTTGCTAAAGCTCTTGGCCTCCCCCTTACAAAAACCTTTGGAAAATGTTACTCTATGGATGGAAAGAAGGTGCCACTCATGGGACAAGTAAAATATGTGCAACTAGTCCTTGCTACATGTTTAGACAAAAGATTGAAATTGACAATACTAGTGGTTGATATCATTACAAGTTATGGAATTTTGTTGAACAAAACCATTTTCAAAGATATGGGAGGAGAGACTAAAATGGATTTGTCAAAAGCATTGATCACAATAGGTGGGTGAACCCACAATACTGGGTACCACTTTTGGGGGACAAAGGAAATTGTGAAATGATGAAAATTTTGCATGTAGGATTTTACATATGTTCGCCCGAATGTGCTAACTATGTTCGTGCGAACATATTAACAAGGTATGTTCACACAAAGATGTTAAGTTTAAATAAGGTATGTTCGCGCGAACATATCTTGTTAATATGTTCGCGCGAACATATTAGTAACGATGATTTTGCGATTGAAATTCCACTTTTCCATTTGGGATTTTGATAAATTTGCCCTTTTTGCATGTTCATGCAAACACACATTATTATAAATGTTCACACAAACACATTAAATAAAAATTTTGGCTATTGGATTATTTTTCTCATACGTTCGTGTGAACATGGGTTTGCGCAAACATGCCCAATATGTTCGCGCGAACGCCATGTTCGTGCGAATGCATAAAATTAGGAAAATTTTAACCCTTTTTCCTTTTTCTTTTTTTTTGCTCTTTTGACTCCCATAATTGCAGGAGAATGGTCTCCTACTATACAATTAAAAATGTCAAAATGTGCTGCTCGGAGCAAGCTTTCCAATGATTATAATTGTAATACATATTTTAGTCATTAAGACTTTCAAATATGAGTTTAACTCATTATAGGTTCATTACCGATTCATTACTGATTGAACATCAACTAACTTCGACACCTTGGGAAAATTAGTAAATTAGGTCAATTTTTTTTTGAAAAATATGTAGGAACTAGCTTATTGAGACACCTTTCTATTCAAAAAAAAAAAAAAAAAAAGGTTTATGATAAATTGACTTCAAATTATCTATGTCAAATGGAACATATGTCTAAATTACAATTTCTGTCACTTCATAAACTATACAATATTCAACCAAAATAAATCAAACAAAATGCATCCTCTAGATATTGATGTTACAAATCTAACACCGAAAGAATTACTTCACTATCATTTCTATAAAAAAAATTATGTGTGTCAAATGGACTATCACTCTTTAAAAATATTGAATTTTATTATGTACCACTTTTTGGAGGAGATAAAAAAAATTGATATAAATAATTTTTTTTTTATTAAAAAATATTGTTACAAAGTAGGAACAAAGTACTCAAAATCACTAGTTTATGTCATCTTGAAATTATTTATAGTTTTGGAGATATAGTCACTTGAATGTGATATTTTTCATAAAAATATTGATTTCAGTGTCAAAATTGGTCAAAAAGTGGAACCCATTACTGTGGGATCACCCAGGTAAAAGGAAGATAAAAAGAAGATAAAATTAGAGCCAAAACCAACAAAAATACTATGTTGCCTTCAGATAATCCCAAAGCTTAAATATTGTATGAGGAATGCCAATTTGGGAATTATGCAATCCTTCTTGATAGCCAAACTTAGTTAATTGTTAATGTTGATGAAACAAAGGAGCTATGGACAATGGAGTTCGATGGGATTTTTTCCAACTCGAGATGTAATGCTAGAGTAGTTTTGATTATTCCCTCAAGGGTACCTATTACTTTCTCTTTCAAAATGGATTTCAAAAATACCAATAACACAACAAAATATGAGGCCTTGTTGTTGGGACTCCAAGAGGCCAAGTCTAAGGGAATAAGGAAGTTGATAGCAAAAGGCGATGCTAGACTAATAGTAAAGCAGGTAAGGAACCAATTTTCTATCAAGAATGATAGGTTAAAATATTATAGATATTTGGTTTGGGATGAACTAGAATCTTTTTATGCTTTCTCATTTGACTTTGTCCCTTCATCTCAAAATTCTAGAGCTGACTCCTTGGTAGTTTCTACTTCATTTCTCCTACCTCCCCCTAACTTTATAAATGATTCTTATAGACAAGAGATGATCTATAGACCTAGTGTGCTAGATAATGTTGATCATTGACAATTTTTTGACAATGATTCATATTTGAATATCTTTATTGGATCTACCCAAAACTTTTCTGACTTGTTTTTTGAAGGTTCAAAAATAGAGGGTAAGAAGGTTGGTGAAGAACTTGGTGAATCTAATGAAGTCAATCAGTTGAATGGAAAAAAATTCCCAAGGGATTGGTTTCTCTTGAACACCTTTTTTGAAGGAGAGATGATAGTTCCATTAAGAAAGACATAGCCCACAATTAATTTTTGAAGGAATATGATAAAATTGATATTGGCAATGAGGGTGATCCAAGAAAGATCTCAATGAGCAGAACCTGGTCTACAAGGGATAAGGACAATCTAAAAAGATTGCTAATGAAATATAGAGATGTTTTTTTTTGGGGATATGGAGTTTTTAAAAAAATAGAAATGGGGAGTTTAGACAAAATATACCTCTAAAGCCTAGAGAAATGCCCTATCATCAAAAAGTTAGGAATTATAATCCAAAGGTGTTTGAGGCCATATTAAAGGAAGTGGAAAAGATGTTGTAACTCATTGAATGAAGTAGAATATGAATCATTTGTGTTTCTAGTTCATAACATATAGTAGTCATATGTTCATGATAGTTCTTAGTGTGATTTCTATATTCAAGAGCATGTTGATATACATTTTCATAGTGAACAAGAAGAAGAAAGTGATTCAAGTTTTTATATGCACTACGAGAATGATTTTGTTTCACCTAATCCACTAATGAGAAGATCTACTATGAATGGTGAAAATGATAAAAATGATATTTTTATTTTGCCTCAAGAAAATATCAATGATAATCAAGTATATGATAGAGGCAAGAACCTTTGAAAACATTCTAATGGCCTAGGGCCATCGTTTATACATAATAGGAGTAGATTTCTTACTTTTAATAAAGTTGTACAAGAGATGTTTTTTTTTGTTCGGTTTGTGGTATACTTCTTATAGAGATCTAAATCCTTTCCATGCCCACAAGGAACATGCATCTCCAGACAATGCCATTGTTGGGACTCAAAATTGAAGCCCTAATTTTGAAGTACTATCCTAAAAATCAAGCCCTATAAGCGCTTTTTGGTGCATGTGTACCCGACTATAATTTTGAGGCATAAGACATGTTTAATGTTTCTAACACCTTGCATTCAATACATCTATGCATGCCATGAAAAAAAATTTCCATTTCAAACCATTCCATGAAGTCCTATTTTGAGCAATGTCTAAATTTTCATTTTTGCCTACGTGTCAAACAATGACAAGAGGTCATGTTTGCAATTGAATATCTTGCACCTAGTAATTTTTCATGAATCATTTCTTTGGGAGTTTTTAGTGTCCATACCATAGAACCTAAGTTTCATATTTTGAGTTTTTTTGATATGTTTTGACTAGGTTTTGAATCCCTCAAAATCGGTTGTTCAGTATTGTCATGCTGATGTGAATTGCTAGAATTCTGGGAGGCCCTATTTGACTTGTTATAACTTTGAACTAGTTGATTGAAATGAGAAAATTCCTTCTGCATTGTATTTTAGAGGTTAGAGCCTTGCTATGTTTCAATTTTGAGCTTATGATGAATCCATTCAATCAATTTTTGAAAGCGATTTCAAATGCAATTTAAGATGTTTTACTAGTGTCAATAAGTTTAGATTAGTTGGTACCCATGTTCATGATGTCATAACTCGATATCCATGATAGGTGAAATTGAATGAATTGTACTATTGCATTCTACTCTGAAAATTCTTTAAGTGTGCCAATTTTCAAATCTTGATGAATCTATCTACACACTTTTTCAGGTCCATTCCATTTGCAAAAGCCACTTTTTTGCCAATGTTTCTAGTCTATAAATTTTAAGTAGCCTACTTTGACCATTTGCCAAATTCACCTCATTATTCATCATGAGCTCTAAATGTAGATTTATATTGTCCTCATGATAATGAACCAATGCCCCAATTTTTGTTTCCCCAATTGTCTATTTACCCAATTTTTGGAGCAAAAAAAAAAATGCAATTTATTGTTTTCTAACATGTTTGCTTGCAGTCAATTCTAAGAGGGAAACTTTGATAGTCAATATCTTTTGACTGAGAATTCTTCATGAGACAAGATTTGATAGGGTAAGAGTGTACAAAATAGAGAATTAGTATGATTTCTTTAAAAGCTTGGTTAGGTGTTTGGATCAATTTTTGAAGCCAATCAAAGTACCTCTTGGCATGAAACTCATAGTTTGTAGGAAAGGTTGAAGGTCAATTTTAAATGATGTGACAATGATTGTATTTCAATCAAATTAGTACCAAATGATTAATGGATTAGTTTGAGGATTCAATTACTTGGAAACAAAGTTTTTTTTAGAGCCAAATCCACTTTCGGATCCAACTAAATTTAGTGGCCTAATAAAGTAGTGTGAGTTTCAAATATGTTTTAAAAGCAAAGTGATTGTTTTAACAAGAGGGCATGAATTTTATAAAATTATATTAATACGTTGGCTATCAAAGACTTTTATCGTGTCTTAAGTTTTAGGTCAAATCTTTGCAATGAAATTCAAAACCATTGACATTAGAATATGAAGGATATTTTATGATCAAAATGTGAAGGGTAATTCATTAGAAGTTGAGTTTTAGTGGACTAGTGTGCTTGAAAATTTTAAAATAAATTCATTGCCTCATATTATATATGAACAATCACTGGCATCTACTAAATTTTTTGAAAGTAACCCTTCACTTGATAATGTTTGTCATGAAGTTAAAATGGCTTCTCCCTAGATTAATATTCAAATCTTATTGTTAATTTTGAAGATCATCATTCATAATCCAATGCTCAGTGTAAATGGACAAAAGATGAAGGAATGATATGCATTGAGCCATAAGAATCAATAAAGTGCTGAATTGAATTGAAACTTTCTTGCAGTTGAATTTGTTCAACCAGAATATAGGACATATGGTGTCTTTGGAATGGCGTTATGGAGTTCCAAATAGGGACATGAGATGGATGTATGAATGTGTGGCATTTCCAAGAGGAAAGTTTCATTATAAAGCGCACAAGGAGAGCTAGTCATTCATAGTTGGAAGTTGAAAGAAGAAAGTCATGAGAAGGCTTAGGAGTAGTGGTTAAAAATATATGTATTTGCGATCACCATATTCTAACACAATGTGAAAATTCAAGAAATGAATGGACTTTTGTGAATGCCTTGCAATGTTGTTGAAAAGGTTAGCAATATTGTTGAGTGTCCTACAATAAATGGCACTTGGTTTTAATGGTGGATTTGAAATTTAATGAAGAGGAGGCTACAGTAAAAGGAAAGTCCATGCAAAAAATAGAGCACTCTCCCATGTTGAAGAAACAATCCAAGAGAGGAGCAGGCATGGGAGTAGGAGATGGCATCCATTTACCCTACCCTATTTTAGAAAGAGGAAAGGGGAAAGAAGAAAGGGTTGACTCTATTACGTAAGTTGCATTTAAACTATGAGATAACCTTGGTTAAATTTGATGTTTCGAGGTTGAGACAAGGCATCTATCACCTCAAGGAAGACAGATCGAATTGCACACCCCATTATCTGGATTTATTAGCTCATATACAGGGTGGGCATGCATATTAGTCCTACTATTATTATTATGGTAGGCTGATGCATGCCCCTACTAGGTATATTCTTGAACTCTACATAGTCCACTCCCACCCAGTAAAGGAGAACTTGCTCATACTCCAATGATTGGGTCCAGTTACTCAATTTGGCTAGAACATCTAGATTGCTTGGCTAGCCTTAAACACCCACCCTACATGGCCATAGCCCATAGAGAAAAGGGAAAGTTCCATAAGGATTTTACTCCCACATTTCCCATGCTAGGAAATTTTCAAATATTTAAATTTTATTCCACTCCCATAGTTATTTTTCTTTAAAAAAATGCCTTTTAAAAGGTAACAGTGCATGAGGAGGGCCCACTTGGTTGGTTGGTGGATGGCAGAGTGTTTTGACTAGCAGAGAAGACTTGCCGAAAAAGTTCCAAATTCTAGTAGTCATTATGTCACCACCAAAAAATGGGAGGATTTCATTGATGGAGACATGGCAACCTCTCAAAAATAAAAACACAGTGAGAAATGTTTCAAGTATTGCATAGGATGGTGTGAGTCTCACTTGGTTATTTTTGATGGATCAGAATTTGACAAGTGGAGTCACTAGATTGGAGAAATAAGTGGAAAATGAATATAAAAAATTAAAAAGTTCAGAGATTTTTCAACTATTTCAAAGACATAGAGGTTCAAATTTTTAAAGTTTTAAATAAATTTAATGTTTTATATAGTTTAAACTATATAGTTCATTTAAATATTTTATTTATACTTTGTTCATGGCCCGAGGCTTGGAATTTCAAATGTCCCTTAGAGGCACATTTTTAATAAATATGTTGTTGGAACTAAGAGGAGATGAATTCTCCAAATATGGGATAAAAATTTGCACAAGTATTTAGCAGTATGGTCTATAAGAAGATTTATATTTTCTGAGGCATTCTCAGTAGAATGGGTAGAATTCATCATTGAGCATCAAAATTAGTTGGAGGGCAGATATGAAAGTTTGTTGAACCTTCAATGTGGAGAAAAATGATTTTGAAAATTTTATGTTGCCTCTAGAGGTCATTTGACTAATTTTTTGCCTTTGCCTTGATCTCAAATTTGGCATCAAAATTAGTTATGTTTTCCATCAAATATCTGAGATATTTTATACTTTTGGGAGGCAAAATGTGTGAGGATTTGATTTACTAGTTGAGGGGAAAGATTAGAGAGATTTTTTTTATCTTATTTGGGAATTTTTCCAAGTGGACACATGGTGGTTGCAAAGCAGATCTGAGAATTCATTCCTCCTACATCTTTCTTTATCTCATTCATTGTAAGGGTTGGCAGTTTTCTCTATGAAACCAGTAGGGTTCCAATTTTGACTATGAAACCAAGTTGTTGGTTGGTTTTTCTTCCTATCTATTGAGTTGAGCTCTAGCTATGAAGGCCACACATCCATTCTTATGCAGGTTTCTAGTCCATTTCATGTCTTGTTTTGTCTAAGATAATGAAAATTGATGATAGATCATGTGACATATCTTGAATTTCATTTAGGTTTACCAGTTAATGTATTTAGTCTTTCTAAGGATAAATACAAAAGGGGATTTACAATAAATGCAAACCCATGCAAAAAAACTAATAAAATAAAGTTATTTACATACAAACTGACTCTCTAAATGGTGCTAAGTAGGTCTCCACCCTTTTCTATATCAATTAATAGGTGCATGAGCCCTTACATGACATAAAAAAATAATAGAATAAGGAGATATGAAGATAAAAGCCATGATACGATCTAGGAGTCACCAAGAGCTCTAAAAATGGAAGTTCAAACTTCTCTAGGTGTTTTCGGGAGTTGAACTATTGTCAAAATGCATTTCTAATGCATGGAATGCTCTCAAATAGCATCTCCCAACTAATTGTTAGTGCATTGCTTCTTTTTAAAAAAATTCATTACACTTATGAAAAGTGCAACTTCAAAAATCACACCTTTGAAGAACTACACCTATGCACCTATGCACCTTGGTGACAAGACCTAAAAATTTAAAAATTCTTTAGTCAAAACTGAATTTCCAGCATCTAGGTTTTCTTCCCCTTCACACCAAAATGATGTGTAGATGTTTTACTTTTAACTTCTCTATTACTTCCACTATTTTTTCAAACTTGGGTAAATATAATTAATCATACTTATTTCTAACTACTGGTTGGTATTTTCTCAATTCTATTCTTGTATCTACAAAATCCTCAAGCTTAGTATCTAGTTCCAAAAATGGTTCTTTAGTTTTAAATGCTTGTCTTAAATCATCTTCTAAAAAATAATTTTGAAAAGTTTCTTTGAACTATTGAACTATAATTTTCACTAAGGAAAGGTTGGTATTTTACTCATCTTCAAAAATATCAAGGACAGTGGAATTGTAGCATTTACCTACTTCAAAAACTTGCCCTTGAGCATTATTCTTAATCTGTTGAATATCATCATGTAAACCCTCCATAACTTTATTCCCTAAATATATCTTTTCTATCCAATCATCTAATTTATCCAACTCTTCTACTGAGTATATCTTGGTTAGCGTCAGCTACCTTTTCCCTTTTATAGATCTGAGTGCTTGTAAATCATTGAGCTAGGTGCACACTTCATCCATTAGCCCAAAATCTTGGTTTATTATAGAAACAATTTTTTCGTGTTACTATGGTTTTGTTGTAGTAGGGTCAAATTTTCTTGTATTATTTAGACTCCCCTTTCCTCAAAAGTATTAGGCCATTTCTAACATTGGTCCAAAAATGACTCAATTAGTTTCCTTGCCCGCTTCCATTCTAGTGCATCTCGAAGAGAAATGTCAAGACTAGTTAGGTCTATTGATCCTACCACCTCATTCAAATATCCTCTCAGAAGTAAAATTTTTTCTACAACATTATTAACTCTGACTCATCCTTATCCATTTGTGAAAATATTGGCTTAAGGCCAATGGTAATCAAGACCCTTTCATTATCCACCATGGGATTTCCCAATATGACCTCCTTCATCTCATAAACCTTCATATTCAATTCTTTGGTGTATGCATGAGGAGGTGGAATGGTGATGTGTGCTAGAAGGTCTTTATCTTGATTCTTCATTATGAAAGCAAGTATTATAGCATCACCCTTTAATGGCTCAAGTTTCTAGATTGCCTTTATTAATTCATTCATTCCCTCCTCTTCTATCAGTTCCATCTACTTATTTTTTCTGATCCCAACCTCATTCTTCAACCATGATGGTGTTGTCCCCATTGGTGACATGTATTGTACTAAATAAATTGGTTTTGGAGTATGCTCCTTTCCCTTATCACTCCTCTCTAGAGTCTTCTTGTGTTAAGGAAGATATTCAGAGAGATATTATGTGTTATGTTAGGCTAAGGACCTAGCCGCTATATTTGAAGGAACTTTTTGCCTCTCTTATGCTATCTATCCTTCATCAAATACCTTTTTGGTCTAAAAATATACATATTCACCTTCCTCTATATTTTCACTCTTGAGTTTTACTTCAATTATAAGAGGAGGTGGAGCCACTAATCCTTTATCTATTACCAGTGTCATGTCCTGTGTTGGTGGAGGAGGATTTCCGACAGGACCTTCAAGTAGAGGAGGTAATTGATTCTAATTATTTGCTAATAACTCATTCCTCAGAGTGTCCCTTATTTTCTCTCCTACCATCTTAGTACTTATAGGAATAAAATTAAAATTTGAGAGGTCAAAAATATTTTCTCTCTCACCTTCCATTCGTCACTACCCATTTATGTTGTTCATCTTCCAAGGTTTTGACTTGGGTAGGCTCCTTGGGGATAGATGGATGTGTCTAACATGAGCTTCTTCTCCTCTCTTCTTCATCTACAATAGTTGAGTGAGTTCTTTTATTTAAAGGGAAAATTTTAACTTTTCCCCCTTCTTCCTCATCTTCCACCTCTACAATAGTTTTTGGCACCTTTGGAGAGAGAGTACTCTTCTTCTTTAATCTTCTTCTTTTCACACTTTCCACCATCTTTTTTTTTCTGGCTCTCTCAGGCGCCAATGGGGAGGCTTCTTCTTACGAGGCTCAAGGTGGTAGGACTCCTTTCTCTTTTTGTTGTATCTATTGTTGCTCCTATTTAGATTGTTCCAACTCTTGATAGGCTTCTACATCCTAGGTGACTAGATCTACTTAGGCCTTGACCACTTGCTTTCTTTCCTTAGGGACTACCATTCTCTTCTTACCCTTACCTTTTCCTATCTCAAAATACTTGACCTCCTAGCTCATGTTGGTGTACCAATTCTGGCCTCACTAATGATTTGGTAGGCTGGGTCGATATAGTGACTTTTGTTCATTTTCCTCTCTTTGGTCAAACTATAGCTTAAAGAGGTATGGCCTATGGAATTTGATCCATCCAAAATGGTTTCTTGATCTATTCCCTTGTAAGTTCAATCACATGCCAACCATGATGATCCATATCATCATTCTCCTCATGCCTAATTTATGCATTCATGATGGGCCTACCACAGATCTTATCCCTATTGTGCAAGGGATCCATTATCTTGGGGACATCTTTGTCCCAGAACTTTAGGGGTATCTCCATGTTCATCACCTTTTCTTCCAACTATAGACTCATTCTAAAATAATCCCTAATACAAACATCGTATTCATCTACTACATTCATCCAATGATCTTCTAGTGCTTCCTTATGTACAAATTACTTCCCTACTATAAGTTGAACTATCCCAATATAATCAAAATATGGGTGTGGAGCCTAATAATCCTATAGGAGATATTGATCTCATTCTGAGTCAAATGTAGCAATATCTTCCTTCTACTTTATGTCAAATGGTCCAATGGTGATCGACCATATCCACATTTTCTTATGTTCTATTTTGACTCTGTTATATGCAAAAGTAAGATGCCAAGCTATCTCAAGTAGTATGAGCCTGCTAGATGGATATCATGGGAGCTTCTTAGGACACAAAAGAGTACCAAATACCTGAAAATAGGAGAAAGTCTTAAACTAGATGAGTAGGCACCAACTTCTATTATCCTTGTTGTAGGCTCTACTAAAATCCTATTCACATAATCCTCTTCTATGAATCTAATGATGGAAAATATGAAACCATCATTAACCACCCTTTATTCCATATTTTGTAGTGGGAGCTTCTTTTTAACATTTGTGGGTATACTACATAAGGCCAAGCATTTGCATCTTGCATGCTTCATTTTTTGTACAATCCAAGATAGTCTATTGTCATAGCAGCCAGTAGATACATCATATATGAAATCATATAAAAAAGAGGCTACTTATTTACTAAGATTAGTTGCTAGTCTAGATTGTCACTAAGGATAGTGGCCCAATCAATAGGCATCTTTTTTGTTTTGACAGTTTCAATGAAGTGCACCATCCATTTCTCTAAGTGGCATGTTGTGGGAAGGCCCATGGCTCTACTCAAGAGTACTATCAAGTAGCCAATATCATCAATCATGTATCCACATGTCATATCCACCTTTCCTACTCTTTGGCCCAAGGGTGCCCTTTCAATTAGGTACTTAGATTGTACCAACTCATTGGCCTCTACTTCATTTTCTCTATACCATATGTCCACACCTTAATAAAATATTTGGAGGTATTGGTCTACCCATGGAAGGTGGAAGAAATTTTCAAAATTTTGTGGCCTAAAATTGAGGACTATATCTCCTATCACACTCTTCATGACTTTCTCCTCTAGCACATAATGTTGGGCCAATGTCATGATCAACTTAGATGATTCAAAAAATATAGCATGAGAAGTGGCATTCACTAACCCACTTTGGATCATATTTGATACCATAGTTGACCTTTCTCTAGGCTTTTTTAGCATTAGGAAGATGTTCCAATCAATGTGGCCTAGTTCTATGCCTTGGATTTGTGTGTGTTTGTCCTTTAATCAAGACTTCTTCTGTACGCCTTAGTATTTGAAAGCCACCAACTTTGGTGACATATCTTCTACCATAAAAGATGATGATGATGTTATTGTATCTACACAAAAGGGAGGAAATATTAGTATTCCAAAATTAGAAGACCATATTGACACTCAATTGGGACTCGGACAAACAAAAAAATTGTTAAGTGTCTAATATATGCACTAGCACACCTACACAAGTGTGCTATGTGAACTAGTGCGCTTTTCTTTTTGCACTTGAAAACAATGTGCACACTTGCACACATTGTGCATGTGTCCAAGATGCACATGTGTACAACTACGCACATGTGGATTTGTGGTCTTTTCTTACAGGGTTTTTTTTCTTTGTTTAAATGTGTACACTTATTGAGGGTGCACATATGTGGATGTGCATATGTGTGCACCTTCATAGGTGTTTTTTTACCTTTGAAATGTTGGTCTTGGAAGTTGATGAGTGGAGGATTGTACCTTGGGAGTAGTGGAGTTGTCTAGTTGAGGATAGTATGAAGGTGTGATCAAATAGAGGAACAAAGAACAAGTGAGAAGAAGAGGGGAGGGGTGGGGTTTATATAGGCCTTGGCCTATACATACTACATACCTCTAGTGGTGCGCAAGTGTGCACTTAGTGCACATGCACTGGTATGCATGTGCACAAGTGCACATATGTGCACTTAAAGCAATTAAAATCCTAAGAAGCTAATTTTCCCTCCCTTTCTTCTACTAGATCAAAAACCAGATTTTGACCAGACCTAGAGGAGGGTACTTGATGACTAAGACACCTAACTAGGTGTCTCATAAAGAATTTTATTACTAGGAGCTTTCTAATTTGTGACTCAAAATGGGCCATGCGTTGTGAGACCACAACACTTCCCTCATTTGAAAATTCAATCCTTTATCTAATACATTGAAAATATTATGGCAAAGAAAATCAATTCATTTTTCATTCTTACATATTGTTTTGGAAAAATATAAAAATATAAAAATAAAATAATTAAAGTATTTGAATGGATGTTTTAATTAAGATATTTTATATTATAAAATGTATCAAAAAACATTAATGTTGGAATTAATATGTATCCATGAGATTTTATTGAAGAAACTAGAATAGCAAAAAATATAAAAATTGTAGAGAATAATGCAACAAATAGAGAATTAAATTGTAAGATTTAACATTAACACCTATGCAAAAGAAAATAAATATTTAATCTATTTATTAATTTAAGAAATTATGTTGATTTCCATCAACAAAGAAACAAACCTTGACAAAGTTTTAGTTAATTCAACATAGAAAATGATGTCACAAGAATATTGAATGTAAAGAGTTGAAGTGAAAAATGTAATGATTAATTGTACTTCACAATTAAAAATTTTCACTCCTAGAGTCGCACCTATATTGTGAAGAGTTAACACTTCTAATTAGTGATACCACACCCTTCCCAAACTTGGTATCTCATATTTATCAAAAAAAGATAAGTTTTATATAATTCAAAATTTGTTTTTCAATAACTTCATCAATGCATCTTTAGAATTAAGACTCACAAAACTATTATCCCAATTTATCTTACCCTATAAAAATACACTTTTAATTAAGTGAATTAAAACTCTAAATGACTTGTCTCTGATTGAAGAGACCAATTTTTAGTTAGATTAATTTCACTTTTTTGTCACTAGTGAAAGTGAATTTGTGTCATTTTCTTTTCAATTAAGCTAATAGTTGTTGTAAGTATAATGTCTCTCTATCTCCTTTAGTGTGTATGAACTAGTAATCTTCTGTAGTGAATAGATAATTCATTGTTTACAACCTAGAAACATAATTAATCAATAACACTACACAAGAATACATATCTAATGGTCAATAATCTATTATCAAAACAAATTCAAACATTATAATAAATCAATTCTTGAGGTTATACATCTTCTTTGAAACAAACCTCAATGCTTTCAATGATGTGGCCTAAAGTATCCTAGAAATTTTTTTAGCTTTCCAATATACTTTTGTTGGATTACTCATATAATGGTTAGTAACTTCATTTTCATTAAAAATATTAGTTCTTTTGCCATTCCAAGAGTAAAACCTTTGACTTCTCAAAGAGATAATTGCTTTAGTATTTATTCATCTTCCTTTAACATCAACTCACAAATAATATCTAGCACGCTACATAGACCATTATAAATAGAAGGGGGATTTATTTGAGAATCAACAAAGAGAGAAATAATATAATTTTAGATGATATATTTATCTCAATGAAAGACAAATCTAACTTAAATATGTCTATTAAATTTCTTAGATGTTAAAAATTTGGACGAACTATATGCATCTATATAAAGTCCTAAATATCTAGATACAAAAACTTAATGAAGGTATAATACTAAAGTGAAATTAATCCTTAATTAAAATAAACTGCATAGTAAAGGATCAAGAAAATATAAATTGTGGTCATCCATCATTCCTAAAACACAAATGCAAGTCCAAACAACAAAATCAAAAAAATATGTGTCACAAAGGAAGAGGTAAACAATGAGCAGAAAATGAATTAATTTTCTTATTAAGTTTATTAGAAAGATTTAAGTATCTGTTAGTAGTCCTTGTTGTCTCTTCAAGTATTTATTGATTTGCAAAAGTTGAGAAATAGATTCTATACTCAAAAAAAGTTTTATTTTATATTGAAAATTTTGGCAAAATTAACTATTCCCAACCTTGCCAACAATTCATTTTGTAGAAAAGATCATTTGTCCTTGAGAACACAAAATAAAATTTTTAACATGATATCTATTGTAATTTCAAATTTTCTTTAAATAAAAACTTTAAAAACTATTAAACTTAAAATTGTTTCTCCAAAAATATGATCTTTCTTCACTTATCCATAGTGGCATATTTCATTAGAACTGTGTGATTTTCATATAAGGTTGTTTTAGTTGCATAATAATATTTGTTTGATTCCTTGTTGAATTAACATGTTAATTATTGAAGAATGGGGATCAAAAATTTATAATATTTCATTTTTCTTTACCATATGTGTATATTTCAAATAACTTGGATTAACTTTTTAATTTTGTTTCTTTCATGTTATGATGATATAGTTTAATCTCAATTCGATCTTATAGAAATGAATACTAGATTCTACTATTTTTTACATCCATATAACATTTGAGATCCCAAAGAGGAAATATACAAATTTTTCAAAGGAGAGCCTAATTAGATGATGCCTATTTTATCAATAAACACTAAAACTATTTGGTTTGAAGTAAAATTGAGGAGTCCAAAACTCTATTATCTTTTAATATTCTCAAAACAAGTGTAATCCTAGTAAGAAAAAACATTACATCATCTATTACAAGTTAGAATAGGGTAACATAAACATCTACAAATTATGTGACTATTATGTTCCATTGAAGAAACTATGACTCTAATTGAATAAAGCCCATATGATCCATTTGCTCTAAAATCTTAAAGTTTTCCATCTAAACAAAATTAGTGAAACCTGACCAAATAGTTTGGGGTGAAAATTTCTAGATATTTGTATGTCATTATTATATACCATGCAACTCATCACATTTTCATTTCATATAAAAATGGAAGATCACTCATATGGTTTGTTTCAAATTTACATTAAAAATATTAGTCATATTAAATATACATATAGATATAGCCATATTATGTAGTACTAAGCTCATTTTAGTCCACATTGTTGATACAATATTGTAGTTCTCTACTAAGGTTGACTAAATCAATGTATATATCAATCTATAGATTTCTAAATGAGCAAGACACAAATGGGAAACCCTAACATTGTAATTGTATTTTTGTTACCAAAATCATATAAATTTCAATGTCTACATAACTCTACCATAAATATATACACAAAAATCAAAGAATTTCAACATGACTATAACTATATTAAATCTAGTAGAAGGAAATTTTAGATATCCTATGATTAAGAAATTGTTACCAAAAATGAAACATGCATCAATGAAAGAAGATAAGTGATGAAGGGTGTTCTCCTTAATACATGAAACACATAATGGAAATAAAGAAATAATAAAAATTGGTGAGAATAAAATTTTGGCCTCTTATTATTACTACAAATAAAGAATTAAATAATTTTGAAATACTATAATATGAAAAATCATATGGGTTCCTTCTATAGGTCATGTTTTCACTTTGTAACTATTTGAATATTTATTGAAGTGAATGTTCCAGTTTTTCTTTCCAAAATTAGGGTTTTGTGTTCTAAATTTTCTTAAACTCTAGAAAAACCCTATTCCTATTTCGTGAGAAGTGTGTTGTCCTAGAAAAAGTTTGGGTTAGTTCCCTCTTCAATTTATTTTTGAGTAGGAGAAAATCTTTTTAACATATTCCTTATGTTTTCGAGAACTTTTTAAATGGTTGTTCACATTAATTCATAAAGTTCTCAAAATAATCTGTGATGTCTAGTCTCTTCAAGATCAATGGTGATTGCCTTATCAGTATGAGAAATAGTGTATCTTTTACCGCTAGTAACATTACGACCAAAGGATGGTTATAATAGGGACCCAATTGGTGAGTAAATAATGGTTTTAAGATGAGTTACTTGCATCATCGGATCTCCCTAAGGTCAATGGTGGTCATGTTGTCACTACTAGAAGTTGTATGAAATTTTCAAATAGCAACATAGCGATCACCCACGAAAAGAGAATACAGTGGGACCAAACTTAAAAACAACACTATAATGATTACATGTCATTAATGGACACATTATCATGTTAGAATGGAATGATGTAATGTGACACTAAGGATCCGCACTCAAGGAAATGTACATGTTGATCTATGCTGTTAGATATATTCAAGATCGATGGTGGTCAGTATGTCAATATGGTAACTTGCTCAAACTTTAATATTCATGACATGGTGACCAAAGGGAAGTTATGTAGGCCCACCATACTTAAAATGGAATGATCATGGAGTTTTCACCATCCGATCATGGCATCATCAATGATGGTCACTATGTCACCATGAGAAGTTGTTTGATGTTTATTCTTAGTGACATACCAAGAGTGTGACATGTGTCCAAAGGCACAAGTCGATCTAGTGTATTTCACCAATAGTGGAAATAAAAGCTTATGTGGATGGATTCAATTGGTTTGAATGCCAACTTGGAAGGTAGAAGCTAAGTCATTAATGTTTTAATCCCTGAATCATCAGATTTTTCACAAATCAATGGCTTATTTTTAAATTGGAAAGTGATGCCACCCTATTTTTTCCTGTGATCCATTTATGAGAATTAAGGCTCCCTATGTGAAGTAAAACTAGAGATATAGCACAAGATTTCAGATCTCTTCTCCACGCAAACAATTCTCTAATTTTTGAGAGCCAAGAATTTGTTGAATAAATTTCCCTACCTAGTTGTATTGTGAAAGAGCTTTTTGTATCTACTCTCTATTGCAGAGTTCAAAGAAGAAATAGTAGAGAGAAAAGTAAGTATCTTAGCTTGCATTACACTCAAAAAATTATGGTTTTTTTGCATCATTATTATTGAATATGCCTCTAAAGAAGGGTTTCTAAGGAAAGGGAGAATATGCCAATAGAAATATACATGATGATATTTTGGAGCACTTAATTGAGTCTACAAATGATTCATCCTAGATAAAAAAAGCTAATCCCTATGAGCCCTAGGCTTAAGATTATAGATGGTTTATATGATAAAGGGAATTGTGTTAGGGATGCTATTACTTCTAAAATAGGTCTCTAACATTTTAAGAAATGGTTCTCAGAGAGAAAGTTGTTTGCCCCCAATGGAAATTTCTAGAATTTTGATTTGGGTAAATTAGTGGTCCCTAAGGTTTTCATGGATTCAGAACTTCTCATAGCCATAGCCAAAAATTATGACCTAGTAGCCAAGGTAGTGAGGAGAGTAGACAAGGAATGCTAAGTAGGAATTAATGCTAAAGAATTTTGAGAGGTTTTTGGGTTAGAGCTAGTTACAACATCAATAAAAGATCCTTTTAAGAAGGAATTTTTTACTACTAGGGCCATAGATATTTACGTGCCTTTATGTAGGGTTTTTGGTGAGGATGGATAAAAATGTATGCATATGATGACATAGATTTCTTCTTTTGGTGTGGATATCATCTTTGATTTTGTATCTTACCTAGCAGAGGAAATTTATGTAGGACTGGTTGGAATCACAAAGAGAAAAGTTGAAAAAACATTTGGCCATTATTCATTATTGATGCACATGTTCTTATTTAAAGGGTTACTTACTTTGAAAAAAGATAGTTTTAAATAGAAAATATGAGGGAGAAGCTCTGCCAGTCTAGTTGTGGAATGTAGATATGACCTAGGATGTAGAGGAGGCTAGCTTTGTTAGATTTGACAGATAATTCACATCCAAGTTGAGAAACCTCATATTAAAAGACAATCTCAGAATTCCCAAGGCCTTGTTGGATTTTATCAGGTCTATGGACAACCCTTTTGGTTTTAAGGTATCCCACAAATGGGCAGATATTATACCCTACCCTATTTCTATAGTTTTTAGAGTATATGGTTTCCAAAGGACCCCTCATGTACTTCCTTACCAAGTGCCTCTAAAGGTAGGGATAGCTGAAATGATATGGCAGATAGGTGGATTGGAGGAAGCACAATTGATTGGTAGGTCTAGGGGCTCAATTTTCCCATCTTGTATTGTTTCTCACCATTTCATAATCACTAAGGGTCAGTAGTTGTTCTTGTACAAATTTTTGGACCAGTATAAAATATATTCTCCCATGCTCATTTTTCTGATAGTGAGGGATGTTTTGATATTTTCAAATGAAGGGCTAAAACTGGTGCAAAGGACCATCAACCATACTTCCCTTAAGACATAATAAGGCATGAATTCCCTCTTCAAGAGAAAAATATTAAAAAGGAAAAGTGGAGAGTAAATTCTAGGGTTTTGAAATTTATTAATTATTTTGATAAAGATTAGAAGCCTCTAGATGATGCAAAAACAAAGGCAGATAAAATAAATAAACTAATGATTACTTTTCTTGAGATTATGGAACTTATAAATGAGAAGAATTTTTTTTTTATTAATTCTTATCTTGATAGGGCCTAAGAGATCATGAGAAGGTTGTCTTTCACCACTGTAGTAGGATCAAGGCAATTAGTTGTTCAAAGAAGACTTGGCTATAATGTAATTCAAAATAAAATGCCTACAATGGATAAAGGAAAACAAAAAATAGGGTCAACCAATACTATTCTAGAGGAGTGGAATGATGAGAATATGGCCAAGAGGCAGAAGGTAGAAAAGGAACAAATTCCTAAGGTAGAGGAGTATTCACCAACTCAATCCCCTTTACACATAGGAGATGAACAACTCACTAAGGAGAAGGTGGAACAATTAGGGTCCCAAGGAGGAGTTTTCATTACCACATCAAAATTGGAAGAAGGAAATCCTTGGGAACCTCCTCTACCAAGCCTTGAATTGATTGTTATATTTTACAGAGGAAGGGTGTTGGACCCTATTATAGAATAGGCTAGCCATGAGTTTATTTCTGATGACAATTTTGTTAATTCTAGAGCCTTTTATTAGTTTGCCTCTAGGAAAAACATTAGAATTTTTGAAGAGAGATGTAATAAAGTGAAAATAGAGCATCTAGAGATTAAGGAGGTAGATCTACAAAATCAAATAGAGGAGGAAATGATGCAAGAATTTAGAATCTTGACCCTTGAAGAGGAAGGAGAATGATAAAATCATCTAGGGTTCTACTGCTACCGAATTGGGATATTGCAAATGCAATGGCCTTTAATTCTATTACCAAGAAATTAAATGCAGATGAGAAGGAAAATAAAGAAATAAAAGATGCTAAGTTTAGTGAGGATCATGCTACATTGGTAATCTGGTCAATGACAAAAGGATCCAAAACTAGCTCTTCTTAGCATGATGATACTAGCCTAAGGAAATCTAATTGTAAAGAGAGTTGAAGAAACTACAAGTGAAGAGGCCATAGAACTAGGTGTTGGATCAGCCAACTTCACTTTAGCCACAAATCTAAGGGATAAAAGAGAAAGGTTAGAGTTACAAGACAAGTATGAGAAAGTTTTAGCTACCTGTAATAAAGAAGTTCAAAAGAGAATCAAACTTGAAAATATGTTGATGGGACACCAAGGGAAATCTTGTAGGCTAAGGAATACTTATCCTTATCCACCAGTGGATGTTTTTAAATCCACTCCTCTTATTGAGATTCTAGATACACCACAAAGACCTTAGTATTGCACTATAGAGGATTTTGAAGAAGAAAAGAGTAAACCATAGGCATTGCATGTAGAGTTAGAGATCCAATATGAGGATAGGTTAAGGAAAGCCATCATGTATTTTGTTAATAAGATTGATTGGCCAACTTTTAATGAGAAACTAGAAAAGGTGCTAAATATATTAGAGGAGATGAAAGCAAGTGATGATGCTCCAAAGCCAATTATTAGTAAGTGGAGAACGAGGGATAAGCATGCCACTCTTTTGTGTTTTTTAGTTATTACTTTGTCTTGTGAACACATAGAAGAGACTTATGAATTGACTAATGATATCTCTAAGTTTGAGGATAAGAGAACTACATTACAGAGGAGAATCCTTAATTATCTGGAAAGATATAGAAGTAAAAGCTTAAAAAATTTCCCCCATTCCCTAGATAAAAGAATAAGTTGAAGAATAAAGAGGAATGAGCCCAATCACGTAAGGAGGGAAGAAATAACTAGGGCCAAAGGCATACCCGGCTATCTAAACCACCATGTAAGAGTTAACATAGTGGAAAAAAACACAAATAACAACAACCAAAGGAGGGAGAAGTGAAATACTTATCGATTCTTCAAATAATCAGCACACAATCCCAACTATAAGGCCTTCTAGGTTATGGCCAGATACAAAATACAACTTCTAGATCTGTGATCCAACTTAAATTCACATTTCCAAATACATATACATTCCCTTTTTTTAAAACCCTCTAAGTTCTCCCTAAAACTCAATCCTAGACCTCCTTAAATGCTTATGTGGCCATAGGTCAACCTATCACAAAACAAAACCTTACATTAAATGTATGCACAACCACAAGTCATCTCACATCAAATATTAACTACCTATATCAAAATTAAATGTGAGAAACTTTAGCCCAAATGGGAACTAGATATAGACCACTCAACAAATGAAGACTTCACAAAATACTAGCACTCGTCATCTAAAAAAACACTCAAAAACCACACAAACTTGGCATCCAAAGATCACTTGGTAACCACATGCACTCAACAACCAAAGGGTTACTCAATAGCAACCACAAACTTGACATCCTCCAATGCTTGACAACCATAGAGAACTCGAAAACCATAGGCACTCAGTAACCAAAGGATCACTCGAAATCCTCCAATGCTCAACAACCACTAAAAGCTCAATAATATCAGACATTGCAACTCAGCAGAAACTAAAACTAGCACTCGACAATAACTGGAACTGGACAACAACTGGTAGAATTACAAGGAAACCTAAGATGCTCCTGCATCAGAAAACTAGGGATGGAAGAAATTATTCTCTTGAATCATGCAAGTGTCACAACTTGAGTTGACTCCAACTCAGTTTGAGAAATCCATGTAGCATATTCAACTGGTCTATTCTTCCACTTCATTAAATATTCATAGTAATCTTTCCCTCTTGTGCTCTTACCAACTCTCTGATCCAATACTCTTTCAACTCCTTCAAACTGCTTCTTAGGATAATCTTCTAATACAACAACTTCATCATCTAACTTGTTGGGACTAAAAATTGCATGCTTCATTTTTAGTCACATCTCAAGAATTTTGAAAAAATCAAGCCCTTAAATGCTTTTAAATGAGATTGTACTTGGTTGTCGGTCTGGGGCCTAAGAGGTGTTTAATGTTTCTAACACCTTTCATTTAGTGCGTCTATGTGTTCTATGAAGCTGAAACATCATCCCAAATCATTCTGTGAAGTCCCATTTTGAGCTAGTGTCAAAATTTGCAATTCTGTCCAAGTGTCAAATAGCGATCAGAGGCCCAGTTTGCATCTGAATATCTTTTACCCAGGACTGTGTCATGACTAGTCACTTTGGGGATGTTTAGTGTCCATAATAGGGAACCTATTTTTCAATTTTCAAGTCATTTTGAATCTGTTTGACTAGGTTTTGCACCCCACAAAGTTGGTCATTTACTTTTTGTGCATTTAACTAGCTGTTCACAATTCTGGGAAGCCCTATTCGACCAATCATATCTTTGACCCAGTTGACCCAAATGAAAAAATTCTTTTTGCATTGTGTTCTAGGGGTAAGACACTTCATATGTTCCAATTTTGAGATCATGTCGAATCCATTTGATCAGTTTGCTAACATGATCAAAAACCCAGTTTGCATTGTTTTGTTACGGCTAAGGTATCCAGATTGATCCGTACCCCTGTTCGGCATGTTATAACTTTGATCCTGTGATTGGTAAGCCTAATTTAATTGTACCATTGTGTTGTGTCCTGAAAATCCTTGAAGTATGCCAGTTCTTAAGTCGTGACAAATCCATTTACATACATTCTTATGTCCGTACATTTGCCAAAAACCACTTTTTGACACATTTTCTAGTTAAAATTTCCAAGTGCCTGTTTTCGAAAATTCACCAAATGTGCCCTGTGATTCATCATGAGCCCAAAACATGGAATTATATTCTCTTCATGGCAAAGAACTTATATCCTAGTTTTCAGAACCCCAAGTGATCAATAACTCAGTTTATAATGCCGAACCCGAGCCCAGTTTATGTTTTTTAACATTGTTTGCCTGTAGGGTAATTGAAGTATGGATGTTTGGCAATTAAAATCTCTTGACTGGGAATTCATCATGGGCTAAAAATTTGTAGTGTGATAGAGTATGCAAAATTGAACACTCATGTTGATTTGCGTGGCCTGGTTACATGATCGAATCAATTTTTAAGGCCACCTGGCGAGTCTCCAGATTCAAATTCACAATTTGCAAAAATTGACTAAAATTGGTCATGGCGAATGTCTTATTCAGCAAAAGTGTTTTCTTGCCAGTCACAAGTCTCCAGTTTGCAGATTAAAAAAGATATTATGAGAATGAAGTACAATCCTCTTCCTATTTTGCTACATCTGCAACAGAGAGAAATAGGTGGTGATTGAGCTCTCATATGCAAGAGTCCATAGACAAGCCAACACAAATTGGAAGGAGCATTCAGCAGGAGTCATGTTTTTAAGAGAAACCTCACGCAAGGAAATGAGAGGAGACGTTATGTAAAAAAGGAAGAAATCCTCGGCACTTATCTAGAAAATGCAGTTAAAAGGCAGCAAGGGAAGTAGAAACACATGTCTTGCATGAGATAACAAGTGAAAGCGCAAATTTTTAAGTAGGAGATCCCAATGTCCAAGCTAAGAAAATGCAGTCAAAGGGGCAGGAAAGCCCATACAAAGACACAGAGAAGGCGCTAAAGAAAGGTGCAGCTTAGTATATGATCTCCAGCGTTGGAAGAAAAATGGATGGTTAAATATAAACAGTCATGCTGAAAATGAAGATGGAGCCACGTTTTTAAGGAAACAACAATTTTGTTGAAGAGATAACGCTGAGAAAGATTGAATCCACTGTTGAAAGGTAAAGACCGGTAGCGACTAAGTAAGGAGTAGCCGGCAAGATTAGAGATAGGAAACGTCTGCAGAAGGAGATCAAGAGAGCCTCTGTATATAAAAAGTAAAACCACCACCATTGTGAAAAAATAAGAGCCAGGCGTTAAAAGAAAGCTCCAGCAACATAGAAAGAGGGATGGAGCTGGCAAGATGACTCACACAAATAAAAAGAAACATGGATAAAATGCACAGCGCAGAGACATTTTATGGAAAGGGGCCTGAACATGTTTTATCCCACATTCATTATGTGGTGCATGTTTTTAGTTTTTAAATGCAACTACACGTGTATAATAATATGTCTCAAGATAGAAGGCTTTTGTGAAAGCCAAAGCTCATGCATGGGGCCGTGGTCAGCCGTTGGCAACAACGTAAAGATGTGACATCAGCATGATGAAGGCATGATTTTGGACGGATGCACATGCGTGCTGATGTGGCAAGTTGAGAAACGGATGCAAGGAGATGGTGCCACGTGGCAGATCGTGTGATCGTCGTTATCTTGCCAAGAGAAAATGCTCACCAGCTAGCCATAGCGAGATGGCGACGCTGATGTGGCATGGGTGACTTGGCACAGTGAGGTGGCAGAATAGAGGACCAGTTAGAATGTGACACGTGTCAAGCTCGATCAAACCTGGTTTGACTCGGGTAGAAAAAATGAAAGGAGAATTAAGAATTTTCAATTTTTAATGTTTTATTTTTTCTCCTTCAAGCTCATGTCATGTCAGATTCATTTTAATAAAGTTTAAAAATTTTATATAGTTTAAACTATATAAAAAAGTTAATATTTTTGCAAAATCATATGGAAACCATAAACAAAGGCCTAATTTTCAAACAGCCATATCTGGGGCAATTTTTAACCAAATTGGGCACTCCAATATACCGTTGGAACTGGGAGAACCCGAAATTTCCAATTCTGGAGTCAGTTTTTGCACAGGTATCAGTCAGTTTGAGCCACGCGAGGTTTTCTATCAGGTATCTAAAGTGCAACCATATTCATACTAGGAAGTTCAAATTTGTTTTTTGTCAAGATAGTGACCTAGATATCAATAGAAGGCAATGGAATTTCAGTTAGGGTCGAATTTGTTCTGATTTACTCAGTAAAAACTCATTTTCACTGGCTTTTTCATGGGGCAATCAGATATTTTTGCAAGTAAAGCGTTTTCATCATTAGGCAAGGATATTTTGCAAGTTTGTTACAGATTAATGATGAAACAAAATCAGATCAGAAGGGATGAAATAAGAAAGAGGTTTTCAGTTGGACAAGATGGGATTCCAAGTGGACACTTGTCATCTTCAGTTTCAATCTGGGAATTCATCTCTAGGCTATATCTTGCTTTCTTTTTGTCATTGTGAGGGTTCCATTTTTTGGAGAAAAACCAGTCACTACTAAGATACCAAATTTTGGATCCAATTTTGATATGTTCCCATACTGTGATACCACATAATTCTTTAGCATTTCTTCTTGTATTGAACAAAATTTTAAGTTTTGCAGATAGTTCTTTTCTGTTGGGTGATCTATGAGTTATTTTCTATACATTTCATGTATTTGATTTCAAGGAAAACAAATAAAGTGCAGCAAAAGTTTGAAGTTCAGTTTGAATCTTGTCTCCTAATTATGGCTCTGTTATTTTTTCTAATTTGTGATCAAAGAGCATGAATTAGGTTGCATTACATTTTGAAATGTATTTGGTTAAAATGTCTTGCTTATGGAACAAAGAACCATGTAATTGCTTGATATTTGTCACAAGGTTTGCAAATTTCATGATAGGATTTTCTGAGTATGAGATTCATTCTGTAGCAGATGTCTATTCACAATGTGAAAGATAGATCAGGGATCTTAATATAGAGATACGTTTGAGGATTCCAGGAGATGTATGGTTATGATTCATTTAATTGTCCAATAGATAAGGCACTGGTCAGAGATAGGATCATTAAGTTCTGTTGTTCATACTTGGGTCTTGCTATTATCAACATATTAAATCAATTTTCCCTTTTATGTTGAAAGCTATTCAATGTTAACCCACACTTAGCTTGCCAGTTTCATGAGTTATGTTCTTAGCTTTTTCATGCTTATGATTCCTGGTTGAGTATAGAAGATTTAGGGGTTTTTATCTGCTTCATATTAGATTCAGTGTATGCTTTGATAACTGGTACCATATAAAGAATCTACAGGTCTACCCGCCTAGGTTTTGCAGAGCCTAAAGAAGAAGAAGGGTCATGCCTTATAGTTGGCCTGTTGTCTGAATGGGCATGTTGAAAATGGGATTTGGCTGCCCCTAGATGTGCTTTGTTCTCATCAGGGTAATTGGAAATGGGTAACGTTTTCAAACACCAACATAACTCATGATACTTATACAAATCAGCAACATTGAATATAGGAAATATATCCATGTCATCAGGTAACTTGACTTTGTAGGCATTTCCACTATCAAACTTGTTCAAGATTTTACAAGGTCCAAACTTCCTCATCTTCAGCTTACTATATGTTCCAATAGGAAATCTTCTCTTATTCAAATGAACCATCACCTTATCACCAATTTCAAAAAAATGATGTCTTCTAGACTTATCAACAGTCTCTTTATACTTCTGATTATGTTGTTCCAACCTCAACTTTACTTCCTTATGCAAAGACTCCATAAAATCAAAAAATTCTTCTCCTATAGCACTTATTTTTTCTTCACCAATAACATCTCTCAAATCTGATATACCTCTACGCTACATTCCTATAACAATCTCAAAAGGTGTTTTCCTTGTACTCCTATTCATAGAATTATTATATGCAAACTCATCTTATGCCAATACCATTTCCCAATTACTTGACTTATCTCCAACTAGAAATCTTAGCAAATTACCCAAGCTTCTATTCTCAACCTTTATCTATCCATCAATTTGTGGATGGAATGTAGAACTAAACTTCAACTCAATACCCATCTTTTCCCATAAAGTCTTCCAAAACATAACCAACAAACTTACTATCTCTATTAGAAATAATACTTCTTGGTAATTCATGCAATCTTACAATCTCTTTAAAGAAATTTTCAGCAACATGCTCTACATCTAATGTCTTCTTACATGGTATGAAATGAGCCATCTTAGAAAATCTATCCATAATGAAAAATATAGAATCATACCCCTTTACTATTTTAGGCAATCCAAGAATAAAATCCATACTGATGTCACTCCAAGGTTTCTTAGGAACAACAATAGGTGTATAAAAACTAGTATTCTGACTTACTCCTTTCCTAACTTGACAAACTCCACATCTCTTCACAAATTTTTGAACAGATCATTATACATTTGTGGCCAATAATACTTCTCCTTCAGCAAACTCAATCTCTTATCAATTCCAAAATTTCCAACCTTTCAACCACTATGCTTTTGCTTAATCAAATTCAACCTCCTTGAACTTCTAGGGACACACAACTAAGCTCCTTTAAATAATATACCTTCTTGAATGAAATACTCATCATACTTACTTATGTGGTCTATTAGATTTGGTGCTCTGCACTCTCTCTGTGCCTCAGAAAAATTAGGGTCAATATCATACAACTCTTTCATTTGATCAAAACCAAGAACTTCAACCTTCATTTTAGTCAATAAAGAACATTTTCTACTCAATGCATCAGCAACTCTATTAGTAACTCCACTCTTATGCTTGATAAAAAATTTAAAACTCTGCAAGTACTCAACCCACTTCATATGTCTCTGATTCAATTTATGTTAACTTCCCAAGTAATGCAAAGATTTATGATCAGTATACAACACAAACTCCTTAGGAATAAAATAATGTCTCCACTTCTTCAAGGCTTGAACAATAGCATAAAACTCTTGATCATACATCAAATACTTCCTTTTAGCATCATTCAACTTTTCACTAAAGAAAGCAATAGGTTTACCTTCTTGACTCAATACAACTCCTATTGCACTACCACTAGCATCGCATTCAACTTGAAATACCTTATTGAAGTCAGGTAAAGCCAATACAAGTAACCTAGCAACCTTTTGATTCAAAGTCTCAAAACTGTTATTAGCTCCATGTGTCCATTTATATTCCTTTTTGTCTCCTCTCATTGTCTCATTCATAGCATTAAAAAAAAAACTAAAATTTCTTATGAACTTTTTGTAAAAACTAGCCAAACCATGAAATGATCTTACTTCATCCACATTCTTAGGTGTAGGCCACTCCAAAATTGCTTTAACCTTCTCAAGATCCATCTTCAAACCATCAATTGAAAATATATAATCTCTTCTTGCATAAAATAACACTTTTTTGGATTAATCATCAACTTCTCCTCTTTCAATCTCTACAATACTTGTCTAACATGCTCAAGATGTTCTTCCTTAGTCTTACTAAATATCAAAATTTCATCCAAGTAAACAATCACAAACTTACCCAAGAATCTTTTCAGAACTTCATTCATTAATCTCATGAAAGTACTAGGTGCATTATTCAAACCAAAAGGCATAACCAACCATTCATACAAACCATCTTTTGTCTTGAAAGTAGTCTTCCATTCGTCACCTTCTCTAATTCTGATATGATGATAACCACTTTTTAAATCAATCTTAGTAAAATACTTTGCTCCACTCAAAAAATCTATTATGTCATCCATCCTCAACATAGGAAACCTATATTTCACTATGATCTTGTTAATAGCTCTTGAATTAGTACACATTCCAAATTCTCCATTCTTTTTAGGTTCTAATATAGAAGTTACAACACATGGACTCAAACTTTCTTTGATCAAACCTTTCCACACTTACTCATGCACTTTTTTGTTAAGTTCTTCATTCTCTGTAGGTGTCAATCTATATGGTGCTTTATTTGGAAAACTAGCTCCAGGAATTAGATCCATACAATGACTTATACTCTTTAATGGTGGTAAACCATTAGGAATATGTTCTATAGCAATATCCTTTTATTCATTCAACAAGTTTTCAATTTTTGTTGCTACTTGGCTTCTACTAGTTTCTTCTATCACTTAGTCATTACTAGCTTCTATTGTCCCTCAATCATTACTACCAAAACTCAATCCTCTAGTAATTATAACAAAAAAAACTTGGTTCCTTTTCATTTCTTCTTCAAATTATTTCCCATGGACCATGCAAATTTTCACAGCAGTACAATTAACCTCATCTGGACTTTCAATCAAAGGCAGCAATATTTGCTTTTTTCCATTCACCCAAAGAGTATATTGATTCAATCTTCCATCATGTATAGAATATTTATCATATTTCTAAGGCCTACCAAAATCTTATGCTCATCTTTGATCCATAAATCATGGTAGGGTTTAGGATGCTTCACCCTCTACAACTACAACTTTGTAACCAACTCTTTTGATGCCAAATTTGTAGAACTTTCATTGTCAATGATTACCTTGCAACATTTTCCAGCCATCTTACATCTAGTTTTGAAAATAATTCTCCCTAAAATAGTTTCCTCATCACTTCCCTTATTACAAAAAGGTTCTTCTCACCATCAAATTTTCTCTAGCTTCAGGTCCACTTGGTGAACCCTTAGTGCCTCCTTGAATCACAACATTTTTGTTACCTTGACCACTTTTAGAAGATCTACATTAAAAGGATCTATGCCCTTCTTTACCACATCTAAAACAATTACCATGGAAACCACCTCTAGAATAAGAATTACCTCTTCCTCGATAAGAACTAGTACCTCTTCAGTAAGAATCACCACCTTTCCATGCAGTCTTTCCTTTTTCATCATTCTTCCATTCAAATTTACTCTTATCTTGCACATAATTATTAGATCTATAACCTTCACCATAAGATCCACCTCATTCTCTCTTGAATCTACCACCTCCCTCTCTTTTTCTTTGTTCATGCTTCTTTGTCAAGATCTTCTCATCTTTCAAGGCATATTGGTATGCTTCTTCCACACTTTCCAATTTCACAAAACTTATTTCATCTTGAATTATAGATCTCAATCCATTTAGGTATCTTGAAATTTTATCAACATCATCATCCACATGTCTAGATCTGAATCTATAAAATTCCTGAGTATACTTCTTCATAGTCATATCTTTTTGTCTCAAATTCAGCATTTTTCTCAACAAGTTAACTTGGTAATTAGTAGGGAGGAATTTTTTATTTACCTTTTTTACCATATTCACCCAAGTTTATATCTTCTCCTCTCCTCACCTTTCTCTATCAGTTTGCAAATGCTCCCACCATAGTGAGATGTCCTTTCAACCTAGTAACTGCAATCTTCACCTTCCTATTATTAGGAATTTTTTCATACTCAAAGAACTTCTCCATTTTAGATATCCAATCCAATTTAGAATTGGTATCCAATTTTCTATCACAAGGAATAACTTCTATAGTAGACTTTGAATTTTCCTGACACAACACTCTCAACAACCTTGCTTCATTTTGATCTTCTCTAGGTTCTAGATTAGGGTTTGGTGTTATTGCTTCATCATCACTTACATCATCAAGATGTGCTCCTCTCCTCTAGGTTGTTTGCATAGCATCTAATATAGCTACAATTTATCTCAATGTATCTAATACTACATTATCAACATTTCCTCTACCTTGAACCATCTTCACAAATTAGGTTCTTGCAAGATCATAACCCTTTGCAAGTTATAGATCAAATTTGCATATCTACAACCCTACAAACCATTTCACTTAGAATTCTACATGATTCAATTACCACAAGGATGAACCTCATGCTCTGATACCACCTGATGCAAGGAGGGAAGAAATAACTAGGGCCAAAGGCACACCAAGCTATCCAAACCACCCTACAAGAGTTAACATTGTGGAAACACAACAAAAAGAACAACAACCAAAGGAGGGGGAAGTGAAAGGCTTATCGACTCTTCAAATAATTACCATACATGCCCAGCTATAAGGCCTTATAGGTTATGGCCAGATACAAAATACAACTTCCAGATCTATGATCCAACTTAAATTCACATTTCCAAACACATATACATTCCCTTTTTTTAAGACCCTCTAAGTTCTCCCTAAAACTCAATCCTTGATGTCCTTAAATACTTGTGTGGCCATAGGTTAGCTTATCTCAAAACTAAACCTTACATTAAATTCATGCACAACCACAAGTCAGCTCACATCAAATATTAACTACCTATATCAAAATTAAATGGGAACAAGGTCAGCCCAAATGGGAACCAAACACAGGCTACTCAGCAAATGAAGACTTCACAAAATGCTAGCACCCATCATCTAAATGAACACTTGGAAACCACATGAACTCAGCATCCAAAGATCACTTGATAACCACACACACTCAGAAACCAAAGGTTCACTTGGTAGCTACCATAGACTCGATATCCTCCAAAGCTCAGTAACCATGGAGAACTCGAAAACCATAGGCACTCAACAACCAAAGGATCACTTGACATCCTCCAATGCTCAACAACCACTAAAAGCTTAGATTTAGAAGACATTACAACTTGGTAGAAACTAAAACTAGCACTCAACAATAATTGGAACTTGACAACAACTGGCAGAATAATCAAAAGTATAGGATTAGAAGGAACCCCAGGATGCTCCTGCATCACCTAGAAACTAAATGACTTGTTATGTATTTAGATGAATAAAGTCATAAATGAAAAAGGAAATGCATGGTGGGCATCTACAATTGAAGAAGTTTTGAAAGTGAAATTATTTTATGATTCCTTGAAAGAAGATTTTTTTGAGATTGAAAAAATTGGAGAATATGTAATCAAAAAACAACATGATATTCTAGAATTTAATTGGCCAGATGACACACTTTTTGATAAGTGGATGGTAGATTTTTTTCATGCAAAACAATTGGAATATGGTGACACTGATGATGAAGAAATGGAATAGGATGATGTACAAACAACTGACACATCAAAAAAAGTAGAAGAAGATAGAGGCAAGAAAAAAATTCTAATTACATGCAAAGAGGCCCAAATAGATGATTTTGCAACAAGACAATCAATGGTGACTATCGATTTGTCAATGAAAAATGACATGGATGGACTACCTTAGGTTCAACTCAGCCTTTAAGTACTAGAACAAGACCCATCACATGCAAGACCAATCATCACACACATTGACAAAGAACAATAACAACAAAGCCAATCGTAAAATCCTCAACAACAAAAAGTGTAGCAGAAAGTGGTCCCCACAAAAGAATATTTATGATGTAAAGTTTTTCTATTGCACAATTTTTTGTCTTTTATGATAGTAACTTTTAAATATCTTTATGACTTAAGGATAGTTATTAGTTTCTCTATGCCTGAAGCTTTTTCCATCTCACACTATATAAGTGAGATTCCAAGGCTAGAGAAAGAGGTCTAATTTATGGTATAACTTTTAGTTCTGTTAGTCTATTTTCAGTCAAGTTTGATATCAACTCTTTGATGTATTTTTCTACAAATTTAAGGAACACATTAATTGTCCATGATTATGTTGTCTTATTTTTAGTTGTTCTGAGTATTACTCAATGTTATATAATTTTCAAAGAAGAATAATGTAAGGATGAATTGTCCCCATTATCTATTCTCTCTAAATCTTGTCTCCATTTTTAGTGGCTGGTTATTTTGAGATTGAATGAGAAAATCTTGTTTAGTTTAATGCAACTAGGATAAGTTGTATGTCAATTCATTATCACTTTTGATTTAATGAATTGAGTAAATGCTTCAATCAATGTGATAGGATCTCCACACAATAGGAAGGATTTATGTATCAATGAGTTGTAGGGAGAATTTTTTATTATATTGATTGTAGGATTGTCAATTAAGTTAAGAAATTGGATAGACTCTGAATCCCAATGGATGAGGCACTAATCAACTATTTTAGTTAGCTCATAAAAAATATTAGATAGATGTCAACTAAACATCTACAAATCAATATCAATTTTTCTTTAAATGTATGAAGAATGTCATAGCCAGTCAGTACTTGTTTACATTTAACCTCAGAGTCTTAGTTAGCTGCTATTGCCTAAAATTATTTGTAGATCTGAGAAGAATTGTGACCAATCTGATTTAAGGGATGAATATTGTTATAAAATGTCATGAAATGAATGAGATATGAATATAGTATCAAGTTGTGAATATTTTTATCCCTTAGGTGCACTCACCTTGGTTTTGCAGGGCCAAAATATTAGAAAATCCTCCATGATTTTGTTGAAGTTGGATCTAGATCTAAAGAACATATAATTATTTATAGGAAGTAGCTAATCTTTAGGTTATTCTAATCTTCACCATCTTGGTATTAAGTTTTTTTTTTCTTAGTAGTGTAAAAACACCAACACCTTCCTTAGAATAATTTTCAATACAGAGTTGCAAACTATCTCCCATAGTTGTCCTTGATAATCTATGAGCCTTCCTTATATAGAAAATTTTACACCACTAGAGATTTTTTTAGGCATCAAATCCTAGCCTTTGAGGCCAATGCACCCTACATATAGAATTGGCTCAAATCAATTATAAAATTTATTTTGGAATTTGGGTTGGCCCAACTTTGGAAGACTAGAACTTGTGAATCATTAATCTAATTTTCTATTATAACCCCATTCTAGAATCCTCAGCTTCTGATCTATAGAGTTTACCTTGCACAAGATCGAGTCAACCCCATTTTAGAGCACATATAGGGTCTCTAAGGCCTTCAAAATTGAGATTGGTATTTTTTTTTACCAAAATTTCACATCAAAAATTAGCAATAACTTCACAAATACTTATGATATGGCACTAAGACTCAACTAATAAGTTTATATATCCAAGATGAACCTAGACCTCTAAAATTAGGACATTATTAGCTCATATAAATGATTTTCTAAGTAACAAGCCTCTATAAACAACAACTCTTCACTGAGATTATTACTATTCAAGAAACATAGAGGAAATATTTTTGGGTGATGCAAGATTTCTCTTAAACCTAGGATGCTCTTGCATTAGGCACTTGAGGTAATATAAGAAGTGAACTCGTCATGACTCAAGTATTCAAAGGAAAACCAAGATGGTCAACCTCCTTCCTTGGTACCCATGATGAATTCTCCACTAGCCTCACTTTCCATTTGACCATTTACTCTTCATATATTATGTTCCTTGTGCTTCTTCCAACATGACTATTCAATGTCTCCTCAATCTCTTTTTTAGCTTAAGTAGCTTCTAGAATATGCCAATGTGCTTTTTCTATGTCATCTCCATCACCTCCTTCATAATACTTTATCAAATCCAAAATGTTAAATAATCATAATATTCTAAACTTAGTAAGCAACTCTAATTCATAGGCATTTCTACAATCATGCCTTTTTAGTATTTTGCATGGTCCAAACTTCTTCATTTTCATCTTCTTATATGTGCCCATTGGAAATCACACCTTCCTCAAATGAGCAATGACTTTATCTCAAATTTTACATTCCTTATACCTTATTTTTTCAACTTTCCAAGATTTTCACTATACATTCATCCTTGTAATGCTTTTTCCTCACAATCCCATGGATGTTCTTTAAAAATCCTCCAACTCAGCACTACTTAGGTCTCCTTTATCCAGCCGACTCAATTGAGAACCATTTATGGGGCTTCTCCTATATACAATATGGGATTGTGATTTACTAGTTCTCATATTGACAAAATTGTTGTATGCAAATTCAGTCTATGTTAAAATCAAATCCCATCCTTTTGGCTCATCTCCAACTAAACATTTCATGAGCAAATTCCCAAAACTTTAATTCATGACTTATGTCTACCCATTAGGCTATGGATGATATGATGAGCTAAAATTCAAATTTATCTTTAAATTCTTCCAGAATCTACACAAAAATTATCCTGAAAAACTTCATATCTCAATTTGAAATTATGCTCTTTGGAAGACCATGTAGTCTCACCTATTCTCTTTAAAACAACTTCATCACATTAACAACATTACTAGTCTTCTTGTAGGGAATGAAATGTGTCATTTTAAAAACATGTCAACCATCACTATTCTTCTTGTATTAATGCCAATAAATTTATGAACTCTATTTTTGCTAAGGAACTATAGAATGCACGCTTACCTTTTTATTCCCTTCATAGGTTGAAGTATTTTCTATTATTTCAAAAATAAGTTTTGAAGGGACCTCAAACCCTTTATAGTTGAATTAGAAATAGGTATTAAATATAATCCATGTCTTATTAGATCATAGAATAACATAATCATGAAAAATATTATGAGAGAAACAAAAATCTTAATACCTAGAAGTGCATAAAAGCCAATAGTAATATTTAAAGAAAAAAAAGAACAAAAAATTGCATCACTTGCACTTCCTGTAACATCAACTAGAAAACTTGATAGAAAAATAAAATAAAAAATATAGAGAAGAACATTAATCAAGCATTTTAAGGATCTCAACAAACTCCATGACAAGATCCTCCATCCTTTAAAAGGTCATTTTAATCTCATTGATATCAATTTTTCTTTTGCTCTTTATCTCCATAGATAGAGCTTTATTTTTCAAGTTTCCTCTCGTTCTTTTACCCAAACCTTCCTTCTAACTAGAAATCAACTCCTCCTCAAGACCCACCAAAATAATCATAGGTTGAAATGCTATTTATAGTAGTAGAATGATTTTTTGGGATAGAATTTATGTCAAAACACTAATAGGTATTGTACCCTAGGGACATTAGATAATGTTGATCCCTAAGCCATGTTGTCTATTCATGTCAAATAATTAGTCATTCATAAGGTGGGATTATTTGGTCATCACTACAACTAATTCATCCTATATATGTCGAGCCAAGAAATGAAGACTTGTACATATTCCAAGTAATGTGTCAAGCAATAGTTACTATCGAGTGAGCTAATGCTCATTGCATACTCCAATGATTACCAAGCTTATCAGAGATTATAGTGAATGTCAAGTTAGTTAGAGATATTAGTAGAAGCTGAGTGATATAGAGTCTTAGTTATTAAGTTCATTCTTAGTATAGTTAAGGGTAGTGGAAAACATGAAGAAATAGTTTATGCCAAGTGCTAGTGTGATGCAAGTGTTGAGTAACACAGTTTCACATTTTTTTTTGAGTGCCACTAAATCCTATGTTAATAATTTTTATCGAGTTGGAAGGATGTTTCAAAGCTCAAAGAGGTACTCAAGGAGGTGATTACATGTTTAGAAGAAGATCATTAATCTCTAAGTAAGGAAATCTAGCAATTGGAAAAATGCAAAGGTCAAATGACAAAAGGATTGATTCTAGATTATTGATTCGGATCTGTAAGGTTCACTCAAATATCTATTTAAGGAAGGTCTAAAACCTAATTCATTATAGATGATATGTATGGATGTGAATAGGTGAAGATAATTTTTTTGGAGGTGAATCAGAGTGTAAAAACCAAGTAGTATAGTGAAGAGTTTTGATTAGAGGTAGGGGAGATCTATTATAGTCAGATAATACTATATTGTATAAAGGAGATTTTTTATCAAGTATTGAAGTGCTAACCAAAGTATCAAGTACTGAATATTTTAATAGTTCTTTCAGGGTTTAAATATATTAATAGAGTAGCCTTAACAAGCTTATGTAAATCTCCTAATAGAGTACTTACTTCATTGTGATGTAAAAATCCTTTAATCAAGGTAGAACCTATTTTTTCTTTTATCCTTTAATAGGGAAGACCCCTCCAATAGTAGATCATTAAAAGTGATCAAATCATTGTAGCCTTAATAGGCACAACTTTATTTCTATAGTAGTGAAGATTTTGTGGGTGTCATCCCCATCGTAGTTTTACCTTCACCTTAGAGGATTTCTATGTTACCAAATCTCTATGTAAATGTGTTATATTTTTATGAGTTTATGATTATGCAGTTAGAATGTAGATCTAAAGTAATGTTGATGTGAATAATTTCATTGATATCAAATAATTGTTTAACTGAGGGTTTTATTTGGTTATAGCAAATATGTTTCATATTGAAGTTAAAAAAGCTAATTAGATCCTAATTTACCCTTCCCTCTCAGTATCACACATTTCCTATTAGATCAATTGGAATCAAAGTTGCGTACTCTTTCCATAAGTCTAACCACTTGGGACTAAAATATCTTGAAGATTGAAGCCTAGAAATAGGGATAGATCATTGAGAATAAAATATTGATGTTCATCTTCCATACAAATAGGTAAAGGCTATAAAGTTAACATTAAAAAAATCCTTGAAGAGAATGAAAGTGATGACCATACAATAAAATGAAACCCAATACCAAGAAGAGACTATATTCAAAAACTATTTGATGAAGGAAATTATAGTGAATCTAATAGAGCAATAATAGATCTATTAGAGATGAATAATACCTTAAATAATAATGCATGCCCTCAACCAAATTCTAGGGGATATCCTAACATTGTGTTGACAAGAGATTCATCAAGGGAGTTATTTGAAATTCCACCCTAAGTGATTATGATTCATGATGTCATATCATGTTATATGTGTAATAGTGGAGAGACAAGCAATTTTGAAATGAGGAATGCCTATGAGAAGTTGCATGACAATGAGATATTGAAAGATGAGAAAAAGGTCACGGCCAAGAAAGGGTTCGCTCATACCCTAGAATTTCTAAAAGTCTATTAAGTTGAATGGATAATAATCATGTTTAGAAGGATAGATGACGTGAAACTATGGTTGGAAATTGGACTAGTCAGAATCAAAAAGTCCATTTTTCATTACATGATTGGTTACCCTATTTTGGATTGAGTGAAGACTGTAGATTTCCAAGAAAGGGATGTAATTGAAAACCTCATAGATGTAAAGTGGAATGGCCAAGGTATGTCAATCAATACTATTGAGGATCCAATGATTGTGTTAGCAGTTCATGTGATTGCTCACAAGTTTTATTAGTTGATCGGACTAAATAGTGTGCCATGTGTAGTTATTGACATGGTTTATAAATTGTTTAGGGAGGACCATAGCTATGATTTGGATTAGTTTCAATTGATACAACTTGTAGAGAACCTTCAAGCAATAAGAAAGGCTAATAATTCAACTGGTAAGTTTGGCTCTCTTATTCTATGCATATTTTTCTATGTACAAAATTATCTTTCCATTGGTGGAGATGTTATTTGGGATAAGGATAGACTAGTGAATGAGAAAATTAATGAGCACAGTAATCAAATTGGTCATAATTTTGAGACCATAATATATGGTTATTTTGAGGACTTCAAGAGGAAGATGAAGAACACATTAAAAATACCTAAATTGGTCATTGATAAATATTATGAGCCCATGTGTTTTCTTATTGATACAAATTATACATATGCATAGGTTGTTATACCTACAGTAGCATGGTTAAGACCTATGTATTATGAAGTAAATTCTAATGAAGTGACATTTTCCATCATAGCTCTTTTAACTAAGGAGATTGATAAGAATGTTGTGCCATTCAACACATATGAAATTGCAAAAATCAAAATGATGATGCAAACCAAGGTCCTTAAGTTGGATAGAAAGAGAAAGAAGATAATCCAAGACTTGGAAGTTAACCTTGGGGAAATACCATTGCAAATTACTGAAGGTAAATGAGAAGATCTTAGTAGTAATGATATAATGAAGAAGACCATAAAGGAAAAGGAAAATAAGCTATTTTTGTTGAGCCTAAGGTAAAGAAGAACCTAAAGAAAGTGGCAAAACAACCCACTACCACACCATAGAGATTCATTAGATAGAGATCTAAGGAAACAAATCATATAGTTGTCGAGCAAGTAAGAAAAGGGCTAGTCAAGATCACAAGGCCAAGAAAGGGAAAAATTCCTAGAAAGAGAACATCAAAAGCTAAAGTGGGGGTTAAGAAAGGCCAATAAAACAAGAAGGTGAGAAAAAATTTGGTTATTCAAACAAATGATGATGAGGGTGATGAAGTTGAGAGGACCGAGTTAGATGACTTGAGGCAATTTCAAATTATGCCTAGGAAAGAGCCTCAAGACATTGAAAACGTATGTGCAAATTTGAATATTTCATAAGGATTATCTAGTTTCAGACATAAGTATGATACTCTTGGAAAGGTAGATAAGGAGAAAGTAGAATAGACATTTATAGACATGATGGTAAATTTTTAAATATACACCAATTGAGTTAGGTGAGGAATTACTAGAAGAATTGTATAATAAAATAGATGTAAAATAGAAATTGGTTTTTACCATAGAGAGACAAATGAGAGAGGCTACATTTCCCTAAATTATGCATGATTTATGAAAATTCAAGGGTATATGTAGGATCATGATCAACCAAACTATGTCCATAAGTGGTAATGAAAAATCAACAAATAAGGCTAATGTAAACTTGATGTGCAATTTTAAACTTGTTATAAACTTTCAATCAAAAACTTGTCAGAAAATAATTTTTAGAAAATTAAATTTATATTCTAAACTACTAGGGCTTATCTGAAGAAAGAAAAAATTGATTGGTGAAAATTTTTAATTTTAATGCACTAGTACAAAACTTTCAAGATAAAAATAAGAAGTATGCATATGTCTGACCACCTTAATCATAATCAAATGATAATATTTTTTAATAATATTATAGATATAATAAGTAGACTCATGTTGGGATGTGGCACATATTTTTTGCATATTTTTATTTAAAATAACTATTTATTATGAATTTTCTACTATAGTATTTTTAGAATAAAAAAACTCCCATGTCTGACCACCTTAATTAATTCAAAACTTTACAAAATTTAATTTTTCTTTTATTTTCCTTATAGTAGAAGAGGTATATAATGTGACACATCTTTTGGATTTCAAAAATATTATATCATTTGAAAGTTATATTTGTTTTTCAATCAATGTGAGAATTAGCACTTTATGCATAACTCCATTAGAAAATGAATATTAATTACTTACTAAGCTTTTAATTTGATAGAAATTAAAATTAAGCAAATGTAAGAATATTCTTTAAAAAACCTTTTCATTTCATCAAATTTGGGTGAAAAAAGTTAGCAAACACATGTTTGATGTAAAAAAAAACACACAAGAATAGGCCAAAAACATATTCTCGGGACATTTTTTAAAGTTGACCATGTAGGGTTGGGATGAAAAGATATACTAGGCCTTATAGATGTATTAATTTTTTGGTTTGGTGTTAGGATGGGGGGGAAAAAAGTTAGAATAGATTTTGAAATTCTTGGAGGCATTTCAAACCTACATATTTTTTAGATCGCCACTTTTTGGCACACCATGATCCTATAGATACCCATCATATTTTGATAGACATGAAAGACTATGAAAATATATTTTTCCAAAGAGAAGGGCATAGAGAATTTTGAGAAATAAAATTAAAGAGGTTGTGCAAGAAAGAATAATAATAATGAAGAAAGTATTTGGACTAATTCCTATAGATGAAGGGAAAGAAGATAAGGAAGAGAAGGATTTAGGAGAAGTTGAGTTGAATAATAAAGAAGATATTTATGATGATTTTGAGAAACTCATTGAAAATATTCATAAGATCGAACAAGAAAGTGTGAAGAAGACCAAGGTAGTATCTATTAAGGATGAGACACCAAATAATAGATTTGTTAGAATATATAGTCCACCAATATAACTAAGAGGAGGTGGGGTGAATCAGTTATCCGACTAATATCACAAATTATCAACCTTAATAAACTTTAACCATTTGAGAAATATAATCACAAACCACAACAAGATACTCGTGCACAATAACACTAGATATGTCAACTATAGAAACCCTTGATCAAAGGGAAAACCCCAATGGGGATGATACCCACAAGATGATGTACTAATATAAATATTCCTTGTTAGAGGATGGACCCTATTAGGAATCTATAACAACATTCAGCACATATTAGTCCCTATTAGAAGATTCCAACCTTATTAGGGGTTATAGAAGATAGATGGACTCACTTTCCAAACTGCTTTAGTGCAAGACCAATGAACCCACTATCCAAATGATTTATGTATTATTCCTTGCAGAATAATAGAAATGAATAGTACTTCCTTCCTCTTTCCATTTCCTATCAACTAGAACTCTACTCCCATGACCTTGTAACCAGATCAAAAATCTCGCATCCAATAATCCATTGGATCACTTACTCACATTCACCAACCACTCTGCTCCTTTTCCCAATTTTTATAGAACATACACTCAATACATTTTACAAAAAAGGAAAACATCTTTGCTTTATATCATATCTTCAATTTAATTTCTTGAGTCAACCTTGAAGCTTTCCTAATTAATTATAATAAGATAATAAATTAATTCTTAATTATAATAGCACTGTCAACTCACAATCTATAAAACTTCTCACATGTGTAACACTAGGGCTTGCACATTTTCTGATGTCATGGGTGATCCCACAATAATGGGTTCCACTTTTTGACCAATTTTGACACTGAAATCAATATTTTTTCAACAAACGTCACGTTCAAGTGACTATATCTCCAAAACTATAAATAATTTCAAGATGAAATAAACTAATGATTTTGAGTACTTTGTTCCTACTTTGTAACCATATTTTTTAATCTAAAAAAAAAAATTATTTATGTCAATTTTTTTTATCTCCTCTGAAAAGTGGTACATAGTAAAATTCAATATTTTAGAAAGTGACAGTCCCTTTGACACACAACTTTTTTTCTAGAAATGATAATGAAGTAATTCTTTTGATGTGAGATTTGTAACATCAATACTCCAAGGATGCAATTGGTTTGATTTATTTTGGTTGAATATTTTATAGTTTATGAAGTTTTGAAGTGACATGAACCGTAATTCAGACATACGTTCTATTTGACACAGAAATTTGAAGACAATCTATCATAAACCATTTTTATTTTTTTTGAATAGAAAGGTATCTCAATAAGCCAGTTCCTCCATATTTTTCAAAAAAAAATTGACCTAGTTTACTAATTTTCTCGAGGTGTCAAAGTCAGTTGATGTTTAATCAGTAATGAACCTATAATGAGTTAAACTCATATTTGAAAGTCTTAATGATTAAATTATGTATTAAAATTATAGTCATTGGAAATCTTGCTCGGAGAAAGGCTTGCTTTGTGCAACACATTTTGACATTTTTTATTTTATAGTAGGAGATCATTCTCCTGTAATTATGGAAGTCAAAAGAGCAAAAAAAAAAAAACAAACTCTAAAAAACAGGTTAAATTTTTTGTAATTTTGTATGTTCACGCAAACATATTTAACATGTTCACATGAACGTACATTCGTGTAAACATGTGCCATAAAATTTTGAGGCCGCCAAAAAAGTTTGGGCACATGTTCGCCTGAACATGTGTAATTCAACGTGTTCATGCGAACACCCAAAAAAAATCAAAAAAGTTGCCATTTGTCTTTTTATTTTCCATTTGTATAACTATTTGCCATCAACCTAATGACGTGCATTGTTTGTCTTTGCTATGAATTTCATTCGCAAAATCAAAAGCATCAATTTGGTAGAAATATTATACATTTAAATTATTTATTTATTTCTTTCATTAGTGAAGTTGTTTGACGGATGCATTGAAGTTAAATTAAAAATTAGTAACATATTAATGGTGTTAAAAAATGTATATTCTTATTGTGTTACTAATGGTCTCCTTGCAGCATGTGGCAATCGTAGAATAAAGACATGATCATAACAAATAACTAATCCTTGTTTTGCAGGACGTTGTCGAAGACCATTGTGTATTTGTCAAAACCATGTGTGTGGATTTATTAAATTAAATAACACTTCATTTGGTGCTTTAAATGAACTTTTTATTTTTTGTCTGGTGTGTCTATAGTGTTTAAATCCCTAAGAGTTTCATTGGATGTATCCTCTCCCCTCACCATTCGTGAATCTTGGGTGTAAGAGAAATCCATGTAACTTTTATAGGAGGCCTGCCTTGGACCAAGATACTCGATATTGGGTATGCTAGGGGACAAACTCAGAGCGGTAATGGGCCAAAAGCCAGGTCAACATTCCACCCGCTATATAAAACTCAATTATGGTGAAAGTTGTGTTGGCAGTATTGCTGAGTGATAGCTCTCCTCCAGTACCTTTATGGTGCGTCAAACCTCGATTCTTGGGGCTGGGAGACCTTCTAAGGAATTTTATCACTCACTTGCTGAACAGAATGCCCTTACTAAAAACTATGTTTTAGTGGCCAAAATCCTTTCTATCCACTAGCTCAAGGGGTCACCCATGCCCGTGAAGACATCCTACATTCTCGCGGTCCTTAGTAGAGACAATAGTCCCTTGGGAAGTCATGCCCCTTGAGACATGGATCTTGGTAGCCCCGAGAAGTGAGTGTGCTATAAGGGGGAGCCTATGGTGCCAAGGTCCTAAGTTGTCCGCTCTGGATAAGCTCAGTTGAACTTTGGTTCAAGTAGGAATTCAGTGGATACAATCCTAAAGCCTAGGTTGTGGTGTGATTGTTCACTTTCAACAATAGCTATTCTTGTCTTAATGTGTCTTACGTGTGTGTAAAAAATAATCAAGATAAAAGCTAACATTCAAATTTATACCTTGGAAACTTGCAAAACCTTGTCAAAACATTAAACATTGTCAAAACCTTGTCAAGATTTCACCTAAGTTTAAAAAACCTTATGTATACCTCTATCATTAGCATAATCATATTCCTAAATGTCATTTTTGACTTACCCTAGTGGTATATCCCCCTCATATTGCATTGTGCAAACTCTAGCATCATTTTCACTATCAAACCCTATCAAATTGTCCATCAACCAACTTGTCTTCTTGATCACCTATCCTCATTTTACATTGCCTAAACGTCATTATCAACCCTAGGAAACCATCCCTTGCATAGTCCACTTTTCATACACCTACCTTTAGCATCTTTACCAAGTCCAAAAAATAACTCTAACTTTCATTTTGCATATCATATTCTTCATCTTGCATACCTTCAAAATGACACCTTGCATTTGCACTTGCATAACATCCCTAGATAATTTGCACTTTTCATATCAAAATCCTATGTCATTTAACATTTCCTCACATTTCATAACATCTCTAAACATTTAAAAATCTCAAAAAAACTCATATCTTGCATACCCACATCTTAATTATCAAGTTTGACCTCTTTTACCAACTGCACACTTCATGGGTGAAGTTGGTAGTTTCAGGGCGCAGTTGATAGTTTTAGGGTGCACTTGGTAATTAGATGTTTCATTCTAAGTTCAAGAACCCTAATCTGCACTTCCACACCTTGCATTGCATCCCAAGACCTTAGGAAACACTCTAAATTATTCAAAACACTCAAAATTTGCATTTTAGGCACCCTACAACTCTATTTTACCAACTACAACCTTCTTTTATCAACTGCACACTTCAAGTGTGTAGTTGGTAGTCTAGGTACACACTTGAGAGGCATAAAGTTCATTTAAGTTTCCCTCCACTCTATCTGCATTTTGAGGTATCATGCCAGCACTCACTACGACACAACCTTTGGAGTTATCAAATGCAATAATGGCACCTATTAGGTCTCATCAAGAATCAACCATCGAAATCATCTAAGGTACATTTGAACACATCAATGTTAATCCGTTGTTTGATGAGATACCACCAATTCCTAAATATCCCAAAAGGATGTTAAGACTTGATTTTAGGACTCACATCATTTGGAGCTACATCATTTGGAGAAGAAAGAAGGACATGAGAGCTACAAACAAAAGAGGGGATTTCTAACATTATGTTTGCTTCTTTTGATAGCCGATGCAATTGTCTTTTATGCAGCAATTTATTCTTGAAGAATATTTATTATAATGTTTATTCTTGAAGAATGTTTGTGACTCACAAATTTTAGTCATATTATAATGAAGAATATTTATGCTTTGTTGCAAATGACTACATTCTATTGATTTCTGTCAAACAATTTAAAAGTACCAAAAGCGAAAAACAAATCTATACAGTGGTTTTTTTATCTGCTTATTGCGCAAAATTTATCTTGAGGCAAGGTATAAATTATTATTATTTTTTATTTTATAATGGGAAAAAAGAAAGGAAGGCAAAAGAAATATGCAGGAAAAAGATTTGATGAAGCAGAACAAAGAAATATTCAAAAGATTGTGGCACGTTATCACCGAATTAAATAAGGTGAAAGAAATGTTGAAGAAGCCTCAATAGAAGTAGAAGTAGTGTGTATGAGAGAGAGGTCAGGAACACTCCTTACAGAATCTCAAAAAATGAATGTTGAAGAAGGTTCAAGATCAGTCCCTACAAAGGTTCAAATAACAAAAGTCAGAGAAGGGTCAGAATCTTTCCCTATTGAATCTCAAACAATGGATGTTGGAGAAGGCTCAAGATCGGTCCCTGTAGAAATTCCAGTAACAAAAATCAGAGAAGGGTTGAGATCAGGTGTAGGAACTGGTATGGATGAACTCTTAAATATTGTCCAATCTATAAAGTATGGTATTTCTCATAAGAATTTAGATCATTTACTTAAAATGGATGTAGATAAATTGAGAAAACTTGCAGCTAGTGTTCAACCATTAAGTTTGTCTAAGAGAAGCTCAATGAAGAAGAAGATAAGAGAAATTATGACTCAATTTGATAATACTGAAACACTTGAACAAGCTCAGTTGCTTTCACTTTTTCTTACACAAAAAAAGTTGCATGAGGCATTGAAATTGTTAGGTGTAAACACAACATCAAAGAAGAGAAGATCTTCTAGCATGGAAACTGATTTGATTGAAAATGATAAAGAAGGTTTGAGAAACATAGGAAAACACTCTCGAACTAAAGATAAGTCTCTGGCAAGAAAAGTGATGTTGATGTCTATTGTAAGTAAAAATATGTCTCAAAATAGACAAATATCTTCAATTTCATCTAAAATGGGTTTTAGTAGGAAAACAATGAGACAATATGTTAAGAGAAGATTAATTGTGGATGACAGTACTATGGAGGGCAACTGGGCAATCATGTGTAGAGCACCTTGTTCTGATAGAATTGAAGAGTTATTAAAAAATTTAGTCATATCATTTTGGATTGATAACACTCATCCTTCATCAAATAGTAGAGATATTATCAGGCATAAGATTGCACCAGGTCAATATGAACATCATACAAAACATTGGTTGGACACAACATAGCATGAGTTGTATGTGTCATTTTGTAATGAACATCCTAATGTAAAAGTTGGGCAAACATTGTTTGAAAAATTGAAGCCATACTTTGTGAGGTCAAACAAAGTGTTTGAAACTTCTTGTTGTTGTCATCATATTGAGTTTGATCTCCACTATCAGGAATTTTGAAAGTTTATAGAAGACACATATGGTTTTCATGTTGCTTCTCCTAGTAGGAGAAGTGAGTTTATATCATCCATTTTCTATGACAACATAGATGATCCAATTGGTAAAATAAATTGCATCAAAGGATTATGTGAAACATGTGGTGAATTGGCTCTATTTCCTTTGAAAACTGAAAATATTGATGTAACAAAAATATTGAATTGCAAAAGTTACAAGTATGTCAAGAATGAAACAAAGTTGGAGAAAGAAACAACAAGGTTGGAATATGTTGAAGAGGAGTTTCTTGTTCTAACATTTATGGACAGATTTAAGAAATTGATTCAACCTTATATTTGTCATGTATTTTTTGCAAAGTGGCAAGCACAACAGTTTCAAACTCTGAGGGATAATTTTCCACTTGGAACAATTGTATTAGTTGTTGATTTTGTAGAGAAATATTCATTTGTTCATCAGAAAGCAATTCAATCAGATTATTACTTTAATAAGCAGGTCACTATTATGGTACATGTTTTTTATAGACATGCACAGTTAGATTTGGATGGTGTTCAAAGTACAGTTCAAGCACGAGTAATTATAAAGGAATATCATTTTTATATAAGTGATGATAAAGAACATGACATTCACTATGAAGAACATTGCTTCAATATTTTCTTTTCTTATTTGAAAGAAAGAAACATAAATGTTGATAAACATTATGTTTGGTCTGATGGATGTGCCATGCAATTTAAATCATCTAGACCATTTTATGCATTGTGTAGATATCATCGCAATGAGAATATAAAACACATATGAAATTTCTTTGAGAGTGGCCATGGAAAAGGTGAACATGATGGTGCTGGAGCTTGCATCAAACGTGCTTTGTGAAAGTATCAAATAAATTATCAAGGAGTTCATGTAAATGATGCACATGATGTTGTTGAATGGTGTAAGATTCATTTTTCATTAGATGAGGTCAGGACATCATCTACAATGAGTTGACAAACACCATATAGAGTCTTCTGGGAGATAACAGATATGCATGTGTATGTCTGTTTAACTTTTATGCACAATTAAATTATAAAATTTTATTGTTAAGTTTTATTTTTGAATTCGTTGAAGTTTAAATTTAATTTTTGTATATTTTCAATTTAACGAACTTTCAGGTGTCAATAGAAAAAACATGCATGGTTGCAAGAGGATAGAAAAGACACGTTCCTTACATTCAGTCATGAGTACAAATAATTGCAATTAGACATTGAAGACAAGAGAATACTCATGTTTTTGTGACAGTTGCATTGATGAAAACTATGAAGAATGCATCAATCAGACACATGGATATACATGTGCATGGATTTCGGTACCACTTGATGTTACCAATACATTTGATAAAGAAGATGAAAATTTTGATGATATTCCATTGATTTTTGATGATTATAATCATATCTCTGGATTGGTAAAAGTGGGTGAGTATCATAAAAATTAATCTCAACTTTTTATTTAATTATCGATTTCAATTGTCTTATATATACTGTACACATGCATTCATGTATACTTGTTATGCAGGAGATGTCTTTGCAGTGATTGTTGAGCCTGAAAATCATGAATGTGTCAGTTATTATTTATTGCAATGTACTGCAGAGAGGACAAAGTTATATGACCCTGAAGAAAGTGATGGAATGTTGTTCCCCATAGGTAAATTATACATATACATGTACATGCACATATATATTTTTAAATAAATAAATATATCTAGGTAACTTCATATCTGTCAAATTTTAAAACACTTAAATTTGTGGTATAGGTTCTGTTGTGATAGAGGGAACATATTTGAAGCAACAGAAAATAGTCCAACATGGAATACACTTTTTTGATTATCAACCTGACAACAAAGTTTTACAATACAGCCACCTGGTCGTTGCTACAGGGCTTTGTCTGCATCCAGTCAAACTTAAGCGTGTACATCGCAAGTGGAGACTAGACAATGAAGATCATGAAAAATTATTGCATGTTATAAGTGTACATCATGGTTTATTAGACCTTTGAGATTTATTTTATAATAATCTAAATATCAACTTTGGTGAAATGTGTTTTCAATTGTACTATGGTGAAATTGTGAATATCAACTTTGGTGAAATTGTGTTTTTAATCTAAATATCTAAGTTTCAGTTATCATTAGTTTATTTAAAAACTATAATATTAATTGTACTATGGATGAATTTAAACTATTGAATTATCTATGTTACAATTCTTAAATATCAACTTCTTTTCAAACTATTGAATTTCATCTTGAATCAAATGTGTTTAGATTAATTGTACGATCATAAGTTCTTAATTTTCATTAATTTATTAAAAAATTATATAAATTAATAATTTAAATTAATTGTACCATGGATGAATTTAATAATACTCCACCTTAAAAAGTTCCAAGGAAATTCAAGTAGTTGCAAACAATAAATATGGTGATTTTGTATCATTGTAAAACAAAATGCATACTTTCTAAGCCCACGGAGGTTCTCCAAAAGTTATAATTAAAAACCATCCATTAAACAAGATCAAAAACATTATTATTACGATAAGCTTCCACGACAAACCACTTTAGAGTCAGTTCAAAGAAATTCGTTGGATGACTAAAAATTGAACTCTTGTTTAAAAAAAAATGTATTTTCAGATTGTAGACCTTTATAAAATTAATTTGAAAATGAAAAAAAATTAGTATTCTTAATTAGGGTCTATAATCTTTTGATTTCACAATTTAAAATTAGTAGAGAACATTTATTTCTAATTAAAATCCTTTTTTGTTTTTCAAGTAGTCTATTAACGTTGAGTTATTTACAAAAAAAATGAGCCTACAAATTGATTAGGAAAAATTATTAGTTGAGGCTTTTGAGTGCATTATTTCTCTCACTTCCATCACAATGCGAGGAAACTCATAATTTAAAACAGATACAACACAACTTAAATGTATTCCAAATCAATGAAGAGCAATTTCTGCTCCACCAATACTAGAAAACAGAGAAAGTACTCTAACGCCATCAGGATATAATGCTTTCAAGACTGATAAATGATATGCAACTATATCTGTTTGGAATGAATTACCAAAACAAAACAAGCGGTCAGTCGGACAAGAAGTTCCACAAGTGTGATCTCTATCAAATTTTAATATAAGCTCTATCTCATGGAGCTCTAGAGGGACGACGTCACCTAGCCCCACCCATACCAAATTCCACTCTTCACACTTTTGAAGTATATATTTCTACGCACTATCTTGCAGTTGCCCTCGTGCATTCTGAATCATAACTCTCAATTGATCAATAAGGACAGTGCCACATCGTCTTAAGTCTATGGAATTTTTTTTTTCATGTGATCCAATGAAGGCCAATACTTTTTTATTTGCCGAAGTGCTTCCTAAATAGTCATGTGGGGAAAGGTTCTTCTTGAAATCGTTCTTCTATTGGAAGGTTATGCACATACCATCTTGCTCTTCTGGAAGCTGAAAAGAACATTGATTCCACCAACTCTGGTTCAACACTATTAAATTGTTCAGATATTGTCTTCCAAATATCCTTCGATGCAAAAGCATCATTCTCATAGTAGAAGAAATGTGGCCCTTGCATGAACACATTGATTTCCTTTGAACGCTGGCCAATAGGTTTCCCAGGAACTCCAAAACCAATTAGTTCCTTGGGACACAAATTAGGGATTGCATCACATACTTCAAACATTGCTTGCTTGTCTTGCATACCCTCTATGTATTTTTCATACTTCAACACTTTCATTATCTATGTTACAATTTTGAACTTACACAATTTCATTATCTATGTTACAATTCTTAAATATCAACTTTTTTTCAAACTATTGAATTTCATCTTGAATTAAATGTGTTTTTAATTGTACGATCATAAGTTCTTAATTATCAAATTTAGTTTATTAAAAAATTGTATAATTTAATAATTTAAATTAATTGTACCATGGATGAATTTAATAATTTAAATTCATTTATCAACTTGTTTTCAAACTAGATTGAATTTCATAAGTGAAAATTAAAGTATGTGTTTTTAAAATTGTAAGATTATATGTTTATAGTTATCATTTAGGTCACTTTATTAAAAAAGTATATATTTTAATGTTACTTTATTACATCTATAGTCATGTACTCTTAAAGTTTAAATTAGATTAAATTAATATATTTTTTAAATATTATATTTTGTAAAAGGTCTCTAAAATAATGTATTGGCTTACCTAATTAACATATTTTTATCCACATAAAACTAATATTTATCTTTAGCAGGTTAGTAATTGATTATCAAATTTAGTTTATCATTAAAAAATTATATAATTTAATAATTTAAATTAATTGTACCATGGATGAATTTAATAATTTAAATTCATTTATCAACTTGTTTTCAAACTAGATTGAATTTCATAAGTGAAAATTAAAGTATGTGTTTTTAAAATTGTAAGATTATAAGTTCATAGTTATCATTTAGGTCAGTTTATTAAAAAACTATATATTTTAATGTTACTTTATTACATCTATGGTCATGTACTCTTAAATTTTAAATTAGTTTAAATTAATATTTTTTTTAATATTATATTTTGTAAAATTTCTTTAAAATAATGTATTGGCTTACCTAATTAACATATTTTTATCCACATAAAACTAATATTTATCTTTAGCAGGTTAGTAATTGATAATTTAAGAAATATGTATCTTTCTAACTTATTACTAATTGATAATTGATATACATGTACACACGTGTCTCAAGATTATTTTCTATAGCTATAACACAAAAAAATACACATATGTACACATATACACGTCTCAAGAATAAACATCTACAGATCTAATATATCTCTATGTATCTGAAATGAAAACTATACATCTCGAATAAATATATGTATGTAGCAAAATATGAAAAAGTCATATATACGTACATGTTATGGTATCTAACACTAAAATACTCAATAATCAAATAAATAGTGAAAGTACATGCATGTCATCAAGGAACTGAAATACTTGTGTACATGTAAATTGGACCTCCAATATATATGCATCAAAAAATATATAAATCTAATCTACTACTAGAAGGACCGCTCAAGACGCATACGAATAGAATGACCCTCTGATCAAGTCTCTTGTACATCCTCTCGCCGAGGTGCATCAACCAAGCCCTACAAATATATATACATATATACATACATGTGTTATAGTTATATCTTTAAAACATATATATACATACATGCATCATGTACATATACATTCAAATTAAATACAAATTTGCATATATATAGATATATATCTAGTTTTCAAAATATTTAAATAACTTTAAACAAAATATTTAAAACTCAAGAAACTAAGCACTACCAGGTGCCTCAATAGAATCATCTCTCTCATGTATATGATGCCCTGAACCAATAGTATGTGTAACCATGTGCTCAGCGACTTGTGCCTACATGATTTATTACGAGTTAAAGATTAAATTAAATATCTACATATATATCTGAACTAAATTTTTCAATAAATGAACATATTTTTTAATTTCATATTATTTAAAATTAAAAATAAATTATATATGTACCTAGGTCTCCGGAGGTGAAGGATGATCAGCAGACTCCATCATATCATCTACTGATGCACCTAATCCTGAAACTCCATGTCCAACTGCTAGTAAATCTGAGTGAAGTGGACTGTGTAACTGGCTGGGTACATTTGGTGTAGAATCAATGCTGCCAGGTCTGAATAACAGGTTCATGTATGATGAAATACCCAAGGTCAAACTAGTATCAATCTTAGATAGGCCTCGTAACTGCTCACCAAAATCATCAAGGCCCTCAGCTGTGATATGGACATCTCCAACTCGTATGCTCGAGTCATCTGTAGAGTGTCGTGAGTCTGGTGTCGAATGCTATGAGCTACGCACAGGTGTATCATCTGTCACTGGTGTGGCGGCCTGTATCTATGGAACTGTGTCAGGGCTCTGATGTTGTCTAACAACATCCATCACTGGGTGTACTAGAATCCTTTGTGTATCAAAAATATAGCTAATAAAGTGCAACATATCCTCCAAAAAATACAATGCCATATCCATATGTGTCTGCTGTCCTAAAAGACCACGAATATTGCCTAGCAGTGGTAGCCCAATAGCTCTATATGCATCATCAGAGGAGGCACCTGAAGTGCTACTAAATGCCTGTGAAGATGGTCGACCAAGTGGACGAGGACATCGACTATGAAGATAACGACCAATAGAATCTAATGTGATACTAGCTGTTGTAGATGCAATGTGCCCAATAGTGTCAATTGCTTCCCTCTGGGAAGCAATGACAACTCTATCTGCAATAGGCACATGTGTAATATTCATAGGAGGCATCCTCGATCCAACAAACTGTCTAAGATCTACAGGTGGCAAACAATCTACACTACAGTACTGGTCACGATCTATGATTTGACCGCGACACTATGCACAATAATCAGGAATATCCAAGTAGTTGACGTTGAGCCCTATACGAAACTTAGCATACAACTGCTATGCAAAATAAAGCGGTATTTGGTCATTATTAGGATAACGACCATATGTAGCTAAAAATCATGGATAGATCATGCTAGCAATAATAGGGTCTCTGCATCGTGTGACTCTATAGCCTCTCACCCTACCCTGTGTCCCCTCATAAGCTAGAAATAGCTCTCTTTGGATTATGTCTTTGGGGGCTACCCTCTTGATGTCATCGAATGATGCATCTCCTGAAACCTTAGCTCTAAGCTCCCTAGATATGGAAGCTAAGATGGCAGGAGTAAATGAATGGTGACCTCTAAACCTAGCTGTCAAATCCTGTAAACTCCTACATATCATAGTACATATGTCTCTATAAAGACCATCATCAAAGGTCAATATAGAGTGCTACAGTCTAGCAACCTCACGCTCTGAAAATGCAAATAATGCATCGATATCGATGTATAGAGGTGGTATAGGAGCTACAGGTATAGTCTAACCTAGAACATGAGCCACACCAGGAGCTGGAACATGAACTGCATAATGAGCCCTATGTCGAGGTAAATGAGGAGCCCCACCAGAAGCTGTAGCACAAACCCCACCACGAGCTATGCAAGGAGCCATATCAAGAACTGCATCAAGTGTTGCAACAAGAACTGCGTCAACCTGTGCTGCAATAGGAGCTACAATAGGAGCCGCAATAGGAACTACATTAGGTGTTGCACCAGAAGTTGCATCAAGCATATCATGTGAAGCCATATCTGTAGAAATGTATGAAGAGCTAAATTGCCTGTTGTACATTATTTTTTATTTTTAACATTAAAAATTATACACATGTAATTAAACATACATCACACATCATGGACCTAGATAATTTGTAACACATCCAAACCTAGGTTAATTTTCATATAAGTATAAGATGACTTTAAAGTTGAGAGTTTGGTTATGGTTAGAGTTAATTTGTTGTTCTAAGATTTTATTATACTTTGGGGTGTATTATTAGAGAATTCAATTAAAGGGTACCTAATAAATTATTTATATTACTCTTAAATGATAATGTTTCGAGGTTTAGGTTTCAAGTTGGGTTACATATATATCATTTAAAACAAGGGTCATACTTCATGTATGTACATGTATTTGAATGTATGTGCATGTATCTCAAATGTAATTTTTAACAATTTAGGATTAGGGTCAACTTGTTTTAATTTTATGTAAGTTAGGCTTCAATTAGGTTTTCAAATAGGGTTTTAGTGTAATTAGGCTCAATTTTAGGGTAAGATTTAAGACCTTATGACACTGTCAGGGTTTACACGAACTTAAATAATTTCTAGCATTAAATTTAGGGGTTAATATTAAAGTCCATGGTTAAGAATTTAGGATAAGGGAACTTAGCATATGAAGTTTATGATTTGGTTCAAGATTATGATTTAGGGTATTTATTATCATTTATAATATTGGGTTTAGAAATTAAATTTTAAGATCAAGATTAGGGTTAGGGTATGGATAATGGTTAGGGTTAGGGTTTGGATGTACATGTATGTTATATTCATACCCAGATATGCAAATTAATCTACATTCTTATATATGTATAATTTAGGATCTCCCCTTAAGACATGTCATTGAATTATATAGTGAATTATATACTTCTAATTATTAAGACATCAAAAATAATAACATATGTACATTTAAACATGAATATTGAAAACATATGTATGTACATCTATATCTACCACATGAACATATTTACATGTACATTTATGAAATAAAATATATATTTTAATCTACATTCTTATGTATAATTTAGGATCTCTCCTTAAGACGTGTTATTAAATATACTTAATTACAGTTAGTTATAAGATAAATTAAGATCAATAGTTAACATATACACAAATTATACATATAAAAATGTGAATTTATTAAAAATATGTACATACATCTACTTTTAACCACGAACAAATATACATGTACATCTATGTTCAAAATAAAAAATTATACATTTTAATCTATATTTTTACATGTACAATTCAGGATCTAGACCCTTAAGATATGTCATTTAATTAAACTTCTAAGATTAAGACATTAAAGTGAATTTGACATATATACATTTAACATTAACACACACACACACACACACACACACACACACACACACATATATTAATGTTTTTTTTTTTTTAAATTCTAAAATTTTGTAATGTTTTTCTAATTTTTTTAAAAATATTTTTTCTAATGTTTTTCTAAATTTATTTTCTAAATTTTATATTACTATAAATTTTCTAATATTTTTCTAATATGTTTTTAAATTTGATTTCTAAAAACGTTTTTCTAATGGTTTTTCTAAATTTGTTTTTTAAAATTTATATTAAATTATAAATTTTCTAATGTTTTTGTAATGTTTTTTCTAAATTTATTTTCTAAATTTTATATTAAATTCTAAATTTTCTAATGTTTTTGCAATTTTTTTAATAAATTTTTTTCTAAATTTTATATTAAATTATAAATTTTCTAATTTTTTTCTAATTTTTTTTAAATTTATTTTTTAATATTTTTTTAAAAATTTTATATTAAATTAGAAATTCTCTAATATTTTTGTAATGTTTTTTTCTAAATTTGTTTTCTAAATTTTGTAATGTTTTTGCAATATTTTTTTTCTAAATTTTCTAATTTTTAAAAAAAAATTCTAAATTTTTTTCTAAATTTTAATGTTTTTTTAAAATTTATATTAAATTATAAATTTTCTAATGTTTTTGTAATGTTTTTTAAATAAAAAAATTGGAAATTTTATATTAAATTATAAATTCTCTAATGTTTTCGTAATGTTTTTTCTAAATTTGTTTTCTAATGTTTTTCCTAAATTTTATATTATATGTTTTTTACTATTTTTTCTAATTTTTTCTAATGTTTTCTATATAATATTTTTCTATTTTCTAAATTAATATAAATAAACAATCAAAATATTAAATTAACATTTAGATATGTTTTCAAAACTATTAAAAACATAAATAACATTCAAATATGTTTTCAAAACTATTAAAAACGTAAATAACATTCAAATATGTTTTAAAAACACAAAAAAATGCATTCAAAACATTAAAATCTACTTTGATAATATAAAAAAACTACTTCAAAAACATTGAAAACATTAAATTAATATGATTTTGACATACCTGATAATGAAGAGGAGAACTAAAACAAGAAGATGATGTTGGCGGAAGTTGCTCAAGCCACACGTTCGCCTGAATGCTCAATCTACAGTACTCGTCGTAAAAATGAGGTTGGAAAAGTGAAAAAATTATTTTTAAGCCCCAAAAATCGGCTCACTGCACATTCGCACGAACATGTACCTAGCGCATGTTCACACGAACATACCTTGACATGTTCGCGTGAACATGCGCTAGGTACATGTTCACGCAAACGTGTCTAATGTGTTCGCGCGAATGTGTGGCGAATAGAGATGTGAAAATTTGTCAACTTTTTCAAGTTTCTTCATCCCACTAAAGTGGAACCCATTATTGTGGGTTCACCCTCATCTTCATTTTTTCTTATGCCATTGGTTGAACGCGCATCTCCAGATTATATCTTTGTCAAAAGATATGATACAAAGATCAAAAACTATTTCTTAGGTACTTTGTCTCTGTATTGCTCTCTGTGAATCAAGCATATCTTTCATACATCTTCAACTCAAGTACTATGCATTAAACCTTAACATCAAGACATTGTATCAAGCATGTCCATGAACACACATCACCAAACAATCAAAACACTGTCTGTACAACTAAGATCTCTATATTTTTCTCTATCAGTCTTCATAGACTTACTACTATGTTGTTATCAATGAAAAACATAGTCATGAATGCAACATATCAATACTCTCTAATGCTTAGGATACTCCCAAAAAGGAATACCATTAGCATTCATGCTAAAAATCTTTCCCTTTGGAATTGATGGAAACATAGATGAAAAACATCTAAGCTCCAAGAATACCAAATAATACTTTGTTGATGTTGTTGAACTCATCTTTTCAAATCCTCTTCATTAATCAAATCTAAAATCCTCTAGAACAATACTTTGATCCACATCTTCTTTAGGCTTAACAATAGTTGTTCATGTTAAACAACTCACTATATATCATAATTCTTCATGTTGCATATCTCCTCCATAGAGATATTCCTCCTTTTGTACATGAATCTTTCTAAATATCCTTAATAAAGTAGAGATTTTGATGCACTCTTCTCCCCCATACAAACTTAGGAGATGTTATTTTTTTCATGCACACTTCTCCCCCAATGACATCAATGAAAAATGCCTCATTATGTCAATTTACTGCTTCAATTTTTAACTAGCTCAAGTGTCCAAAGACACTATTTAATATTAAATACCAAGAATTCTTAATGACTCAACTCATCAAAGATACTCTCCCATATGGGAAGCATCAACATTCAGTCCAGTCTAATAATAATTCTATGTACCAAGTTAGACTGATACAATCTCTACATCATCTATTCTAAAGTAGGTAGGGGCATAACACTAAGCATACCTCTCAAATACTCAAATGTGTCTTTAGGTAAAGGCTTTGTAAAGATATCTACAATCTGATCTCTTTTTCTGCTACCTTCTCTCTCAAAACATGATACTTAATAGATATACGCTTAGTCTTAGAATGCAACATAGGATTCTTAGACATAGGTTTATTGTACTTGTGTTATCACAGTATATGATAACAAGTTATGTAAACTCAATCCTAATATCCTTTAGCATTTTTTTTATCCACACAAATTAATTTCAATTATTTTCTACTACTACATACTCTGCCTCAGCTCTACTCTATGAAATACAATCTTGCTTCTTGCTCAGCCAAGAAACCAATCTTCTCCCAAGAAAAAATACTCCACCACTGGTGCTCTTTCTATCATCTATACTACCTGCCCAATTAGCATCAGTATATGTAAATAGAGTAAAATCACTTGATCTAGCATACCATATTCCATAGACAGATGTTCCTTTCAAATATATGAATATCCTCTTTACTATTGCATAATGATACTCTTTAGAATCAACTTTAAATCTAGCTATAATCCCAACTCTATTTATTATCCTAGGTCTAGTGTGAGTAAGATAGTGCAAACTTCCAATCTTGCATTTGTACTTCTTCTACTCAATTGTAGGTGTCTCATCCTTGCTAGATAACTTGTGACCAGTTGTCATAGGTGTACCAAAATTCTTATAACTTTCCAATCCAAATATTTCAAGTACTTAGCTTGTAAAATAAAAATGCCATCACTATAGTGCACAATTTGCAACCCTAGGAAAAACTTCATTTCTCAAATTCATTTTTCATTTCTTTAGGAAAAAAATCACTTTCTTCATCATTGCCTCCAAATAGTATGTCATCGAAAAATATTACTATTATCAACAAACCATTCTCAATTTATTTCAAGTACAAGTTACTATCTATCATACCTTTAGCAAATCCAAGCTTTACCAAACAACTATCCAACATTACATACTAGTTTTTGGGTGCTTTCTTCAATCCATATAGATATTTCTTTAGTCTGCATACCATATCTTTGTCTTTAGTCAGAGGGAAACCATCAAGCTAATCAATATATACCTCTTCTTCAAGTTCTCCATTCAAGAAAGATGATTTAGCATCCATCTAATATACTTTGAACTTCTTATTTGCTATATAAGCCAAGAACATTCTTAGTGCTTTCATTTTGGCTATAGGGGCATATGTCTTCTCATAGTCTATGCCTTCTTGTTATGAATATCCTTTGCACACAAGCCTAGCCTTATGTCTTACAAATTTTCCTTATTCATTCATCTTTTTTTGAATACCCATTTAGTTCCAATAACATTCTTGTCTTTAGGTCTAGGAACTAATTCCAATGTTTCATTCTTCACAATCTGGTCTAGTTCTTCATTCATTGCTTGAAGCCAATCATCATCTTTACACGCTTCATTTGCACTCTTGGGATCTACTTGAGAAATCATACATAATTCCTCACTAACTCTATTTCTTCTCATCACACCTTTGTTGTTGCTTCCAATTATTACCCTACCAATTATGTTTCTATTAAAGGTAGGAGTTGCTAACTTAACTCTTATCTCATCTCTTGGTTCAGATCTTTGTTCTCCTCTTTGCTCAATAGTTTGTACATGATTCTACAGATCATTATTAGCCTCAAAGAAAACTTCTACATTCTATCTAAAAATTCTAGTATTATCTTCTTCTTCATTAGAACTGTAATCTAACATATTTTCCTTTGTTCCAAACTTTTCATCAATATTTACATTTGTGCATTCAACTATTTTCTTAATTCTATGATTAAAACATTTGTATGCCTTGTTTTTCAATAAATAGTCAAGAAACATACCTTCATCACTTCTTGCATCACACTTACCAATATCATCATCTCTCTTAATGTAACACACGCTCCCAAATATTTTGTAATACTTAACTGATGGGGAATGACCAAACCATAATTCATAAGGTGTCTTGTTCATACATTTTCTAATATGTACTTTGTTCATAGTGTATATTGTTGTATTGACTGCTTCTCTCCAAAATGTCTTAGAAACATAATTCTCAAACAACATTTCTCTTGCTTCATGTGCTACTGATATGTTCCTTCTTTTTGCAATCCCATTCCATTCAGGTATCCTAGGTGAAGATAAGTGTCTCTTGATTCCATTATGTTCACAAAACATGTTAAACTCTCTAGAGGTGAATTCTCCTCCTCTATTTCATCTAAAACATTTTATCTTAACACCATATTCATTCTCAAATCTATTCTTAAATAATTTAAACTTCTCGAATGCTTCAAAGTTCTCTTTAAGAAATTCTACCCACATCACTCTAGTGAAACCATCAACAAAAATCATGAAATACCTTTCACCATAGAATCCTCTTATTCTAGAGGGACCAGCCAGATTCGTGTGAATAATCTCTAGCTTCTTTGTGGTTGTGAATTTCTTTTTGGGGAAAAATACCTTCTTCTTCTTAGCCAAAATGCATTCTTTGTAAACAACATTAGTAGGCTCTATTATCTTAGGCAAGTCTCTAATTGCAAATGTGCTACTAACTTTCACAATATTTTCAAAGTTTATATGACAAAATCTCATACACCATAACCAACTGTTATCCACTTTTGCAACCAAAAATGTCATTTCAGTGGGATTCAACTAAAATACATTACCTCTTAACCTAGTTCTAGTTCCAATCATCTTACCATCTTTATCCTTGATTGTGCAAGTCTTTTCTATGAATTGCAATTGATACCCTTTGTCCACCAACTATCCAAGACTCAAGATATTATTCTTTAATCCATCAAAAAATAAACATAATTAGTGTTAGTCTTTCCATCTAAAGTAATGGATCATATTCCTATAATGTTACAGACTGCATTGTTACCAACTCTAACAATACCACCATCATAGTGCCATAATTTATCAAAATTATTCATATAACAAGTCATGTCATGTGAACATCCATTATATATTATCCAATCATATTTCTTTTGAACTTGAGAAACTAGAGACTTTTCTTCTATTAGAATTTCTTTATCAAGATCATCTTCCTTAAAAGCTACAAATCCTAGCTCGTCGTCCCTTTAACTCTAACCTTTTTCATGTGATTTCTCTTCTTCATTAGCATATAGACAATTCCTAAGTCTTCTAGGATTAAACTTTCCCTTATACTTTTTCTCTCTTTTAGGATATTTAGATGCATACTAACCAAACTCATTACAAGTCCAACATTTAAAGATATTCTTACCATCTTTTTCTCTTCTCACAAGAAGGGCTATACCTTCTTTAATATTCTTATCTTCGTCAGATTTGGTTCCACTACTACTAGAAAAATCTCCATGTGTATTTGCACTTCTAGAAAAACCTGGCCAAACATTTAAGTCACTAAAGGCTATCTCCACTCTTGTTAGTTCTCTAGATTGTCTTATACCTACTTCTATTGCTTCCAATCTTCCAAGCAATTTTTCCCTAGTAAACTTCTTAGTATAGGGTATTAGTAGTTGAATCATCTGAGATACTTTCTTGAATGTTGGTATCAAAGTCTTCAAGATCTTCCACAAAAACTCATCTTCTTCCTTGGTTCTACCATATTTCTTAATTCTTGCAATGATCTCTGATATCCTACCTATAAGAATTTGGTATAGCTCTAATACCATGTAAGAATTTTCTTTAGGAAAAAATCACCCAAGATTAAGGAACTCAAGCACAACCACAATAGTAGACCAGAAAGAGTATGATTAGAATAACCATATAGTATTCAATTCAATGTGTATTGAAAGTACACTAGGAGTGCCTATATATAAACGCCTCTAGAAAGCTTCTAGAATACCTAGAAGTTAGCATCATAATAAGTCATACAACCAAGCACATGTCCACCAGAAGTGGATTATCCTCCATTAAGCACAAGAGTAAGTGTGGTGATGAGAGGATAAGCCTACAAAGGTGTAGCACACAAAATTATGTTGTAAACACCATGTGCTTAATTAAGAGTGCTAATAATTGTTTTGTCTACTTGACAACTTAGTTAAATATGCAAATTCTAGTGTTGTAGACACAATGTGTTAAATTAGAGTTGCTTACTCCAGTGTTGTCAACATGAAAACTTGTAAGAGTATGCAAATTCCTAAGTGTCTCACCTAAGAAATAATAAAATAATGCATAATAATAAAATAATGAATTGACCTAAGTAAAGTTAAGTATAGTGTAATAAGTAAATACTTATCTACACCAACACCCCCCCTTAAGTGCAACTTAGGGAAATGCACTTAAGCTTATGAAAGCTAGGATGAAATGCAAGATGGGTCCTGGCTACTAGGCCATCTTAGGTACCCATGTACATAATGAAATGTTGAACACACAATGCAATGCAATCTCACTGCAAATAGGGAAAGAGGGAAAACCATGTGGGAAAAACCCTCCCCCATAAAGAGAGATATGTACAAGAGAGAAATGGGAGAAAGAAAAAACCCCATTTGAGGAAAAAATCCCCCCCATAAAAGAGAAGAAGAAGGAGACAAGGTAGTCACCCCCCTAAATATAGTGTGTCGATCAGTGAGAGCTTCTCCAATGTAGAAGTTAATCCATGAGCACTGAATAATGTTCCTCCCCTTTGGAAGAACCAATGGTAGAGATATAGGTGAGATGCTTCCCCTATGTGTAGAAAGAATCTTGATGATTAACGGTGTCTCTAAAACCTACTCAACTATCCTTGTGTTGATACTATTGGTTGCCCCTTCCAATACTACTAAGAAGAAGTGTAGATCTAGCAAGGATGTATGTAGAACATGTTCCAAAGAACAATCTATCTTCCCAAATGATAAAGAGATCTTGTGCAACTACTATACATAAGGATCTACAATCATATCAACCTATGAAGACTGATGATTTAGAGAATGGACTTAAGGATCAAAGTGAGCCCTTGCAACAACTAAAAAAGGATTGTCATCATCAAAAAGAAGTCGTATATCATCAATGAAGTCTCCCAAATTTTCTATGTGTGACTCCATGAACAAATTTGAAATGTTAGTCAAGAAGTCATCCACTGATGCTAGAGCTGGATGACAAAGTGTACCTTGTTGTGCTGGATATATCACTATGGAAATGGATGAAGTATTCACCTCAACAAAGAGAAGAAAAATATCATCAATGTGTCTCCCACATCTTCAATGTGAGACTCCACAAACAACTTTGCAATGGTTGGAAGGAAGTCATCAATTGAAGCTGAAGTAGGAAGACATGATATTTCCTGCTACACTGAATCAAAAGCATCTATTGTTGGAATTGGATTAGTAGTATCAATAGGAGTATTTGGAGGTGTGATCTCATTTGGAGTTAGAGGAACCATGACTGAAGTAACAAAAGATAGAATGTCATATGGAAAAGGAGGAATTGTTGGATCTCCATATTCTTTCCAAAGACCCATCCTCATATGATACGAGTGAATGAAATTTTTAATGACATGCCAAGGATTATAACTCATATTCATTATAATGATATTGAAGAGTCTATTAATAGGTGGCTATTCTTCAATGTTGAAGATTAGTTCATTGGAACATAAATAAAGAAATACTTCCTTATGCTCACTTCTTTGATGATCAATGACTAAAGCACTCCATTTTTTATAGTTCCTCTTTGTCAATGGGGGTCTAATCCCAAAACGACATGTAAAAAAAAACTCTTCCATGAGATCAATGAATGTAAGCACCCCCCAGAATGCAGAAATATTCAATCAACCCCCCCTAATATATGATTTGGCACTTAGTGCTATAGCCAAATTCCAATTTTTTAGGGCTTATTTCTAAAAGTAGTATTTTTGTCCATGGAAGTCTATAATCTAATTGAAGATCTAGAAAGTAGACAAAAAATTATGAACTTTCAAAAATGGAACCTAATTATTTGTCCAGATGAGCTTGTACTAAGCATTTGAAGTGGTAAAAATTGAGATTTATGAGTTGTAGAAAAATTCAGGAACATAGATCTCAAACCACCTAAACCAATGTGTAGATCATGAAATTCTACCCCAAGACAAAAAAAATTTCTCACAAAAAGGTGTCCATATGAGGGAGATTTCGTTGTTTGAAAATCATTGTTGTAACTATTTTTCCTGAATCACTGCTATCATGCCTCCAAAAAATAAATGACTCTATTTTTGGCCTTAGATGTCTGATTTGGATGAAAGAAAATCTGATCTAGGGGTATTGTGAACTTTTGAATGTGGTGCAAATATCTGATTTGCACTAGCAAACTTCAAACTTCACCTACAAAAATTTCTCCTACTGGCCTCATAGCCAAAAAAAATTCAAAAAATAATGCATATCCAAAAAAAATTGTAGAGATGCAAATGAAAAAAAAGATCTAAAAATTAAATGTACAAATCTGAAATGATTATACCAATTTTACAAATCAGGCCTTCGAGTGTTAATTTGCAAGCAAATTTTGCCTCAAAATCAACTGTGGCCTAGCATAAGTGAATTTATAGTCAATTTTCACTGATCAATGTTTTGGATGCAATGGCGAGGTTTTCTTTAGCTCTAGATGCTCCCAATGACTATGGATTCTTTGGATCTAGGTCAAGGTGCTGAAGCAAGAATGGTCTTGACCAGCTATGTGAAGAGAATATTCCAAAGCTCTAATACCATGTAAGAATTTGGTATAGCTCTAATACCATCTAAGAATTTTCCTTAGGGAAAAATCACCCAAGATCAAGGAACTCAAGCACAACCACAATAGTAGACGCAAAAGAGTCTGATTAGAATAACCATATAGTATTTGATTCAATGTGTATTGAAAGTACACTAGGAGTGCCTGTATATAAAGGCCTCTAGAAAGCTTCTAGAATGCCTAGAATTTAGCATCATGATAAGTCATACAACCAAGCACATGTCCTCTAGAAGTGGATTATCCTCCATTAAGCACAAGAGTAAGTGTGATGATGAGAGGATAAGCCTACAAAGGTGTAGCACGCAAAATTATGTTGTAGAAACCATGTACTTAATTAAGAGTGCTAATAACTATGGTGTCTACATGACTACTCAGTTAATTATTCAAACTCTAGTTTTCTAGACACCATGTGTTGAATTAGAGTTGCTTACTCCAGTATTGTCAACATGACAACTCATTAGAGTATGCAAACTCCTAAGTGTCTCACCTAAGAAATAATAAAATAATGCATAAGAATAAAATAATGCATTTACCTAAGTAAACTTAAGTAAAGTTTAATAAGTAAATACTTATTTACACCAACAATATAGCTTCTTATAGATTTATCTTCCATAGTTTTAGCATCTTGAAATGTATGTATCTAATTCTATAATCTTACTAGATTTTTGTAGTATTTTCCAAATTTTATGAGATATTTCTAGTGAATTTACCTAATTGTAAAGCTTCTCTAACTCTCATTTTACACATGAATAGATCTCTCTTTGCTTCACTACATTCTTTAAGCTTCTCTTCTTTGAAAATTTACTTATTGCTTTTAGTCAATATCCAATAACATGGACCCATACATAATAGATGAGTCCTCATCTTCTCCTTCCAACTATTATAGTTGGCCCAATCAAATCTATGAATATCCTTTCTAAGAAGATTCACCATTGATCTCCCAAAGATGTTAGCCTTTTCCTTCAAGGGTCTGATGCTCTGATACCAATTGTTAGAATATATAGTCCACCAATATAACTAAGAGGGGGAGGGGTGAATCAATTATCCAACTAATATAAAAAATTATCAACCTTAATAAAATTTAACCATATGAGAAATATAATTTCAGAAACCATAACACGATACTCATGCAAAATAACACCAAATATGTTAACTAGAGAAACCCTTGATCAGAGGGAGAACTTGATGGGAATGGTACCCACTAAATGATGTACTAATATAAATATTCTTTGTTAGAGAATAGACCCTGTTAGGATTCTATAACAACATTTAGTACATATCAATCCTTGTTAGGAGACATTGAATCCCTATTAGGAGATTCCAACCTTGTTAGGAGTTGTACATTTTCTATTAGGAGCTGTAAAAGATAGATGGACTCACTATCCAAATAGCTTCAGAGAAATACCAATGAACCCACTGTCTAGATGATCTTTGTATTATTCCTTGCAGAATAATAGAAATGAATAGTACTTCCTTCCTCTTTCTCTATCTTGTCAACCAAACCTCTTCTCCTTCTAATCTTGTAACCAAATCACAAATCTCACATCCAATGATCCCTTTGATCACTTACTCGCATTCACTAAACACTCTCCTCCTTTTCAAAATTCACATAAAACATACACTCAATACATTTCACAAACAAGGATAAAATCTTTCCTTTATATTGTATCTTCAAAATAATTCCTTGAGTCAATTTATACAAATTCTCATGCATGTGACACTGGGGCTTGTGCATTTTTTGATGTCATCATTAGACTGTCTTACTGCACTAGCTGATAGCGCATCTCCAGATTATATCTCTATTAGAAGATATGATAAAAATATTAGAAACCACTTCCTAGGTACTCTATCTCTATACTGCTCTTTATGAATTAGGCATAGCTTTCATACATCATCGACTCGAGTACTACACATTAAACCTTAACATCAAGAGACTAGTAAGAAAACATGTCCATGAATGTGCATCACCAGACAATCAAAATATTTTTCGTACAAGTAATATCTCTATCGGGTACTCTATCAATCATCATAGACTTAGTGCTATGTTGTAATCAATGAAAAAAAAAGTCATGAATGTAAGATATCAATGCTCTCCAATTTTGAGGATACTCCCCCAAAGGAATACCATCAGCATTCATGCTAATAAGATTACCTCATGCAACTACAGGTGATCAAGAACCAAAAAAGACTATGCTTGTTGAGCTAGAAAAGAAGGAGAGAGGTCCTAAGTCAATAAAAGATGCATTGATGGACATTGATCTAGTGATTCTTAATCAATGACAAGCTCAATAAATAATAGTAAGTCTAATTGATACATCTCAAGTTATTGTTGAAACTAATGTGCAAGGGTCAAAAGAGGCACAAGATGTTGTAGTTGCTAAGCAATAGAGTGGGCTAACACATGAGGAGAAAGATCAGGAAGAAGATGAAAAGAATCAAGTAGATAAATATATTATTGGTGGTAAGAGGCCAAATGTCTCAAGACCTTTGAATGAGGGAGAAAAGGAGATAATGTAGCTAAATTTAACTAGTGAACTCATAATGAACAAGGGACATAATCACTTGGTGTTGAGGGCACACAAGCATTGATTCTTAGATTGAGTCTAGAGCTCCCAACATAGACCATGCAACTATCTCTGGTGAGCTCCAACACTCCAAGAAAAAGGACTAAAAGGAAGAAAGTCCAATACCCAAGTTCATTTCAAGTTAGCCTATTATGCCTGATCAAAATATTTTCATACCAAATTTGGACAAGTCCATATTGACTGAAGAACAAATTATTTTTTTGAGTGAGCTATTTGCATGCAAAGGAAAATAAGCAGAGTTGAGGAGAGAGCACAAATAGAAAAAAGCACAAAATAGGTGTTATATGATATCAAATATATATATTTTGATTCTTTTGTTATTAAGAATTTGGATGAGAATACTCCTATTGTTAAGAAATTGATTAAAATTGTAGAGAAAATAAATGACCCTAATATTGATGCAAATGAGAAAGTAATGCAATGGCCTAAGAAGAATTTTGAAAAGGAAGTAATGGAAAAGGTTGCAACTAAAATTGTTGTAAGATAGTTTGAGCTGTCCAAACTTGTGACCAATTTGGAATAAGTTTAAAATAATGTAATTATTATTTTTGGAAAATTGTGTGATAGCTCCACCTATATAAAGGATATTAGAGAGATCATAGATCATCTAGAAGATGACTTGCAATATAGTGCAAATATATTGATATCAAATGCAAGTTCAAGTGTTGCACATTTATCCAAGATCAATTTTCAATAGGAAAGGCTTACAAAACTAATTGTTGAATATAGAAAAATAAGAGTGAAGTTTATCTCAATACAAGTCATGATGACACCTCACCTTGAGGTTATGTAGTTACATCATAAGAATGAAAAAGGATTAGTACATGTAGATCCAAATTTTTCATTTTTTGATAGTCTAGTGCATCTTGTTGTAAAATTAGAGCTATAGTTTTAGTCTATTGAATCCATTCAAGCTAATTAGGACAATATTTTCAGAATTATTTTCCGAATTCACAAACCATTTTTAGATAAGTTTGGTTTGGAATCCCCTCCCCAATAGACATAAATGAAAAAAACAAGGGGGAAATGTGAAGAATAAAAGGGGAATAATTAGAAGCACACAAGGGGGAAATAAATATAGTGATCAAAAGGGAAAATGAGAAGAGAACAATTATGAAGTTTTGAACATGTATATATTGAGTGCAGAGTCAGAACATGTACAATGTGAACCGAGTGAAGGTATATATTGTATTCTAAAGGAGAGTATTTGTATTCCAAATTTGTAGTGAATAGTTTTGAAAGTTAATGACATAGTGTTTTTGCCACTAGTGTCAAAGTGGGAGATTGTTGATCCCTAGGTCATGTTGTCTATTAGTGTCAAACACTTATTCATTTATAAGGAAAGATTATTTGGTCATCACTATAACAGAGTCATCCTATGCAGGTCAAGATAAGGAATGAAGAATTGTACATATTCCAAGTAATGTGTCAATCAGTATTTACTACCAAACAAGCTAATGATCATAAAGTAATTCAATGATTGCTAAACTTATCACAGATAACAATGAATGTTGAGTTAGTTAGAGATATCACTTGAAGTTGGGTGATATAGAGGCTGATTTTTTACATTTCATGCCAAGAATTCTTAAGGCTGAGAGATGACATGAAATAAACCCCAAATATACAATAATTAAAAATTTTAACACCATGGGATATACATAATGTAATTCAAATATTTTTCAAGGAACCAAAGCTATAATACCAATGTTTGAATATGTTAGATAAGAGAGGGGGAGAATCAATTATGATTTAATAAATAAATTATCTAAATTATTCCAAAGCATTACTATACTAATTTAATGATTTAAAAAAGTGAACATAAAAGAATATGATTACAACACACCATGAATACCATATTTAATATGTAATCTCAACATGGTAAAAGTAGAGAAATACTAATTCTCTTTAACAAAGATACTAATTAATGTGACACTTTTTAATGTCATTTTTTATAAAGTTTCAGTGTCTATTTATACACTATAGAAAATATTAGTACTAATGTGAGACACTACCTAGAAGTGATAATAATCGATGTCAATAGAAAAGGCTCACTTCTAGATTAAGAATAATAAACAAAACCTATCAAAAAAATAATTACCACCAAGAACAACACCAAATAGTCCTTAATTTGTTCTTAGTTTCATGGCCCACATAAGAATAGATTAAAATATTAGGATTTTTTCTTTTTCATATTCGCATTCATCAAACTTACATCTATATCATTTAAGATAAGTAATGTTTTACTTATACCACACCATGCTACGTAAAGCTTTTAATTTAGCCACAAATAATTTAAAATAGGTTACCTCAATATATTAACACAACATAAAAGAATAAAATGTAAGAAACACAAAAGCTCCTTGCTCAAATTGATTTTGTATATGATTATCAAAATAGTCAAAGAAAAAATAGGATATGTATGCAACAATACAAATAATATTCTAGAGAACACTAACCAACTTCCAAACTAGTATATATTCAAAGTAGTGTACCAAAACTCATTACAAAATGAATAGGACCAAGACAAATATGATTAATGAGAGATCAATACAAAACATCCTATAGAGTAGGATAATTAGGATCAACAAAGTATATAATCCTCATCTAATCAACCAAGATATCTTGATATCAATAGAAACCATTAATGATAACAACCATAATTGTATCAAAATCAAATTATAACAATATTATTCTAGGACATTATTTCATTCATAATGGATAGTTTAATGAAATGCAAAAAATCAATACAATGGCCAATGCCCTCATTCCTTTTAGTTTTTTCACTATGGAAGTAATTGTTTTCATTTATATGGAAGGACCTTGAAAAGACATGGGTTGACCCACAAAGTATATATGGGTTATTTATCCTACATGGATTTATCCCCTTGGCCACCTCTTAAATATATTTGAACTATGTGATCCTTAGGGACATTGATGACTCCTTTATGAGTCTATTTATTATGGATATTATCTAACACAATAGAAATATGGAATTATAATTTCTATAATCCATGATACCATGGTGGATATGTAATATTTCCATGTTTAATTACCATCGCATTTCAATTTTAATGATGGAATAGGTACATAGAGTATGAAAGTGCAAAATCTTTTTAGTAGATATACAAAAAAATGAGAGTCTCAATAATTCTTGCAAACTATAGTCTTCCAAAAATCAACACTTATTTGAGAATATAGATTTTAGAAATGTCCAATGCTATAAGGGAAGGAATCTTGGTATTCCCTTTATTTAGGATGTTGAACATATAAGGTAAGGAAAAAAGTGGATGATCTGACTACATCCATTACTAGTCTAGAGATCTAGTTAGAAACAGAACTTGATGTTAAAAATAATTCTATCATGTACCTCAAAAATATTTGAATAGGGAATTGAACCTATACAAGGAACACAAAAATGAGACATATAAGGATAATAAGTATACATAAAGTGATCTTGTTTCTATTTTAGATAATAACATAAATCTTGATATAAATACTGGTCAACTTACTAAAAATAGTTCACTTGGGTTTAAAAACATTGTATCCAAAATGGTGGATCCTATCATTTTATGAGACCCTAATAAACATAACCATAATATAAGTAAAGGGAATTATTAGAATAGATAAAATGATATATAATATGAAGATATAAATAATAAGGAGAATCATGAATTCAAGTTTCTATTCAAAAGAGGCATATAATGAAAGGGGAAAATAAGGAGTTAAGGGTGAAGAACCTTAAAGAGAATATGAATATCATATTGTTTTTTTATGCACAATGCCAAAGTATACCTCAAGAATCCTTAGGGTAATATACTTTGATTTTTATTCTAGGAACCAAACTTGGTCCTAATCACTCCAACACATCCAAGGTTGAGTATTCTCCTCAGCCTAGCTCCTAGGCACCCTTTTAAGGTCCTCTCTTTAGTAGAGAAATATGATTTAGAACTTGAGCTCAACCCCTTACAACACACCACCTTTCTCCCTAAGAAATTATTGGGCAATTACACCTCACTTACCAAGTAGGATCTTTTAATGGGAATCTAGGGTATATGAGTGTCCCCTATATCCATCCTGATTCATTTTACCCATTCAATCTCATGATACAACACTCACAAAAGAAAATTCAATATCTTAGTACAACTAGGCCTAAAAAATACCTAGTGTAGCTAGCCCTCTAGATTTGGTATTTTGAGCTTTACTCCAAAAAACATTTAAAACCCCCAAAATATTTATGTATATTTAGATACCCTTTTTGAACAACTAAGAAATTTCACAAAATGGGATTTAGGCTAAAATGGCTTTAAAATCCTTAAATAGTGGGGATTTTTTGAAAAACCTTCCAAATAAATTTATTATCATAAATCATAATTTTATTTGGTCTTGCCCATGTCTATAGAAACATTTTTTTCTTCAATTTGGCTTGTTGCATATGAATACCAAGCCTAAGGCATCCTGAAAAAATTCAAGATTTGAAGATGTTGACCCCAAACCAATACTATCCTATAGTACACTAAGTAACCTAAATTTTACACAAGAAGCACATGATTTCAATAGTGGAATGCCAAGGAAAATGCATTTCTTTATGAAACCCTTGTTATATGCAACTTTACATACTAGTCTAGATTAAACTTCTTATGAATCCCTAAATATACAATCAATCAAGTTTTAAAAATGTCCATGAATTTTAACACATAAATATTCCAATCCATGATCATAAATTAGAGGGATCAATGCAATACAATCCACCAATCACATTTTATGGAAATAAAACTAGTAAAGTCTAATTTGGTTAGCACAAAAATCTCCTTTCAATTGCCCAAAAAACTCAAGTTACACCATTCTTCAAAAAAAAGTATTAAATTATGCCTTATCCAATTATTTCAACCATATTTTAAATCAACTAATCATTGCAAATCAATTACAAGAGAAATTTAAAAAAGTTGTCAAAGTTGCACTCTGACAACTCTACAACAGAATGATAACTTTTTGCATTCTTGGCTAGTTTGTTCAACTTGGTTTCCAAATCAATCTAAAACATTATATATCAACCTTAAATGACTTACTAACATCCTAGGACCCTCCTAATCATGATTTGACCATAGTTGACCATCATTGGTAAATTAAGAAAATGGGACAATTACAATAAGTGGGTCATGACCAAGTTAAAATGTATGGAAAGTTTCCTTATTACAACACAAAAAACATAAAAATAGATTCATCCTTGATCAATAATGATGTTAGCTTATGTGCCCTTGTACCATTTTCAATATGGAAATGAAAAACTAAGAATAAGGAATAGAAAAAATACATATAATTATGAAAGGGATTTGACATCAATTGGCATCAAGGTAAAGAAAAAGAGAAAGGATAGTTTAGGTTGTTTAACTAGAAATAAAGAAGACCTCCCCAAAGCAATTCTAGAAATATTTAAGAGGAAAAATATGTGGCAAGAAGAGAATGGAGGATACTTAATGGTTTCTAGTTTCTAAGAAAGAGAAAGTGAAGCCCAAGAAAGAGGAAGTGAAGCTATTTGGACTCCTTTATGGGAAAACAATAGAAAAATTAGGAAATATGGGAGGATTGAATGGCCAAAAAAAGAAACACATGCTTAAATGAATGTTATAAAAATAGATGATTGATTAAAAAGTTAAAAAAATAAAAATAAAAATATTTAAACCAGTGAAGAATGGGTAATAAAAGTTTTCCCTCTATTGATTGTATGTTAGAAATGTTGAAGGTGCATTTGGGAACATTTATATTTTATGAAATGCGTCATCCTTTCCCATGTAAGTTTCACTATTCATCTAAAATTAGTTTTCTAATCATTGAATAAAATCTTAAAATATGGTCAAAAGTGGAATTTGGAATGCCTGAACTTTCTAATTTTTTGATCCCCATGAGGTTCTTTTTTATATCCTTGGCTTGTCTAATGTTAATTTGATCTTCATAGAAATGGATATTGGGGCAAGATATTATCTCCTTCCAAAAAAATAAGAGATTATGAGGATTTCAATGACTACATGAGCAATGTGGTAGACCTTTCCTTTTTCTATTGTAGGTCTTGTGAATATATTTTTAATAGATCTCACAACACTTGGTTGAATAGAAGAACAATTTTCCATCTTATTTAGGTAAGATTGGACATGTTCTTTGTTGTAATGTGTAATTTCCACTCAAATGAAATATAAAATCATACTAGAGGATTCTAGAAACTCTAGCTAGATTATCGAATAGGGTTAGGTCAAACTAATATTTAGGTTTGTAAAGTTCTAGAAGTTATTTATGTTTAAATAATTCTAGAAAAGTCTATTTATTCTATGTTGGCTAATTTATATGTTTCTGGAAACAATCAAAGACCTCTATAAATAGAGGCATCTTGTAATGTTATTGATATGGACAAAATGGTTAATGAAATATATTAGTGTCACAGGACATTGAGTATTTTTCCTTTTTAGTTTATTTTCTCCATCAACCTTTCATAAGGTGTATTAGAGTTGTCATGGGTTTTTACAAGTGGTATCGGAGCATGGTTAAGAAAATTATGTCACCATTTGTGACAAATGAATCAAAGAAAGATTAATTGGGAGAATCTTGTCACCTATTTTGACAAAAGCAACTAATCAAGTGATAGCTGAAGAATGAAGAGATTTATTTTTCACCATTTGTAATAGATGAAGCTATCAAGGGGTAGCTAAAAGAAGGCATGAATTTGATCAAGGTTATTAGTGAATCCTCTCACTAACATTTATTACAGATAAGGCAAGATTATCAGTAGATCCTGTGAAAAGAGGAAATGGTTGGTAAAAGATTCAACCAATTGCTGACAAAATGTTTGTAGAAATTAAAGACCGTAGCCTTGGAAGACAAAAGGAGTCACACATCTTGGTAGATGAGGCAAACCACAGTCATGATACATTCATAAAGGCATTAATAGATATGAAGATTACATGGCACATTTGAGGTTGAAATTAGGGGGGAGTGTTGGAATATGTGATTTCCGCTCAAATGAAATATAAAATCATACTAGAGGATTCTAGAAACTCTAGCCAGATTGCTGAATATGTTTAGGTCAAATTAATATTTAGGTTTGTAAAGTTCAAGAATTTATTTATGTTTAGATGGTTCTAGAAAAGTCTACTATTTATTCTATGTCAGCTAATTTAGATGTTTCTAGAAACAATCAAAGACCTCTATAAATAGAGACATCTTGTAATGTTATTGATATGGACAAAGTGGTTAATGAAATATATTTTTTATATTAGAAAAAAGGAGATCAAAATTACAAGCGATCACAAAGAATCAAAGTTTAGAGGCCAAGCCTCACACCATCAAAAATGAAGTATATACAATGAAACAACAGAACAAAATCATAGACCATGACACCAAGTAAAGCTCATCAGCCTAGGTGTCCACCCAAGCTATCCAGCCCAAGGGGCCATCCATCCACACCATGCTTTTCAAATCTTGAATTTGATTCTGCATGTAAACCATCTCACTAGAAGCATTGTGAGGTCTTCTTTTAATCTCATTGCTAAACCTACTAAAGGTTTGATTGAAAACATGTATGTTATCCAAGTGCAGCCTCCAGAAGTATCCATGATTAACCTCATTCGCAAAAAAGGTAGCATGATCATCCTTAAGTAGCCTTTTGAATTTAGCCTTGTTGATTTTCATGGTCATCTGAATCTACAAAAAAATTTTAAAATAAGTGAGACTTCAAAAAACTTCAGTAAGCATTCTAGGGATATTTTGAAACCTTTCTTCATTTTTGCACTTCCAAATTTTCCATAAAATGTAAGAGGAGGTAATATCCCAAAACATATTAACATCTTTTCTAGCATTAAGGATAAAGCTAGTAATAACTTCAAAAATACTAAAATTAGAAGGGATAGAAATACCAAACATTAACCAAACCTCTTTGGCAAAAGTGCACTCAAAGAAAATATGCTTTCCCGTTTTTGGGGTTCTACAAATTCTGCAATAGTTAATATCAGAGAAGGAGTTCCTAATAGGCAACTTATTAAGAATAAGTAACCATTTAAAACTTTTAATTTTAGGATCAATAGAACTTTTCCAAAGATAATCAAAAACCTTCATCCAAGAAGAAATATCCAACTCGGTAATCCAAATATTGTTAATATGATTGATTATGTCAACATTATAATTTAAAATAGAATAAATATTCTTTTCTTTAAGTTTGGAGATGATAATACCATCAGGCCATTTTATCTTCAAATAACTATTAGAGTCCACATGACATAGGGTAGGGATATCATTACTAGCTTTAACAATCATACTATAAGTCTTTTTATGATTTTCAGGAAGTTTAAATTTATTCTTTAAAGCATCCCAAGGGATAAGTCCATCCATTTGAAAGATATCAATGAATTGTTTGATTCCAAGGTTAGCCCAATACTTAGCTAAGCACCCTTGGGTAAGAGCAAGGGGTTTATTACCAAGCTTAAGGTTCCACCAAATGGATCTGTCACCATGGAGGGTTTTATTATCATAGAAGTCTTTGTTAGTGATGAATTGCCTAACATGGTTCCAGGCTTTCCAGATGGATTTAAAAATTGTCGAGCCTTGAACTATAATAGGAAATTCACCACAAATGAGATCATTGAGAGGAAGATTTTTCCAAAATTTAGCATTTTTAGGATATCCCCTCTCAATATTATTATGAATCAAAAATTTCCAAGGATCACCTCCCTCTAAGGCATGAAAGACCCATTTGGAGGCTAAAGAAAGACCACAGAGTCTTAGATCTTTCAACCCAAGGCCCCCAAGGAGCTTATCAACATGACACCAATTCCAATTGACAGAATGCAACTTTTTATTTCCCTTCCCATCAGACCAAAGATAATTTCTAATAGCTTTCTGGATTTCCAAAACTTGGTAGTCATTAAACATCCAAGCAGAGGCATAATATATATTGTAAGAAGACAAAATCTTTTGGCAAACTTGGATTCTTCTAGCAAGAGATAGAGACCTATTGTGCCACTTGTTCAACTTATTATGGATCTTATCCTTGACCCAACCCCACATCTCTTTTAAAGAGGGATCAACAAAGAAAGGGATACCCAAGTATCTAACAATTTTAGAGGGACCACCCCATTGGAAATCAAATTTACTAAACCAATTAGGAGGTTGATCATTCCAACCAAGACAAATAGATTTGGCATGAGATAATCTAGCTCCAGAAATTTTACAGAAGAAGTTAAGTTTATTGATCATGCCAACAAAATTCTCTTCAGAGGCTTCATGAAACAGAGAAGTATCATCAGCAAACTGACAGTTTATAATCTCCTTATTATTAGGAAGGATGATTCCTTTAACAGCCGAGGATAAAGTGTTGTCCCTAAGAATATAAAAAAGAGCTTCAAAGGCAATAACAAAAAGAGCGGGAGCAAGAGGGCACCCTTGCCGAATCGATCTTCCCAAAGGGAAAGGGGTAGACAGGGATCCGTTGATATCAACTTGAGCATAAGCATCCTTGAGAAGATTTTTAACAATACCACAAAAGAAATATGGGAAACCAAAAGCCTCGAGCATCATGTTAATAAAATTCCATTCAATTCTGTCATAGGCATTTTCAAAATCCAACAAAAACATAGAAAAATTTTGCTTAGTATGCTTAGCCCAATTAAGAGCTTCCCAACTAGTAATAAGATTCTCTAATATATATCTACCCTTCACAAAACTAGTTTGGGTAGGGCAAACAAATTTGGGGAGAATAGCTTCAAGCCTAGTTGACATAATCTTAGCCAAAATTTTATAAGAAACGTTTAAAAGAGTTATAGGCCTCCAATTCTTAATAAGGGATTTATCACCCTCCTTAGGTATGAGTTTAATAATTCCAGAATTAATATCCCTACCCAGGGTTCCAGCATCGATGGCTTCATTATAAATATTAATTAAGACTTTGCTAATCCATTTATTGTTAGCCTTGTAGAATTCTGCAGGCAACCCATCAGGCCCAGGAGCTCTATCATTATTAAGGGAATTGATTGAATTCTCAATTTCCTCAGTAGACAAGGGCTGCTCTAGAATAGAAGCATCCTTAGCCAAGATCCTTTTAGGAATAAGATTCTTACAGTGATCTCTAAGGGCCCTAGCCTCCTGAGTATCCTCTGAAGTAAAAATATTTTTATAGAATTCAGCAAATTCATTCTTGATAATATCAATATCAGTAATAAGATGATTGTTAATAAGCAGTTTATCAATAGATTCTTTAGCTTGCTTATGTTTAATAAGATTAAAGAAAAATTTACTACCTCTATCCCCATAATGTAACCAATGGGCTCTTGAATGAATTCTTGCCCCCAAAGCTTTTTGATGTTGATGTTTTCTGAAAGCATTCTTAGCATGGACAAGCTGGTGATCGAGATAAGGATCATCCGATCATTTTGGATATCCATTTCAGCATTATAAAGATTATTATTAAGCCAAGATTCCTTAAATCTATAATCTTTGGCCTTCTTTTGACCAATAGTTCTTCAAAAATTCTGCCAGGTAGAAACATCAAGACTCCACCTATGGATATAGGATAAAGAGGGAAAATAAGACTCATTAATGAGTCTTATAATGGCAGCAAGAATGTCATTATCCTCTAGAAGGCTAGTATTGAGAATAAATTTATGGTTAGAATGATTGCTATAACTAGGCGAGTAGCCAAGATTGACAAATATAGAAATAGGGTGGTGATCCGAAAGAGTGGTAGGGGAGACAAGCACCAAGTTATTATTCTTATCCGAAATTACAGAAAAGAAATTGCTATTAAGATAGAATCTATCAAGTCTAGAGTAGATTCTATACTGACCCTTCTGAAAATTACACCAAGCAAACTAGAGGCCAAGTTTATTATTCTTGCTTCCCTTTAAAGGATCAAAAAGGGATTTAGCCCTTTTAAAGTTGTTCCAATTAAATCTTTCCTGCTCTTTCCAAGAGAAAGGGAGACCTCCCAGTTTATCCTCTTGATTCTCTATCATATTGAAATCACCTCAAAACATCCAGGGAATGTCAGGAAGTGAGCTGAGCCAAGACCAAAACTTACTCCTTTCCATATAATCATTGGCAGCATAAATAGAACATATACCAAAATCCATATCATTATGACTAAAGATCAACTAAATAGCTCTATTACAAGGTGAAAAACCAAAACTTTTAATTTTAGGTCCCCATTTGGGGCTAAGCAAGATCACCACTCCCCCTCTACCCTTAGGGTGATTAGTGGAGAATTTTATAGCATCTCTCCAAATAAAATTAAGATTGGATTCAAGATTGAATCTAGTAGACTTAATTTCTTGAAGCATAATCATATCAATATTGTTTTGAGAATTGATAAAGTTCTTAATAACAAACTTTCTATCAGGACATTCCAGTCATCTAATATTCCAAGAAACACAATTCATTGAGACAAAATTAGAGAATTAGACGCCTCAATACTCATGATGTGCTCCATATGAGAAGCATCCTTAGAGTCACTTTGATTTTGCTTCTTACTATTCTTGTTTTTATTCTTGGATCCCAGAGGTCTTCCTTTCCTTCTAGCAGTGAAGATATCCTCATTATCAGACAGAGAAGGGGAAGAAACCTTCAGCTCCGGAGACTGATTATTAACAATAATAGGGGCTGCCGGAATGACTTCAACTATGAAATCATCCGAGATCTCTTGAAACACTTTCACAAGGGGGTTCTCTTTTGAGGAAATGTGTTTGGTGGTAGCTTGAGGAGCAGATGGAGGGGGGATAGAGGGATTAGCCTTATCTTTAGAAGTCATATTAGCCTCTGAAGGAGGGGATACAAAAAAACATATTTGGGGCCGAGTCTTTTTTACTCGACCGATTTTTCCTTTTTTTTGTAATAGTTTGAAAACCATCTGTATCCACTATGCTGGTAAATGACACATTTTGAGAAAATAGAATTTGAGGCGGGGAGGGGAAAGATTGTGAGGGGGGAGTTGAGGAAGGCATAGGGTTAATATTAACAAAGGAAGGGGGAATCTATTGGGTAGAAGTGGGGAGGTTAAAAAGGATTAGTATTCTTTTGGGTTTTATTTCTGATAATCGGGCAATCTTTCCTAAGATGCCCCTCTTTTCTACATAAAAAACACGCATTCAAACCTCCTAGGGTTTCCATAGGACAGGAAACTTTCTCATTAACTATAGAGATGTTAATTTCTTTGGGTAAATCCTGACCAGGGTTCAAAGCAAGAAGAACCCTAGCATCTAAATGAGGGATTAAATGAGCAGAGTCGTCCATTCGCAAGAATTTTCCTAGGGGTTCAACCAATTGAGGAATAGTGCCATAGCACATTGATTATTTTTCCTTTTTAGTTTATTCTGTCCATCCACCTTTCACAAGGTGTATTAGAGTTGTTGTGGGTTCCTACATTCTTACTATCCAACAAATGGATAGTGTAGCAAATCTCTGCTTAAATGCCCTACCAAAGATGGATTCTATGAATAATTCTATCATTTTATTTTGGGATGAAGGATTAAAAAACTTTTTAGATATGAGGTAATGTGGACAAGTAATTTAGAGTTTAGGAAATTAGCTGAGGATTGGTGGAACACCTATTGTGTAAGTTATGCTTCAAATTAATCAAATGGGTGGAACAATATATTCTTTGGCAATATCTTTCATGATAAAATGAAAAATGAAAAAAATTTAGTGAAAGAAAAAATATTTGATTGTTTGTAAAGAAGAAATTTATTTAAGAAAGTAATGGATCGGACTTAATAACTAAGAAGAAATCTTGTGACAATATAAATCGTTCAACGAATTCAATGATTGATGAAAGGTGATCAAACAATATAACTCTTCCCTTTGATTGCTTCTACTCTCAATGTTTAACGAACAATGTAACATACATATAAGTTTTAGAATCAGAGTAGTTGCAAGGGCATTAAAGAAGTAACCTATAGTATAAATATTGTTTAAAAAAATAAAATATAGAGCAAGAATATCTACATCATGTAGTTAAGTTCGGATATTGAAAAAAGGTACTGAAAAAATGTAAAGCACACTTAAAAGAAGATTCAACCGCATTCTATTGTGAGCAATGACATAGATACATGGAATAATTTCATTCCAAAGTTGAACAAGGTGGTGAAAAATCTGGAGTGTCACAGATGCAAAGATCAATTGATATGTTCCATTACAAAGCCGTCAATGCTAAATCATTATCAGAAGAATGAAAACTGAAATAATATGCCGGCTAATACTGAAATTACTACGAATATATGAAGGATCTAATCTTCCAAAGAAGGGACTTCTGCGTCTAACTTGCAGTATGCACCAAGCACAATCGGAAGCACAAGGAAAAGAACGAAAATGCTGAAAACAAAAAATTCCATAGAATCCATCTTATACTTCTGAAGCATTCAAGCGGAGGCCTAATTACAGTTTAGTTCAAAATGCTATTTCAATCTATTTTGTCTTTTTTTCTTCTCTAAGTTAAGAACCAAGGATTGAGGGGTATTCATTCTGTCTAAATTCATTCAGGGCACGATCTTGACCTAATTTTTTTTAAATGTCAAGGGCCTTGCACTCATTAAGACTTGATCCCTGATGAGCTCTTTGTAAGTCTTTCAACTTCACCATAGCCCAAGGACCCTTTTACAAATGTCAGTTTTTGGATTGAATCGTACTTATGATCTTTAAAATTGGAAAAAGAAATCAAAATTATCTATTATCCTTCATGTCTAATTATTTGAATTGATGATCAAAGATTGCATTATAAAGATTTTTAACTACAAACAAAAATACTAAATTATTTAAAGAAAATTAAAGAAAAAGTGTATAAAAGTATATCAAATATTGTTAGACAATACAAACTAGAAATTAGCATATAACATTACAATTTTATTACTGTCTCTTGTAATGCCAATCTTATGAAATCATTAATATATTATAAGCTAAATTGTTAGGAAACTTGTTACTTAAATTCTCTTACACCACATTGTGAAGGTTTTTCTTAGTAAATTATTGTGTCTATGAATGCATATTGTAGACCATGATTATGATGAAGGATGAAATAGCTAATCATAATGATGTTCCTTAGAAACTTAATTAGGATTACATAAACAATATGGACATTAAACTAAGTTATGAGTGTATTACAATACTAATTTTTTTAACTACAAATTAAAAGTGTTAGTCTTAGATTATTATATCAAATTATTAATAAAAGTATAAAATCCAGCATTGAACATGAAGGGATCTTAGTAAAAGTGTTAAGTAGATTTATAATCAAATTTCAATATATTCTTCAAATTCAATAATAATCTATTTGATTAGTTTCAATTAAATATATATTGATGAGATTTTATAGAAGGAAGATATAATTTCTTTCCTTGTATTTTGAAATTCAATTCTCTTGGTCTTGTTTTTTAATATTTTATTTTTTAATTCTTTTTATTTATTTTAATTTATGTACAATCATGCTCATTCAGTGGTTATGTCACATTTGTTTTTGGGGTTTTAAACATCATTGTAGTAGTATAATATTGTGTGATAATTATATTCCTTCATTTACTAACCAACCATTAATGCATTTGAGATTTTGGGTTTAGCATTATTAAGTAACATGCTTAAAAAAATAAGTGTTAATAATAGAAATCCCAATGTGTAAAACGGAGAGAAAATTCCCTTTACAAACTATATTTATCTATTCTTCTTTGACTAGAGGAGGATAATATCTTTGAATGATGAAGATTAAAACTATGTCCCATCCTACAAATTTATGTCAAATAGATGGATGATGTCTCTACAAAGATAAAAGGAAAGGAACTCATTAATAAGAGTAAATCTAAAATTGATGTAAGACCAGCTAAGTCTCGTACAATAAATATAAAACAAGTGCCACATAGTGGCTTAGTACTTGCGTTGCATTACTTTTAAATTTTGATATAAATTTAGTTGTAATTTTATTATATATTTATTATATGTATGAAATATATTAATGTGTACTTTCATAATTTTTAATAATCATATTTAATATTTTTCAAATATATTTTATATATAATTCATTTTGTACAATCATGTAGTTGTGGGCAAATTGTTCAAATTAAAGAAGCATTAATTTTTGTAACCATCACATTAATACATAAGATTCACACATTATAATACATATGAAATAAGTTGAATAATAATTTAATACTTTGACAATATATAATTAAATATAATAATTAAAACAATACTTTTTGTGTACTATGCTCCATAATTTGTAAAAAACTATATTTAATTTTGTTTTATAATATTTTATTTTTAAAATTGTATAATATAATACTAAAATTCAAATAAGAAAAGCTGAAAGAACTATTTAATAAATATTAATAGTAGATGAATGAAATAAATATAATATAAAACATTTAATAGTAGTATTAAAATTTCTAATATAACAAACCATTCAAAAAAAAAAGTTCAAGAATTGAAGGGAATAACACTCACCTAAAAGTTGTAATAAATAATTAAATAAATATTTTAAATATTTCTAAAAATATTTCAATGTATTTCTTTATAATTAAAAAAATTATTTATAATAATTCTAGAAAATTAGAAATGTCAAATTATTGATTATATTATTATAATATATAGTTTTCTATTGTAAAAATTATATAT